>CM049867.1:46987661-47367661 GCA_027474115.1 Schizopygopsis malacanthus | reverse complement strand
AATAAAACAATGTCAAATGCTAGGGGGAGATTAAACAATATCACTAAAGAATGCACAACAGCTTTTTGTTTCTTTCCTTCATATTGAAATGCTATAAAACATGGATTTTTTGCCTGAAAATGTACATTTTTGAATATTGAAATTTTTCCATAATAATAAAAATGCACCCTGTCATTGATTTTGGTGCAATTCCTGATAGATTTATTCTAATCAAGTCCGGCTCTAAAGCTTCGTTAGACCCTCGTTAACTTATATGTTTATGCCATGCCAAACAACGACATTCATTCAATTATTAATATATTTATATATATCTTTACCTGCTTATGGGAGTTTTTGTTATAGCATATTTAGTGATATATACTGGGAAGAGTTTTGGCACAAAAAAATAATAATTATTAATTAGTAATTACATAATTATTCATAATTTCTATTTAAACTACAAACTTGCTCAATTTAATGCCTTGCTTATTGATTTTCCAGTTTTTGTTAAGACATATTTATATCCAAACTTCTGTATAACCCCAAAATTACCTACTCTTTGAATTTAGACCCATAATATTTTCAAAGGCAGGGGAAGTAGTAAATAAAAAAGAAACAGACTTAGTGTGAATCCCATTTCTCTGTCTTACCCCTTCCCCTTTCGTCTTACCCCTAGCCCTTGTCCCTCGAAACCGAGTGGTGAGCGCTAGGGGTGAAAACACCCCCCTATGAAACGAGACACCACTTGGTTACGGTTACGTCATCATACATCGTCGCTAGCTGCTGCTACGTCACCAGAGGAGACAAGTGTTGATCACAAACGTCTGTAAGTGTGTGTGTGTTTGTCGATTCTCTAGTCAGAGAAACGCGGGACTGTTGTGCAAATCAGCAATGTAACGTTAGCGTGGAAAAATAGCGATTTTTAAAAACGTTTTAATTAAGAACATGGTTGTAAATATATATGTACAGGACTGTGTAGAGCAGTCGTAATTTTTAAATCAATTATTTAAGCCGAAAATACTTACATTTATGGGACTCTCGTGATGATCTGGCCGCAGTGTGTTCTGGGTACCCCTTGGTTTCAAGTAAGCTCGTGAAAAGCTTGGTTTTAAGGGGTATCTACCCCTTCCACTTACCCCTACCCCTCGATCAAAACCAGAATTGGGACACTCTCACGTGAACGCGCTAAACTAAGGGGAAGGGGTAAGACAGAGAATTGGGATTCACACTTAGCCCTCGCAGTGTTGAACAAGTCCTGTTCCTTAATACAAATCTTTAATTTCTTCTATTACTCCCAAAACAAATAAACTCCCCAGTTAACACGCATTTCACAATTCCACAATAATGTCCTTTTCTTTTGATTATATATGCCTACATGAGCCTTGCCTATGAATCCATAGGTTTAGGAATAAGGCTAAAGCTTATGTGAATAAGGCTGCATGTGTTGATCAAAGCACATTCATAAAAAAAAAAGTTAATTTGTCCCATTTATTAATTCTTTCATGCTTCAAACACTCCACCATCATCCCCATCCCAAAGAAACCCAGGATAACAGGACTTAATGACCACAGACCTGTGGCTCTAACGTCTGTGGCCATGAAATCATTTGAAAGACTTATCTAAAGGACACCATTACTCGACCCCCTGCAGTTTGCCTACAGAGCAAACAGGTCTGTGGATGATGGGACTGCGCTTCATCTTGCAGCATCTGGACAGACCAGGGACTTATGTGAGGATCCTGTTTGTAGACTTCAGCTCCGCTTTTAACACCATCATCCCGGACACCCTTCAGAATAAACTGACACAGCTCTCCATCTGTCAGTGGATCACCAGCTTCCTGACTGACAGACAGACAGCAGATAGTGAGGCTTGGAAAATTATCATCCAGCACCCGTATGATCAGCACTGGAGCTCCTCAGGGCTGTGTTCTCTCCCCACTTCTCTTCTCTCTCTACACGATCGACTGCACATCTAAAGACCCCTCTCTCAAGCTCCTGAAGTTTGCAGACGACACCACAGTCATCGGCCTCATTCAAGATGATGACGAGTCTGCTTACAGACAGGAGGTTTCTGTGCAATTCAGGTGAGCGGGCCTGCAACTCCCCTCTGCATGCACTAGACACTTTCACACACCATTGTGTGTCCATAATCCCTCAAAAGACTGATTGTAATATATGACTGTAATGTATGTATGTTTACTGGCTACCCCATACGCTTCCGGCGCTGCATTGTATCCAGTCGACGTTAGGGATGGCTCCGCTCAATTTGTGCTTTAATATACTTTTTTACAAGTATTTTTACTTTCTCTTTTTACCGCCAGACGCAGTGGTGAAACGTCTGCACTATTTACCTATACGACTCAGAAGAACACCCTTTTGGACATTGGAGCCACCAGGGCTGTGCACTAAGCCCCCTGCTTCAGGACACTTTATACACCCCACTGCGGTCCTCTCCAGCGTGGCTTCTATTGTTAAATTGCTGAGATACTGTGGTTCTGGGACCACCGAAGTTCCAACATGATGAGGCCGCCTCAATACTTGCATCCCAGGCGGCGAAGGAAACACCGCGGGAGACGCGCTGGAATACGTAACATGGACTGCCAGGAAAAGGGCACACAGTCCTCCTCTGCCGAGTATTCTGCTCGCTAATGTACAATCCTTGGAGAATAAGATGGACGATCTTAGAGCTTCAGGATTAGTTTCCAACGGGACATCAGAGACTGTAACATCCTCTTATGTTAGTGACCGAAACATGGCTCACGCCCTCAGTCCCGGAGAGGGTGAGGACGCTCAAGTAACGCCGTCGGTGATAACTTCTCTGTTTTACGGACCTAACTTGGACAGGACAGCCGAGGCTGGAATTCAAACCAAGGGTGGTGGAGTGTGTTTCATGATCAACAAGAAATGGTGTGACCCCAGGCAAAGGCTGTATCTCCATTCTGTCGCGTTCCTGAGGAAATTCAGGGCTCATCTGGAGCATCTCTGAAGACATTATCTGCCGCCCATTCTACCTCCCCCGGCCATAGAAAGTTTACATCGATCATCATCACAGTGTGCCGTATATATACCATGCCACAAGCAGATACTAGCGTGCAAAGCTTTGTCCTCACTTCACGACGAGCTCAGCGGCTATATCAACAAGCACCCTGACGCTGCCGCCATCATAGCTGGGGACTTTAACAAAGCCAACCTCAGAAAAGTCATGCCAAACTTTCACCAGGACATATATCCTGTCCAACCAGAGGACTGAATACACTGGATCATTGCTACACCCAGTTTAAGAATGCCTACAAAGCTCGTTCCCTGCCGGCTTTCGGCAAATCAGACCACGCGGCCATATTTCTCACACCGGAATATAAACAACGGATCGTTCAGAGACCCCCGGTGGAGAGGGAAGTGACGCGCTGGTCCGCCCACTCTGAAGCTATGCTACAGGCGTCTCTTGATGACGTCGACTGGGACATGTTCCGGGCGAGTTCAACTGACGTCAGCGAATTCACGGATGTAGCAGTAAGCTTCGTAAACACGCTAACCGAGCAAGCCACCGAAACAGTAACAATAAGGACATTCTCCAATCAGAAACCGTGGGTGGACAGATCTATCCGTGATGCGGTTAATCAACGCACTGCCGCATACAATGCCGGTCTTTTGTCGGGGAACATGAGCGAATACAAAACAGCGTGTTATGCTCTCCGGCGTGCAATAAGAGCCGCTAAGCGCCGGTACAGGGAGAGAATTTAGTCACATTTCCAGCTCAATGACTCCCGACGCATGTGGCAGGGACTGAAGACCATCTGTTCCTCTGGAAATAACTCTTCCGCGGAGGTGAGAGCAGATCCGTTGCTGGCCGAGGAGCTAAACACTTTCTACGGTCGCTTTGAATGTAACGTTAATGGCGGCGCGATCCTGCCGATCAGCCACGTCAGGAAGCACCAGACAGAGCAGCGATGTTTGTGCTATCACCTTTTCAGAGGATGACGTTCGGAGGGAACTAAAGAGAGTGAACGTAAGGAAAGCAGCAGGACCTGATGGGATTACTGGCCGCGTTCTGAGGTCCTGTGCTGATCAGCTTGCTGGTTTGTTTACTTCCATCTTTAATGAGTCACTTGCTACCTCTGTTGTTCCCACCTCCTTTAAAAAATCTGTCATAATCCCTGTGCCTAAGAACAGTAAACCCTCTTGCCTGAATGACTACCGTCCAGTTGCCCTCACATCGACAGTCATGAAGGTTTTTGAGAGACTCTTAAAGAAACACATTTGCTCCTCCATCCCTGCTACTTTGGACCCTCTTCAGTTTGCCTATCGGCCAAATAGGTCTACTGATGATGCCATCTCCCAGGTACTGCACTCCTCCCTCACTCACATCGACAGCAAGAATGGCAACTATGTCAGGCTGCTATTCATCGACTATAGCTCAGCTTTCAACACTATAGTCCCCACCAAGCTTGCTGTCAAACTGTCAAACTATCAGACCTCGGCCTAAACACTTCACTCTGTGACTGGATCCAAGATTTCCTCACCGCCAGACCACAAGTGGTGAAAGTCGGCCAGTTCACCTCCAACTCCATCACCCTGAATGTAGGAGCCCCACAGGGCTGTGTCCTGAGCCCCCTGCTATACTCTCTCTACACCCACGACTGCGTGTCCTCACACAGCTCCACTTCCATTGTTAAATTTGCTGACGATACTGTGGTTCTGGGCCTCGTTTCCAACAATGATGAGGCCGCATACCTGGATGAGGTGGAGAGACTTACATCATGGTGCCAGGACAACTGTCTCTCTCTGAACGTGAGCAAAACCAAAGAGCTGATTGTAGACTTCAGGAAGAGACAGCTGCAGCCCTACACTCCTCTTATGATCAGCGGGACCCCTGTGGAGAGGGTGAGCAGCTTCAAGTACCTCGGTGTAAACATCTCCGAGGACCTGACATGGACTGCACACATCCAAACACAGGTCAAGAAAGCCAGGCAAAGGCTGTACCATCTGCGACAGCTGAGGAAATTCAGGGCTCACCAGCTATCCTGAAACTTTCTATTCAGGGCCATAGAAAGCTCTGACCAGTGCATCTCAGTGTGGTATGGTATTCCTCAAACCAGGACTGCAAAGCTCTAAAAGTCGTGCGCTAGCTGAGCGCATCTCAGGATTCACTCCCCTCTCTGCAGGGCATCTACATCAAACGCTGTAAAAGCAAGTGTAAAACTCAAAGACTCAAACCACGGTAACCATCTTTTCTGTTTACTGCATCTGGCAGGCGCTCAGGAGTATGTGCAAAGACTGAAAGATGAGGAAAGCTTCTTCCCTAGGCCATCAGGCTCCTAAACCAAACTCTGTTTCATAAAACTCCAGACCCATTGTAACTTAATTAACTGTAAATATTATCACATTCTCATCATTGCTGCTAGTACAATACCCTGAACACCGTCTGCACATCCCTCTTATTCACATTACTATTTATTAAGTCCCAGTACACGTTTTTCTTTTTTTGTACATCTTATTGTTTTTTGCACATATTATTATTATTTTTTTTTTTTTGCACATCCTTTTTGCACATCCTATTGCTTTTGCACATCGTATTGCTTTTTTGCACTCTTATTGTTTTGCACTTTTTTTTTTTTTTTTATTTCATTGCACATTTTACTCTATTTCTCCTTTTCTACCACATGTATGCCCTTGTGTTATGTTCTTTATATAATTTGTATTCTTATTATTTTGCACTGTCCACTGACGGACCTGGTTCGATTACATTTCCTCTAATTAACCCGTATAACTATTATTGCAAAAAAGAAACCTTGAACCTTGAACGCTGTAAAAGCAGAGCTGCTAAAATCATCAAGGACTCGAATCACCCCGGTAACCATCTTTTCATTTTACTGCCATCTGGCAGGCGCTACAGGAGCATGTTGGCTAAAACTGAAAGACTGCGGAGGAGTTTCTTCCCTCAGGCCATCAGGCTCCTAAACTCAGTCTCATAACATCATAACATCCACAGGACTCAATTTAATAAACTGTAATCACAACCATTATTCCCCATCATCCACACTGCTGCTATGTGTACATCCCCGGTACAACCTATTTGCACATTCTGCACATCCGTGTTTATATTAATATTTATTATTCCACAGTATACTGTATTGCACACTTTATCTCATTGCACATCTTACCCCTTATTTTATTTCATTATTTGTTTCTATTACTTCATTCTCACCATATTTGTATATATATATACTCTCTCGTGTTTTTGTTTCATAGTTTTTATTGCTTTTATGTTATTTTTATTTTATTATCATGTTTTATTTTTCTTTCTTGCACTTTCATTGAACATTGACCTACATTTCACTACTGATTATACCCTGTATGATTGTGTATGTGACAAATAATAAAGACCTGAACCTTGAACCTGACCTTGCCTACAGAGCAAACATGTCTGTTTCATGTCTGGTGTCCCTGTATGTGTGACATTTCCCTATAGGCAATCCGGAAATACCCGGAAAATTAGAGATTCATTTTATGATCTTCTTTAGAAAGTCCAAAGAAAGTCATTCCGGGAAATCCAAAAGAGACGGAAGGCGGAGAAGGGAGTGACCACAAAAAATCAACCAATCAAGAAAATGGTTTCTTTAATCCGAACAAGAATCTAATTAGAAGAAGATGATGAAGTTGTTAAAGGGAAATAAAGCATAAATGCTTTGGGCTTGCAATGTGTGAACAATGAGTTGGATAATTTACAACTTCATTCTCTGATATGCACCTAGAAAATGTTACTAAGATTTATGATGAAATGGTGTGTTTTCTGTTACTTTAGCTTAAGAAAAGAGATGTCACTGTTTTTATGTTAGCTGTTGCTTAAGAAGGCAGGATATGCAGCTGAGAGGGGTCAGATAAAGGGCTGCATTTTGCTACCGTGAATGTCTCTGAATCTTTTGCTTACACTGAATATGAATGTTATATACGGTTTGAAAATGTGTGATTAACTCAAGATTAGGAAAAACATGAACCCTGTCTATATAGTAAAGGGGAAGTAGAAGTGTTATCTGCTGAGTAAGTGATGTTTTTCCTGTGAGGGTGTGAAGTTGTAGGTCGTGTCTGGGTTTATATAGTTTGTTTATATTGTATTGTATAAACAGGAGGCAAGAAAGGATAGAGAAAGGAAGCAGGTACGTGTTTTTTGATTATTGCAAATTTGCAGTTTTAAAAGCTTTGTTAGAAACCCAAACAGGGCCTTTTTGAAGACATTCGCTGTTGTGTTTATTTTGTATAGGTATTATTCTTAATAAAACGAAAATTGCTATGGTGATTCGTAACTTTTATATAAGCCTTAGTAATTACTTTACATCAACCTGTTATATGAATATCATTCTATAGTCAAAGCTGACAGCGGGTACGGACACCGGGGTCAGGAATCCTGAACCATCAAATTGTCCGGACAACGGGTAATATAGGTTTATACTGTTTTACTGGGATCTGAGATGTGATATGAAGATTTTTGTTGACCAGTATAAAAATACAACACTGTGGATGTATGCGCTTATCCTGCAGCATCTGGCACAGGGACTTATGTGGTCCTGTTTGTGACTTGCTCCACTTTTAACACCATCATCCCGGACACCCTTCGAATAAATTCACACAGCTCTCCATCTGTCAGTGTATCACCGCTTCCTCAGACAGGCGCAGGTATAGGTTGAAAACTCTCATCCAGCACCCGCACCACACATGGAGCTCCTAGCTGTGTTCTCTCCCCACTGCTCTTCTCTCTCTACACCAATGACTGCAATAAAGACCCCTCTCAAGCTCCTGAAGTTTGCAGATGACACCACTTGCCTCACTAGGATGGAGACGAGTCTGCTTACAGACAGGAGGTTAAGGAGCTGGCTGTCTGGTGCAGTCTCAACAACCTGGAGCTCAACACGCTCAAAACTATGGAGATGATCGTGGACTTCAAGAGAACCCCCCTCATGAAACAGCACTGTGACTGCAGTGGAGTCATTCAGATTCCTGGGCACCACATTCTCCCAGGACCTGAAGTGGGACAATCACATCGAGTCCATTGTGAAAAAGGCCCAGCAGAGACTTTACTTCCTTCTCCAGCTGAAGTTCAACCTGCCACAGGAGCTGCTGAAACAGTTCTACTCTGCCATCATTGAATCCGTCCTCTGCACGTCAATAACTGTCTGGTTCAGCTCAGCTACCAAATCTGACCTCATAAGACTACGGAGGGTAGTCCGGACTGCTGAGCGAATCATTGGTACAACTCTTCAAGAACTGCACTTATCCAGAGTGAGCAAAAGAGCTGGTATAATCACTCTGGACCCCTCACATCCAGCACACACTTTTTGAACTGTTACCGTCTGGTCGACGCTACAGAGCTCTGAGCACCAGAACGACCAGACACAGAAACAGTTTCTTCCCTCAGGCAATCCATCTCACGAACACTTGAACAAGAAACTCTCAACACTCGCTCTCTTTCTTCGGCTTGCTCCCTGTATAAGGGGTCTCCACAGCGGAGTGACAACCGATTTGGCACTAACTCGTGCAACCCCAGTGCTAGTGACACACTCACTCACTACGGCCAATTTCCGTTGTCCAATTCACCTATACGGCATGTATTTGGATTGAGGGGGAAAACGGAGCACCCGGAGGAAACCCACGCAGGCACGGGGAGAACATGCAAACTCCACACAGAAAGGCTAAATAGGGACTCAAAATAGGGACCTTCTTGCTGTGAGGCAACAGTGCTACCCACTTAACACACATACTTATTACATTTCAAATTTGCACATTTGAGAGAGTTAGAAAACCTTTAAAAACTATACAGGGCCTTTGGTGTTTGGCAGCGGTGCTTTATAGCAACTCAAACAGCCCAAAGAACTGTTTAACAACCTGTTTATGGTCTGTGTGTGGTTTATCTTGACACTAATTTAGTTGTAAAACAAGCCAGTACATTAGTGAAATTGTTTTGCTCAGTAAAGCTTCAGGCAACATTTGCTTTATTTAAAAAATGTGGCTACAGTCAAGAGAGAAAAGATCAAATGTTGTATGTTCAATTCAAGACTATTTGTATAGCGCTTTTCATGATACAATCGTTGCAAAGCAGCTTTACATGGAGTTAAGTTTCTACAATATATTTATATATTGCAGAAACCTAATGTATTTAACTTATGGCAAATTTGGTTGATTCTGTATACTGTATGTTGTACTAGTAGGGTGTTGATTGTTCTTGCGTCTATGATGCTTAATGTGATGACAGATCTAATTTATAGCCACTCAAAGAGTTGGTCTCAGGACAAGAATCTTTCAGCACTGGTAATAAAGTCATCTATACTGTGAGAGAAATACAAACCTGGTCTGACAGGTTGAGGAAAGAATGAAGAAAATTATTTTGTTTAAAAGGAAATCTACGTCAGTGAGAATGAAAAGATCATTACAGACAATAAACAAAAACTAAATGGGATTTAAATATTAGTCACTCATTTTACAAGCAATTACATTTTTAAGAAATGGCCATTAATTGAGACACAGTAGAACATCTGAAATAGTTGAAGTGTTCATTTGCAAAAACAGAACTTCGTTTCTAACAATTCTCAAAAATCATGTTTTTTCATTGTGCATTTCAATTAATCTCAATCAAATTATTTTGATTAGGTTAAAAATAACTGAACAAATATAGCTAACTAACACAATAAAACATAAAAGCATGATTTTTAAAAACAGTTATCCGTTTTTGCAAATAAACTCTTCACTTTCTTAAAAAAAAATGTATAATATATATATATTTTTTTTTTGTACTACTCCAGTTCTTTTTTTGTTTTATTTACAACTTAGTAAAAAAAAAAAATCACCAGAAAGTTTATACTCGTATTGTCTTTTTAAACCTGTTCATCACCAGCGAAACCCAAGACCTGTGAGATTCTGGTTTCACTGGTTGACAGAGGAAGCACTATGATTAAGTTTATTCCAGTTTTCTAATTTTACAAGAAAATACTGTTTCAGTTTTTGTACTTTACAGTTCCATGTGTAATCAAGTGTGATACTTTCCATTTCTTCATAATTGTTCAATTGTATAGCAATTCCTCAGGTAAATTATTTCTATACCAGTGGCTCCCAAACCTGTCCTGCCCTTTTGTATGTCTCCCTTATCTAACACACCTGATTCCACTCATCAGCTCGTTAGTAGAGACTGCAAGAACTAAATTGGGTGTGTCTGATTAGGGAGATATACAAAATGTGCAGGGCATGGGGTCCTCCAGGACAGGTTTGAGAACCACTTATCTATAAATCTGGACCATTCCTGCAGAGTTTAGCTCTAATTCTAATCAAACACACCTGAGCATGCTAATCAGAGTCATTAAGATCGTTAGACAATCACAGGTGGGTGAGTTTGATCAGGGTTGGTGCTAAACTCTGCAGCAGATTGGACCTCCAGGGAAAGATTTGAGGAACCCCGATCTATACTATTCTATAAGATCTGATTTTACACAAGGGGTCACCAATGGCGCTTTTCCACTGCATGGTACGGCACGGTTCACTTTTGGGGGGGTTTCCACTGGGTACTGTACCTGGTACCTGATACTTTTTTAGTACCACCTCAGCCGTGGTTCCAAGCGATCCGTACTGTTACCAAAACGTTACGTGTAATCTCTGCTGATCACTGATCTAGCCGGATCACTGGCCGGAGAAAATCGTCAGTACTGCGTCACTGAACTATGGACACGAGACCCAACATAGACCCACTAGATTTAAATCAACACCGCCAGCGAAGGAGCGAACGCACCTTTTGTTTGAACAAACGCACCTTTTTGCATCAACCAAAAAATGTCTGTTTCGTTGTCTGTTGAGGAAGTACAGACGTTCCTCTCGTTGATAGCCGAGGAGCGGATCCAGCGAGAGCTTGATGGCGCGACGCCGAAGGAAAAAGCCTTATGTATATAACGTTACTTTTGAACTTGCTATATTTTCAGAGTATGTTTTCTGTTTATATTTTTACCTTTGTATCTGTGTTTTGCTTCAATTAAAAACAATCTGATCGAATAAGTGTACCTCCAGACTATATTAAATATGTATTATTGTATGAGCACGTAATGAACCTCTTGAAAAAGACAAATGATTAATGCCACGATTATAAAAACCATCACATAAATAAAAAAACAAGGGATACATTGTACATTTTGAAATATTCAAAAGTTTGATAATTCACTTTACAGAACATTCTACATGAATAGTTAACTAATCAAGTAACGCAGCACACCTGCACGAACATCCCTGCTCTCCTCATCTAACGTTACAGCCCGTGTCACTGTCACCACAGTCTCTGCTGCTGGGGGTAAATCCCAAGCATTCTCATAGACCTCTCCATTGCTGTTAAACACATCCCTCTCCTCATCTACAGCCCGTGTCACTGCCACCACAGTCTCTGCTGCTGGGGGTAAATCACAAGCGTTCTCATAGACCTCTCCATTGCTGTTAAACACATCCCTGCTCTCCTCCTCTACAGCCCGTGTCACTACACCACAGTCTCTGCTGCTGGGGGTAAATCACAAGCGTTCTCATAGACCTCTCCATTGCTGTTAAACACATCCCTGCTCTCCTCCTCTACAGCCCGTGTCACTGTCACCACAGTCTCTGCTGCTGGGGGTAAATCACAAGCATTCTCATAGACCTCTCCATTGCTGTTAAACACATCCCTGCTCTCCTCATCTACAGCCCGTGTCACTGTCACCACAGTCTCTGCTGCTGGGGGTAAATCACAAGCATTCTCATAGACCTCTCCATTGCTGTTAAACACATCCCTCTCCTCATCTACAGCCCGTGTCACTGCACCACAGTCTCTGCTGCTGGGGGTAAATCACAAGCATTCTCATAGACCTCTCCATTGCTGTTAAACACATCCCTGCTCTCCTCCTCTACAGCCCGTGTCACTGTCACCACAGTCTCTGCTGCTGGGGGTAAATCACAAGCATTCTCTCCATTGTTGTTAAAAACATCCACATGCCGAGAATGAAGAACACAATTCCGTCAATATGCTCCTTAGTTGCACGTTTACGATGATGTCACGGCAGTAGAGGCGGCGCAACTATAAGGACGCGTGAATAATCCCGTCCACTCCAAAGCGGTACTAAACTGCCGTGGAAATGCAAACCGTGCCGTGCCGTACCGTACCATGGAGTGGAAAAGCGCCACAAGTTTGGTCCTGGAGGGCCGGTGTCCTGCAGAGTTTAGCTCCAACCCTAATCAAACACACCTGAGCATGCTAATCAGAGTCGTTAAGCTCATTAGACAATCACAGGTGGGTGAGTTTGATCAGGGGTGGAGCTAAACTCTGCAGCAGATTGGCCCTCCAGGGAAACCTTTTGAGGAACCCTGATCTATAGATTCTATACTATTCTATAAGACAAGATCTATAAGATCTGGGTCACCAAGTTCGGTACTTGAGGGCCGGTGTCCTGCAGAGTTTACCTCCAGTCCTAATCAAACACACCTGAAGCAGCTAATCAAGGTCTTACTAGGTATACTTGAAACTACCAGGCAGGTGTGTTGAGGCAAGTTGGAGCTAAACTCTGCAGGACACCGGCCCTCCAGGACCAAGTTTGATGACCCCTGTGTTACACATGTCATCGAGTAGTCATATGACCTCTATAGGTCTGTTGATCATTTGAGGATATATTTGCCAGAGTTACTTCCTGTTTTTACAACTGATGCAGTTGTTTTGGTATAGACAACGAAACATCTTTTTAAGCTTTTTATAGTCCAGTGATTTTAATAAAAAGTACATTTTTGGAATGTTTCTATTCTATTTATTTTTTGTGTGTGTGTGTGTGTATGCTCGTCTTCTAAGCAGGAATGTCGGATTATGAAATCATGATCACTTTGTGACTACTACAACTTTATTTTTAATGTAGTTTTATTTAGTTTTGTGTGTTATTTTTTACATTTCATGAATGCATGTAAAAATAGCCTCATCAGTTCTCATGTGAACATTCCTAACCAGCATACTACATTGATTTGGAGATCAGCATCTTTAGGATCTATTTCCTTCTTCCTTTTCAACCGCAATTTCAAAGGTTCACGTGGAATGCAGCCGGACAAATTGCACAAATCGTCATTGCCTGGGAACTTTGCAATGTGGAAAACTCTTCCAGACAGACGTCACGGAAAATACTTGATCATGAGGTGGGACCAAATAAATACCAGGCCATACAGCATCACTAGTGGTAACACAAAGCAATAATACACAATTAAATTAAAAATAGAGTACAAGAAAAAAAAAAACACCTCAGTGGAGATCCTGAAAGTCAGTCCCAATGTGGTTTTTCTGGTTTCTTATTTTTGTGAATTGTATTTTTTACCTCAGTAAAGGTCAGTAGACAAAAGCTTAGTCTGAGAATCCTCACATACTTTGTCACTATTTGGTTGATGGAAGTCATTGATTTTAGAGCAGCAGCTAGCGATTACTTTTATTGTAGACTAATCTATTGATTTTTTTTTATTAGTCGACTAATCGATCAACTATTTTTCAATTAATCTATTTATTATTTTCTCACCGGTTGATGAATTCTTTAGTTAAACTATCAATACATAATAACAGCAAATTCTGCTATTTTTATTTTGTTCAAACCTTTTCTCATAATTAATACTTTACAAAAAAATAAACAACAACAAAGAAAGAAAGGAAATAAAGAAACACAATAACAATAAACAAAGAAAGATAATAACAAGAGAAGAGAGAAAAAGAAATGACATCAATAAATAATTAATAAATAATAAATGAAAGAAAATAACAATAAATAAGAAAAGAGAGATAAATAAAAATAATAACAATAAATAAAAAATAGAAAAAAATAACAACAATAAATAAAAAACAAGAAAAGAGAGAAAAATAATAACAATAAATAAAAAATAAGAAAAGAGAGAAAGAGAAAATAAGAGAAAAATAATAACAATAAATAAAAAATAAGAAAAGAGGAAAAATAAAAAAAATGATAAATAACTAGAAAGAAAGAAAGAAAGAAAGAAAGAAAGAAAGAAAGAAAGAAAGAAAGAGAATTACAGGGCAGCGATACAATCAATCGAAATGCACATTATGGTGCACTCACAGCTCTATTTGGGACTGACAGCACTTACAGCTGAGAGATTTATTTATTCAGCAGATTAAAGCATCTTCTTGAATATATATCTGTATATGAATGAACAGCTGAAGTCACAACCGCATTCAGCACACGAGAGCGACAGAATCATAACACCGGGAAGTTTTATCACAGCTGAGACCATTTTTAAATCAATGAGCCCAGTCAAGACTTGTCCTATAATCACACATTAAACAACTACCAATGACTTTAAAAGCTTTGTTGAATTTTAATAAAATATGAATATTAATATGCACATTTTAGATTGGTCTTTTATTGTGGCCAGCCTAAGGCACACCTGTGCAATAATCATGCTGTCTAATCTAATCAGCATCTTGATATGACACACCTGTGAGGTGGATGATTATCTCGTTCACTAACACAGATTTAGACAGATTTGTGAACAATATTTGAGAGAAATAGGCCTTTTGTGTACATAGAAAAAGTATTATTTCTTTGAGTTCAGCTCATGAAAAAATGGGGGCAAAAACAAAAGTGTTGCGTTTATAATTTTGTTCAGTATGTATATATATATATATATATATTTACATTTACATTTAGCAGACGCTTTTATCCAAAGCGACTTACAGTAAATTCAGGCTATACATTTTTTGTCAGTATGTGTGTTCCCTGGGAATCGAACCCACAACCTTTGCGCTGCTAACGCAATGCTCTAACCACTGAGCCACAAGAACACATATATATATATATGTTCCTGTGGCTCAGTGGTAGAGCATTGCATTAGAAGCGCAAAAGTCGTGGGTTCAATTCATACATACATACTGACAAAAAAATAATAATATTGTCTGAATGCACTGTAAGTCGCTTTGGATAAAAGCGTCTGCTAAATGTATAAATGTAAATATATACAGTATCTCACAGAAGTGAGTACACCCCTCACATTTGTGTAAATATTTTATTATATATTTTCATGGGACAACACTGAAGAAATGACACTTTGCTACAATGTAAAGTAGTGAGTGTACAGCTTGTATAACAGTGTAAATTTGCTGCGCTCTCAAAATAACTCAACACACAGCCATTAATGTCTAAACCGCTGGCTACAAAAGTGAGTACACCCCTAAGTGGAACTTTTGGGATCTTACCCACTGACTTGGGTCAACTTACCCCCACCCCAGGGCAAACTGAGCCACAGAAACACTTTGTTTTACAAGAAGCCATAGTTTTATTTTTACATAGATACATTCTGATAATTTAAAATGATAGGAAACATACTGAAATTTCTTTAGATGCTTCCATTGTACTTCTGCATCATTCCCCCTTATCTTGAGGACCACATAAGTAATAAATGAATTATCTTACCCTACTGTGTTTTAATATAAAATTATGGAAAATGACTGTTGCAGTGCTGCAAAACTATTAACTTTTCTCACTACAAGAATAGCAATGTACAAGGAGTTGCAAGATAGTCATTACTTTAATAAATAATTGCAACTGTAATAATTTATAAGCTTTATATTTAAAATATTTTTCTATTAATCTGTTAGTCTGCGTAGCTTGAACATCTACTTGAGAAATTATATTATTCTCCCATTCGAAACTGAATCCTGCATTTATGAGGGATGTAGGCTGTCACGCCTGAAACTGTGCTGCTTGTACAGAGTATATAATGCCGTAAGCAGCACGAAAAACTACTTTTTAGCATCTTTGATTATAATTTGCAAATAGCCATTCCTGTAAAATCACTAAAAAGGTGTCACTTACACCAGTTCGTAGCGATCTCATAAAGTTATTTTATAATTAACGAATCTCTTATGTACATCGTGTTACAGAGAGATAATTTGCAAGTGTGCAGGAAAAAAAAGTATTTTGTTTAGAGGTGAGTGAGCGCAATGGCCAATCACAGGTGTTCAAGAAATCAACAGATATGTCTGTGATTGGCTGCACTGCTCAGCGCTACGAAAGCACACTGCCAGTATACTATTATTATAGTTGTATTCGAGAGTGGTTTGTATTGTGTGAGAACATGGATGTGTGGCGTGAGAACATGAGAAAAATGTCATTTGCGTTAGTCTCACGGTGAGTTGGCAGCCCTCTATGCATTAACTCCACGTTTGTAAAAGTGAATTTACTTTGTGTTGACGTGACTAATGCGTTCAATGTGTTTTGAGGTCAATAGAGTCATTAATAATAATAATACTCGACAAAAAGTAATATAATTATAGAAAGTGTTATAGCTAATCTATCTTTGTAGCCATCACTCAAGCAATGTTGTGTGTGATTCTCATGAAATCCATCTTTGCCCTCTAAAATTCATAGTAATAGGTGGCATTTGGTTTAGGATATTTATTACACTCTAAAATGCTGGGTTAAAAACAATCCAGCGCTGGGTAAAATATACGATTGGGTTATTTTGACCCAGCGGTTGGGTTACAGCCCAGATGGTTGGGTAAAACAACCCAGCATGCGCTTACCCAGCACTGGGATGTATTTAACCCAGCATTTTTAAGAGTCTAGTTAATTTGTATAATTAATACTTATTATGATTCCTTAATCCTTCAGACAGCTTTTGTTTTTAGATGAAGAAATAGCCTACTTAAAAACTCTTTTTGCATATGCGTGAGCATGAAGAACTGGTTTGTGATCTTATCGTCTGAGATACAGAAGATAGATGGAAGAGATGGTCTTTAAAAGAAACTAATCATCTGACAGGAACGCTGAAACATTTCCGTCTCTGTGGTAACATTGACAATAAATTCTGCTCTTCAAAACCTTTGTTTTGCATGTACATGCATATAAACACATATTTTCATTTGGCAGCAGCATTCGGAGTAAGTATAAACACGAAGTAGTCAGAATGAATCTGTCACGCTTCTATCTGTAATCCATTCTAGGCTATCCACCTTATTTAGCAGTGAGGAAGTAAGCTATTTTCTGTAAATGTGTAAGACTTTCAATTAATTAGCTGCTGAATAAGAAAAAGCAAGTGCTTTAAACTGTCAAACTAACACATTCAATTAATATTGCCAATTGGTATTTATCTTTAATCAGCATTAAGTGGCATAACAGAATATTTGGCACAGGTATAAAAAGAATTGAAGCGAATATTGAAGGCACATTCAAGTTACAAATAGCTGCAAATGTTTTTATGCAAATAAATGAAGGTGGATATCCATGCCAGTGAGCTGTTTCTACTGAAGTTTATGTTTTCAGTATCTCAAAAATCCAATGAATTAAACAAGGAACTAATCAGGACAGACCGGGGTGTGGGAGGAGATATATAATCTGATAGTAGATATGAGAAAACAAAACTGAGAAGTGAGTAAAAACTGAGAACATGGTATTTGGTGACTCATACATTAACTAATTGTACGGATATTTTTTATGGAGCAATAAATACATTAACAAATGCAGTGAATTCCAATAGTTTTACTAGAGATTATATTTCAATATTACAGAGATTAATATATATAACATATTTATACATTACAATAACATTGTTGACATAATGCTTATACTATACATTTGTAGATTGTAAAGTTGTACCCGCCTAGTTATTTTACTGATCCAATGCAGAATGAATAAACAATAAATTAACGACTTCAGAGAAATGCCACTTGAGTTGCAGAATACATTAATCAATAAATAAACTAACGGCATTGTGATTTAATTGAGATTTAATAAATTAATAAAAGTGCTTGTATGTTTTAGCCTGTTCTGAAGGTATAAAGAACCAGAGCTAAAGACAGACGTAAGTCAGAGTCTCGTTTACATCTATGAGTCCTTCATATTTCGGCATGACGTGGGAGGATTCAGACCCATCTGAATCTGTTATCTTGGCATGAGTGGTCAGTTACGGTCAGCGAAACCATGGAACCAGAAGCGACACTGCAACCAGGAACGAAGCGGTCAACAGACTGATCCTGCTGCTGACTTCACCAGATGATTGTGCTGCATCACAAAGAGAAGAAAACACAGCTGAACAGAAATAACTTTATATGTATCATTCACTCTCAAAGTGGAACTTCTATCCAAAGCACATCTACTTGAGTGTATTGATCAAAGTATGAATACTATTTAAAAAATGTCCATCACACAATAATGTTCTTTATAGTGGGTTCTTGACATGAATACAATGTTGTTCACTCTAAGAAAAGAAGTGGTTATTTTAAGTACTGTTGACTGAAATGGTACTCCTAAAGCATTGCTGCAAACCCCCATTTGGAAGCCTTATTTTTGGAGAGTGTAATGCAAGATTGAAGTGCGTCGCTCACCTGTTGCATTTACTATAACTGAAGAAGTGAAGATCTGGAAGGGTAGCGTGTTATTTCTGGCTGCTCGAACTATAGTGTTCACTATCTGTGTGCTGCTGGGTAGAACAGTGCCTGCTCCGAATACAACATCCATGCTGTTTCGGATCATGGGCACACTCCTCAATCTTAAACTGGCATCACTGGAGAGAGTTTGGAATCAAGATTAATCAGTGAAAACTGTTATGTTGAATCAGTAACCCTATTCAAGAACACAGCATATTCATACCTGAACTTTGTTATGGATATGGTGCTGAATGATGCAGGGTAATCAGCAAAGAAGAAAGGTTCAAGCTGCAAAACAAGAGTTGTTTAATGAAATTGGCTTTATTTTGTATAAGTATGGTTTCAAAATTCATAAGTAGACACGTCACACTCACCCCTGTTTTTATCAACGAAGCCCTGTTCTGAAATTCAGAGGAACTTTTATTGGAAAAAGCAGCAACAAAATTTCCGTTGGTGAGGATTGTCAGTGGAATTATCTGCACCGATTCTACAAAACAAGAGTTGATTTTTAAAGAATTTGCGCAGGAGATTATAGTAAGAAACTCTTAGAAATTAGGCATATCAGAAAACTCTAAATCAATTGAGATTTCAACTTACTAACAACACTAATAGAGGTATCATCAATGGTGAGGTTGAAGCCTGATGCTGGATTTGTAGCTGCTTCTTTTAGAGTCTCCACGATGTCAGCGTTGCTGGGGATCGGTTCAGTGGACGTTTGGCTAAACACTAATTCAAGCTCCACCTGTACATTTTCACCTGCTCGGGTTCTGGCAAAAGCTCTGAAAGGAATCACATGTTTACAGATTACATCTGTCAGTGTGGAAGACATCAGGTTTAAAGGTCTTTCCACACTAAGTCCGAAATTTTCGTATCCGTTTTTTCACGCACGGAAACCTTGAACACTGAATCCGATGCGCATTAATTAATCCATTGCGAACAAATTTGGAAAACAATACAAAATGGAGTCTCAAAGCAGTGAGGATGATTTTGTTGTCCTCTCTCTTCTTAAAAAGAGAAAAGGAAATAGTTAATATTGGGTCCATCCAATCCTGGCGTTGCGTAGAACGGAAGGTGAGATCCACCTCAGAATCAATGAGCCGCAGGATTACCGAGTGATTCAAAGTTTACTTAAAGGGACCGATCCATGTTTTTAAATAAAAGAAGTATTCTGTGTGATTGGCTTTCCTCCCTTTGTATTAAAAATGCATACATGATTCTGTTTTGTATATAATTGTTTAAGCAACTGAATTAATTATACTTAGTTTACAAACATGCACTTTTTCACAGATGCTATTTTTATTGCTTTAATGGAGTCGTTGATTGCGATTTCACTTTTTGCGACATGTTCCTGGATCAACATCTTTGTTGACCCTTGATCTACATTGTTATTAACCAATCAGATTTGAAGAACAAGTTTATAATTTAGATATATAATCAGTGTTTGTTGCTTGTACATCAGTGTCATTCATCTATCAGTTCCTCAGATTTTAGGGATTACTCATGGTTAAGGTTAGGTTTAGGTGTAGGGAAATGCTCAAGATTACATTTTTGGATTAAAATGTTGTTCCAGGGTCAACGATATATGTTGACCCAGGAACACATCTAACTCAGCAAAATCAGGACGTGCTTACTGTTACACCCCTAGTATAAAGTCTACATTCAATTCATGTTGTTAAAGATTATCTTAAGTAAACCTAGATCATCTGAATTAAGTAATGAACTAGAAACCCACCTGAAAGCAACCACAATAGTCCTGATGAAAAGAACTCCATACTTCAGTTTGTATACTTTGTCAAACTGTGGAAAAGCAAGTTTTGGGAATGTCATTAAATGTCACATACAATAATTAAATGCACTGATTATGTTACACTTTCTTGTAGATAAAAATCAGTTGACAAAAATAGTTTCCAAAAGATCACAGTGGCTAAGTAAGATACTCAATTCAACTTGATTAAAAGATGAAAAACAAACAAGCAACTCTGCAAAACAAGCAGAATTCCTTGCACATTCTACTACATCCCAAATAAAGTGTGTGTTGTTTAAAAAACTCACCTCATTTTGAACTTTTTCTGCCAGGTTCTTGAATGCCACACTTTGTGTGTTTTGAAGGTCTGGAATAAATACTATTAAAATGACAAACTCTATGGTTACAACTGGTGGAGGGCGTGTTGGAGCTGTTGTTGTCGTGGTGGTTTTTGTTGTTGTGGTTGGCGTGGTGGTTGTGGCTTTTGTTGTTGTGGTGGTGGTTTTGGCTGTTGTTGTTGTGGTGGTGGTTTTGGCTTTTGTTGTTGGCCTGGTGGTTTTGGCTTTTGTTGTTGGCGTCGTGGTTTTAGCTTTTGTTGTTGGCATGATGGCTGTGGCTTTTGTTGTTGGAGTGGTGGTTGTGGCTTTTGTTGTTGGCATGATGGCTGTGGCTTTTGTTGTTGGAGTGGTGGTTGTGGCTTTTGTTGCTGGCGTGGTGGTTGTGGCTTTTGTTGCTGGCGTGGTGGTTTTATCTTTTGTTGCTGGTGTGGTGGGATTGGCTTTTGTTGTTGGAGTGGTGGTTGTGGCTTTTGTTGCTGGCGTGGTGGTTGTGGCTTTTGTTGTTGGAGTGGTGGGATTGGCTTTTGTTGTTGGAGTGGTGGGATTGGCTTTTGTTGTTGGAGTGGTGGGATTGGCTTTTGTTGCTGGCGTGGTGGTTGTGGCTTTTGTTGCTGGCGTGGTGGTTGTGGCTTTTGTTGCTGGCGTGGTGGGATTGGCTTTTGTTGTTGGAGTGGTGGGATTGGCTTTTGTTGTTGGAGTGGTGGTTGTGGCTTTTGTTGCTGGCGTGGTGGTTGTGGCTTTTGTTGTTGGAGTGGTGGGATTGGCTTTTGTTGTTGGAGTGGTGGGATTGGCTTTTGTTGTTGGAGTGGTGGATTGGCTTTTGTTGCTGGCGTGGTGGTTGTGGCTTTTGTTGCTGGCGTGGTGGTTGTGGCTTTTGTTGCTGGTGTGGTGGTTTTAGCTTTTGTTGCTGGCGTGGTGGGATTGGCTTTTGGTGTAGGAGTGGTGGTTGTGGCTTTTGTTGCTGGCGTGGTGGGATTGGCTTTTGTTGTTGGAGCGGTGGTTGTGGCTTTTGTTGTTGGAGTGATGGTTTTAGCTTTTGTTGTTGGCATGATGGTTGTGACTTCTGTTGTTGGTGTGGTGGTTGTGGCTTTTGTTGTTGGAGTGGTGGTTGTGGCTTTTGTTGTTGGAGTGGTGGTTGTGGATTTTGTTGTTGGAGTGGTGGTTGTGGCTTTTGTTGTTGGAGTGGTGGTTGTGGCTTTTGTTGCTGGCATTGTGGTTTTAGCTTTTGTTGTTGGCATGATGGTTGTGACTTCTGTTGTTGGTGTGGTGGCTGTGGCTTTTGTTGTTGGTGTTTTTGTTGTCGTTTCTTGATGATTGGTGGTTGGCTTGACTGTAGTGGGCATGGTGGTGGTTGTGGTATGTTTGGTGGTACTGGAAAGGTCAGCTTTTGGTATGACTTTTGGTGGTGGTTGAATGGAAGATTGTATTATAGGGGTAAAAAATGGGAAAACCAATTGTAAGTAACAAGCACAGAGATACATTTTCACATTACGCAACATCCAAAGTACTGCAACCAGAGCTGTTTTATTCAGTGGCGGCTCATCTGGGGAGGCAGGGGAGGCCCAACTTCCCCAAAATGTTGAGATTAAAATGGGAGGAGGACGATTTAATGTGAATACAATTCACAATTACTTTCAGTTCATGTCTCAAAATGTGTATTTTTTGGTTTGTAATTTCACAGCTGTAATACCATAAAATGTTAATGAAGTTGGAAAGTGCCGCTTTTCTATTGCGAATGTGCCGAATCTGCTGATGTAATTACAACCACTAAGTGATAGAGAAGGGGAGGCCAGGGGAACGCTGAGCTCTTGTGCCTCCGTTGGTAAAAAAAAATAGGCCAATTAGCATCGAGTGTTAACTTTCAGTGTTGAGAAAAAAAAACCTCGCAGGGGAGGCTAGTCTCGCTTCTGGTATATCAACCAATCTTCATTAGGGCTGTCAAATCGGCTGAAAAACTAAATTCGAATTTTGCTCTAAAATATGATCAAAATTCATTTAAAAGGCATAATTTCTGTAAGGGGGAAAAAAGCTTTTGGCTTCTCTCCTGAGGGCGCATCGAGCAAAAATATTACCATACAAATGCATGCTTTTTCGAAGCAATAAAAACACAAGACTATATTTGAAAAAAGTGCATAATGTTTAAAATAATGTTTATAAACCATACATAATTAATTACATCGCTTAAACAATTAGAAACTACAAGCATCATGTAAGTAGGTATAGTTTAATACCGAAAACCAATAACAAAGAGTAGCCTACTTTTTTCATTTAAAAACATGAGATGCCGTGGGATGAAGAAAAAATGGCATAAAGTCTCGAGACATGTTTTTTAAAAGTTGAACTTACATACATTTTACATGGCTTTCTAAACATGCCGCTCTCTTGTGTGAGATGCGAGTGCAACTGTGATATATTTCCCTCTATAAAATGCGACAATATGCGTTCTGTGTGAACGACTTGGTTCCAGTTTTGAGGTAAACAACATCTTTTTCCGCAACTGGAACAGGTTCAACTTGATAGGCTAAAAAAAACATTAAAATGCAATGACACCTACATTGTCATTGCATCTTGTGTGCCACATATAAGGCTGCTTAGGGTCCATCCTTCACTTTCCACGTTCCATTCCGTCTCGCGCACAGCCGTGTCCGCACAGCTTTCAAAGTATGCGCAACAGCGGATGAGCGCGGCCTCGAATGTGGATTTTTATATTAAATTCGACAAATATTCAAAAAATTTATTTTTCATTTCAGCCCTAATCATCATAGAGATGTAGATTAAGTGATTTTAGTTTGAACGTATCCCGCTGCATTGATAATGTGCCAATGATGAGTAGCGATATTGAATATTTGGTTGCCAATAGATTTACCAAGCTGTCATTCAAACAATATATATACAAATTAAAAATATAGGGAGAACATGTCTGGATATAGGACACAGCAGTCATGGCTTAATTAAATAGCACAACAAGCAGCTCTCTTTTAACACAGAATTTTAAGAAGGGATGGATATTTGCATCTTTTTCAGTTGCAGTTTTCTTTACGTTTTCGGTCTAAAATGAACCAAAAAGCCTTTTTAAAGTGGTGAAGCAAATAATAATAATAATAACAATAATCGACAGGGTTCCCCAGATCAATACAATTAGTTTGCCTCCTCTATTTTAAAACCCACGAGCCGCCACTGGTTTTATTTTCAACTGACTGGCTTTACCTTCTGCACTGGTGATATTAAAAGTAGTAGTGGAATTGGTGATAATGCGTATGACATCATTGTCAATCGGCAAAATACTGTTTTTCTTGAATTCCAAATTCATATATGTGATGACTGATCCAGGACTACAAGAATGAAAGAGAAGAGACTTTGTTAAAGATGTGTCTTCATCAAGGTAAGTTAAGGTATGGCTTAGGACGAAGAAAAAGGCACTATATAAATATTTGTTACCCACCTGAACCTAATCACTATCAGTTTGAAGAAGAATTGGAATGCTTTTTTAAAGATTGGCTCAAACTGTAGAAAAATTACAAGATAAGACAATTTTAGGACAAATGCAAAAACTCAAACTGGGAAGTTAGGATGGTGATTGATTTGCAGTAGCTTTACATATTACATCCAAATTCTAGTATTCATTCAATTTTGTTCTGTACTTTGCTATTTAAGCTGTTCAAAACTACATCCTCTACTATGAAGTATACAAATGTTTGTCACATACCTCATTTTTGACTCTTTGTTCTCGTTCTTTATAGATAAATGAATTTCTGTCAGACAGTAAAATATCAAATGTTTCTGAGCTGGAAAATATGACTTCCACTGTAGTTGTGAGTGGTGCTGTTGTTTCAAGTAAAGGTGTGGTTGTAGTTGAGATGGCAAGATTAGTTGGTCTTGTAGTTAAGGTAGTAGTTGTAGATATAGGATGGGTTGCAGTTGTTTTTGGTTGAGATGTAGGTGCAGGTATAGTTGAAGTTGTAGGCTGGATTGAAGTCATTGTAGGTGTGGTAGTGGCTAATATTTTAGGATGGATGGTAGTAGCTCTAGATGGGGATGTAGCTATAGGCTGTGCTGTAGTTGTAAGCATGGAGTGGGCCACAGTTGGAGCAGGGGATACAGGTGAGGTTGAAGGCCGGATTTCATTTGTTGCATGTTGTATTGCAGCAGATGTAAGCTGGGTGGTACCGATTGAAAGTTGTTGTGTGGTTAGTTGGTTTGTAGAAGTTGTTTTGGTATGTAGTTGTTGGGATGTCACAGCTGTAGACTGAGTTGCAATTGTGGTGGGTGTTACTGTAAGAGTTGTAGTTGTAGATTTGCTTGCAGATACAGATATTGCTTGACTTGCACTGGTAGGTTGTGGTAAATTTGTTGTCAGTTGCATTGTTGTTGTCGGCTGAGATGTTGTAGTCTCAGTTGTTGCTGGTGTAATCTGCTGGGTTGTAATTGTTGCTTGTTTAACAGTTGTAGCTTTTGCAGGGTTTGAGGTTGATATTGACTGGCTTATAGTTGATATAGGTTGGGATGTATTTGTGGTCTGTACCCCGTTGGTACCATGAACAGTTGTAGTAAATGTTGGCAGAGTTGTAATTGTTGACTGGATTGCAGCTGTGTTTTTACTCTGACTTTGGGTTAATTCTGAGTTTGGTTGAAATGTAGCTGTAGTTATATGTGGAATTGCAGTTTGTTTAGTTTGAGAAGTAATTAAAGGCTTGGTAGTAGTGGAGAATGTAGGTAGGGTTGTTGCTATTTCAAGTTGTGTTGTAGTAACTGTGGATTGCGCATTAGTTGTAGGTTGGATTTCAGTTTGTGTAGCTTGTGAAGTAACAGTCTGGGCTGTATGTGTAGGTGGGGCAGTTGTTGAGAATGTAAGTTGGGTTGTAGCTGTTGCAAGTTGTGGTGTAGTAATTGTGGATTGGGCATTTGTTACCAGTTGGATTTCAGGTTGTGTAGGCTGTGAAGTATTTACGGTCTGGGCAGTTGTTGAGAACAAAGGCTGGCTTGTTTTTGTTGCAGGCTGTGATGTAGCAATTGTGGATTGGGCATTAGTTGTAGGTTGGATTTCAGTTTGTGCAGATTGTGAAATAACTGTCTGGGATGTATGTGTAGGTGGGGCAGTTGTTGAGATTGTTGGTTGGGTTGTAGCTGTTGCAAGTTGTGGTGTAGCAATTGTGGATTGGGCATTTGTTACCGGTTGGATTTCAGGTTGTGTAGGCTGTGAGGTATTTACGGCATGGGCAATTGTTGAGAATGAAGGCTGGCTTGTTTTTTTTGCAGGCTGTGATGTAGCAATTGTGGATTGGGCATTAGTTGCAGGTTGGATTTCAGTTTGTGTAGATTGTGAAATAACAGTCTGGGCTGTATGTGTAGGTAGGGCAGTTGTTGAGAATGTAAGTTGGGTTGTAACTGTTGCAAGTTGTGGTGTAGTAATTGTGGATTGGGCATTAGTTGTAGGTTGGATTTCAGTTTGTGCAGATTGTGAAATAACTGTCTGGGATGTATGTGTAGGCAGGGCAGTTGTTGAGATTGTTGGTTGGGTTGTAGCTGTTGCAAGTTGTGGTGTAGTAATTGTAGATTGGGCATTAGTTGTTGGTTGGATTTCAGTTTGTGTAGATTGCGAAGTAACAGTCTGGGCTGTACGTGTAGGTGGGGCAGTTGTTGAGATTGTAAGTTGGGTTGTAGCTGTTGCAAGTTGTGGTGTAGTAATTGTGGATTGGGCATTTGTTACCGGTTGGATTTCAGGTTGTGTAGGCTGTGAAGTATTTACGGTCTGGGCAGTTGTTGAGAATGAAAGCTGACTTGTTATAGTAGCAGGCTGTGATGTAGTCATTGTTGATTGGGATTTAGTGATAGATGGGATTTCAGTTTGTGTAGATTGTGAAATAACAGTCTGGGCTGTATGTGTAGGTGGGGCAGTTGTTGAGAATGTAAGTTGGGTTGTAACTGTTGCAAGTTGTGGTGTAGTAATTGTGGATTGGGCATTAGTTGTAGGTTGGATTTCAGTTTGTGCAGATTGTGAAATAACTGTCTGGGATGTATGTGTAGGCGGGGCAGTAGTTGAGATTGTTGGTTGGGTTGTAGTTGTTGCAAGTTGTGGTGTAGTAATTGTAGATTGGGCATTAGTTGTAGGTTGGATTTCAGTTTGCGCAGATTGCGAAGTAACTGTCTGGGATGTATGTGTAGGTGGGGCAGTTGTAGAGACTGTAAGTTGGGTTGTAGCTGTTGCAAGTTGTGGTGTAGTAATTGTGGATTGGGCATTTGTTACCGGTTGGATTTCAGGTTGTGTAGGCTGTGAAGTATTTACGGTCTGGGCAGTTGTTGAGAATGAAAGCTGACTTGTTATAGTAGCAGGCTGTGATGTAGTCATTGTTGATTGGGCTTTAGTGATAGATGGGATTTCGGTTTGTGTAGATTGTGAAGTAATGGTTTGGGATATAGGCTGGGCAGTTGTTGAGAATGTAGGCTGAGTTGTAGCTGTTGCAAGTTGTGATGCAGTCATTGTGGATTGGGAGTTAGTTGTAGATTGGTTTTCAGTTTGTATAGATTGTGAAGTAGTGGTCTGGGCTGTAAGTGTATGCTGGGAAGTTGTTGAGAAAGTAGGTTGGGCTGTACCTGTTTCAAGCTGCGATGTACTCATTGTTGATTGAGCATTTGATATAGACTGGATTGTCGGCTGTGAAGTGATTACAGGCTGGATTATAGTTGTAGGCTGAGTTGGAGCTGTTGCAAATTGTGATGTAGTCATTGTAGACTGAGCCTTGGTAATTCCCATAGTTGTCAATTCAGTCTCTGCAGTTGAATCTTGGTCAAATGTGACATGTTTAGATATTCCTAATGTGGATTTTGTTGTGGATTCCAGTGCCCTTTTAGTGGTTGGTACATCAGTGAAGACTATAGTTTCTTTTATGGTGATTCTAGCTGTAATTCCTGAGGTTGACTGAGGTGATGAGGTTGTAGTTGATTGGTCGGTAACTCCTACAGTTGACAGTTTAATTTCCTCTGTTGAAACTTCTTCTGTTGAATCTGTTATAAATGGTGTTGATTTGTTTGTGACACTTTTAGATATGTCTGATGTGAATGTTGTTGTGGATTCCAATGACTTTTTAGTAGTTGGTACATCAGTGAAGTCTACAGTTGTTTCTTCCAAGGTTGTGTCAGCGATAAATATTGTGGTTGATTGTGGTATTAAGGTTGTAGTTGATTGTTTGGTAACTCCTACTGTTGGCAGCTGAGTTTTCTTTGCTGAAACTTCTTTTGTTAAATCTGTTATAAATGGTGTTGATTTGTTTGTGACACTCTTCGAAATGTCTGGTGTGAATGTTGCTATGGATTCTAATGATTTTTCAGTAGTTTGTACATCAGTAAAGTCTATTGTTGCTTTTTCTAAGGTAGATCCAGCTATAGTTCTTGTTGATGATTGTGCTGTAGTTGGTTCATCAGTAACTCCTGTAGTTGATGGTTCAGTTTCCTCGGTTGAAACTTCTTCTAATGAATCGTCTGTAAATGCCGTTGGTTTGTTTGTGACACTTGTAGATATTTCTGATGTGAATAGTGTTGTCAATTCTTCATCAGTGAGATTTACTGTTGTTTCATCTAAGGTGGATACAGCTATAGCTCTTGTTGATGATTGTGTTGTAGTTGGTTCATCAGTAACTCCTGTAGTTGATGGTTCAGTTTCCTCGGTTGAATCTTCCTCTGATGAATCGTCTGTAGTTGTCGTTGGTTTGTTTGTGACACTTGTAGATATTTCTGATGTGAATAGTGTTGTCAATTCTTCATCAGTGACATTTACTGTTGTTTCGTCTAAGGTGGATACAGCTATAATTATTGTTGATGATTGTGCTGAAGTTGGTTCATCAGTAACTCCTGTAGTTGATGGTTCAGTTTCCTCGGTTGAATCTTCTTCTGATGAATCATCTGTAAATGCCGTTGGTTTGTTTGTGGCACTTGTAGATATTTCTGATGTGAATGATGTTGTCAATTCTTCATCAGTAGTAGAGTCAGTGAAGTCTACAGTTGTTTCGTCTAAGCTGGATACAGCTGTAATTCCCGTGGTTGGTTGTGTTGTAGTTGGTTCATCAGTAACTCCTGTAGTTGATGGTTCAGTTTCCTCGGTTGAATCTTCCTCTGATGAATCATCTGTAAATGCCGTTGGTTTGTTTGTGACACTTGTAGATATTTCTGATGTGAATGGCGTTGTCAATTCTTCATCAGTAGTAGAGTCAGTGAAGTCTACAGTTGTTTCATCTAAGCTGGATACAGCTGTAATTCCTGTGGTTGGTTGTGTTGTAGTTGGTTCATCAGTAACTCCTGTAGTTGATGGTTCAGTTTCCTCGGTTGAATCTTCCTCTGATGAATCGTCTGTAGTTGTCGTTGGTTTGTTTGTGACACTTGTAGATATTTCTGATGTGAATAGTGTTGTCAATTCTTCATCAGTGACATTTACTGTTGTTTCGTCTAAGGTGGATACAGCTATAATTATTGTTGATGATTGTGCTGAAGTTGGTTCATCAGTAACTCCTGTAGTTGATGGTTCAGTTTCCTCGGTTGAATCTTCTTCTGATGAATCATCTGTAAATGCCGTTGGTTTGTTTGTGGCACTTGTAGATATTTCTGATGTGAATGATGTTGTCAATTCTTCATCAGTAGTAGAGTCAGTGAAGTCTCAGTTGTTTCGTCTAAGTGGATACAGCTGTAATTCCTGTGGTTGGTTGTGTTGTAGTTGGTTCATCAGTAACTCCTGTAGTTGATGGTTCAGTTTCCTCGGTTGAATCTTCCTCTGATGAATCATCTGTAAATGCCGTTGGTTTGTTTGTGACACTTGTAGATATTTCTGATGTGAATGGTGTTGTCAATTCTTCATCAGTAGTAGAGTCAGTGAAGTCTACAGTTGTTTCATCTAAGCTGGATACAGCTGTAATTCCTGTGGTTGGTTGTGTTGTAGTTGGTTCATCAGTAACTCCTGTAGTTGATGGTTCAGTTTCCTCGGTTGAATCTTCCTCTGATGAATCGTCTGTAGTTGTCGTTGGTTTGTTTGTGACACTTGTAGATATTTCTGATGTGAATAGTATTGTCAATTCTTCATCAGTGACATTTACTGTTGTTTCGTCTAAGGTGGATACAGCTATAATTATTGTTGATGATTGTGCTGAAGTTGGTTCATCAGTAACTCCTGTAGTTGATGGTTCAGTTTCCTCGGTTGAATCTTCTTCTGATGAATCGTCTGTAAATGCCGTTGGTTTGTTTGTGGCACTTGTAGATATTTCTGATGTGAATGATGTTGTCAATTCTTCATCAGTAGTAGAGTCAGTGAAGTCTACAGTTGTTTCATCTAAGCTGGATACAGCTGTAATTCCTGTGGTTGGTTGTGTGTAGTTGTTCATCAGTAACTCCTGTGTTGATGTAGTTTCCTCGGTTGAATCTTCCTCTGATGAATCATCTGTAATGCCGTTGGTTTGTTTGTGACACTTGTAGATATTTCTGATGTGAATGGTGTTGTCAATTCTTCATAGTAGTAGAGTCATGAAGTTCAGTTGTTTCGTCTAAGCTGGATCAGCTGTAATTCTGTGGTTGGTTGTGTTGTAGTTGGTTCATCAGTAACTCCTGAGTTGATGGTTCAGTTTTCGGTTGAATCTCTGATGAATCGTCTGTGAATGCCGTTGGTTTGTTTGTGACACTTGTAGATATTTCTGATGTGAATAGTGTTGTCAATTCTTCATCAGTGATTTACTGTTGTTTCGTCTAAGGTGGTACAGTTGCTCTTGTTGATGATTGTGCTGTAGTTGGTTCATCAGTAACTCTGTAGTTGATGGTTCAGTTTCCTCGGTTGAATCTTCCTCTGATGAATCGTTGTAAATGCCGTTGGTTTGTTTGTGCACTTTGTTTCTGATGTGAATAGTGTTGTCAATTCTTCATCTGACATTTACTGTTGTTTCGTCTAAGGTGGATACAGCTATAATTATTGTTGATGATTGTGCTGTAGTTGGTTCATCAGTAACTCCTGTAGTTGATGGTTCAGTTTCCTCGGTTGAATCTTCTTCTGATGAATCGTCTGTAAATGCCGTTGGTTTGTTTGTGACACTTGTAGATATTTCTGATGTGAATGGTGTTGTCAATTCTTCATCAGTAGTAGAGTCAGTGAAGTCTACAGTTGTTTCGTCTAAGCTGGATACAGCTGTAATTCCTGTGGTTGGTTGTGTTTTAGTTGGTTCATCAGTAACTCCTGTAGTTGATCGGTTGTTCAGTTTCCGTTGGTTTGTTTGTCGATATTTCTGTTGAATGGTGTTGTCTTCTTCTGATGAATCGTCTGTAAATGCCGTTGGTTTGTTTGTGACACTTGTAGATATTTCTGATGTGAATGGTGTTGTCAATTCTTCATCAGTAGTAGAGTCAGTGAAGTCTACAGTTATTTCATTTAAGGTGGATCCAGCTGTAATTCCTGTGGCTGGTTGTGTCATTGAGACTGTGTTTGGTTGATCAGTAAATCCTAAAGTTGACGGTTCAATCTCCTCTGTTGAATTGTCCTCTGATGAATCAGTTGCAAAGACTGTTGTTGATTCAACTGTAACAATTGTGTCTGATTCATCTGTAAAATCTGTTGGTAATTCATCAGTAAATGCTGTAGTTTCTCTTGTAAATTTTGGTGTGTTGATTGACTGATCTGTAGTATCATTGGTACGGTTATCCAGCAAAGATGTTGACAATTCTTCCATTGTTGTCAAATCTGTCATGTCACCCTTGGTTGATTCATCTGTGAACAATGTAATTTATTTTTAAGGAACTTCCTTTCTGCGAAGTTGTTGTGCAACATGATGAAGTGAACTCACCTGTTAAACCGGTTACAGATTCCACAGTGCTGTTTGTAATCGATTCCATGGATATATCTGTGGCTAATCCATCAGTTGTGTCTGCTGTAGAATCACTTGTTGTCACATTAATAACTACATCTGTTGAAATGTCATCTGTTGAATCTGTGGCTATTGTAACATCAGTCATTGTTGTTGACTGAACTCTGATTGCAGTATGTGCTGTTAAAGAAATGATCACACATGATTAGATCAAGTGCACAGAAGTAAATGAGGGAAACAGAGGGATGGCATTCTCAATATAAAAAAAGACACAAACTAACCAGTTAAGATGAAAACGGTGGTCATCAGTACTGTTCTCCACATCTTGATAGCTGTAAGAATTGATCACATTTGAATATAACGTAGGATGAGAGATAAATGATAAAAAGGTCGACACACTCAGTTCAGGTCATGGGCCATTAGATTAATGAGCTGATGAGTTGAATGAAGTATGTTACAGCAGAAAAATACCCTGCAAAAAAGTGCAGTGCTTGAGTTTGATTTATTTATTGTGCAGTAGAGGTTTGCTAAGATGCCAGTGAATCCGACGGGTTTCATTCTGGGATCGGGTTCGATCTTAATGGTTAACTTTGGGTTTGAATTGGGTTAGGGGTTGTAAATAATGAACAAATGTTTTTTTAAATACTATTTCATAATTTTTGCAGACAATTGTTTTGTACCTAAAATTTGTGCATGTAGGTTTGCGACCTTGGAAAGTTGAATTTGTTCCCATTTGGTCGGGTAAAGTGACAGTTTCAATTACAGGCAGAGTTTGGGTTTCAACTTAAAGGGATAGTTTTTTGGGACACCCAAAAAATGAAAATTCTGTCATTGATTACTCACCCTTGTGTCGTTCCAAACCCATAAGACCTTCGTTCATCTTTGGAGCACAAATTAAGACATTTTTGATTAAATCCGAGAGCTTTCTGACCCTGCAGAGACAGCAACGCAAGTACCACATTCACGGTACAGCAAAGTACCAAGAACATCGACAAAATAGTCCATGACATCATTGCTTCAGCCATAAATTTATGAAGCTACGATAATATTTATTTGTGTGTAAAGCAAACAAAAATAAGAGGGTCGGAAAGCTGTCGGATTTCATCAAACATGTTTGGAATGACATGAGGGTGAGTAATTAATGACACAATTTTTATTTTTGGGCGAACTATCCCTTTAAGTCAAGACATTTTGGCAAGAGATTGTGCTTCAGTAGTCATCTTTCAGACTAGAAATACAGCCAAACTACACATTTCAGAATTTATTTTATTGCACTTTATATGTAGTATCTTTATAATGCTGTTTTCTGATTTCTGTTTTATTCCTCTCTATATCCTGTAGGTTTTTACTGAGAGGTTAGTTCATATATCCTTCCCCTAGTCTTATTCTTGCACTTTATATATTTGCATTTGTAACTTAGCTCTTATGTTAGGACTGTGCCTTAAGAACAAGTCTGACCAAATAGCATTCAATGGGCAATTCATCTTATTTTTCTGATTCAACTTAGACTTATCTACGCCGTTATATAACCAACTTTAAACAAATGTTATGACTAGTCTTAAAGAAAACATTAATTAGATTACTTGTACCTTGTAAGAGTAGTTTTCATCCATGTTATTTTTCTGTTTTTTCTCTTCTTTTCTCACTTTTCGGTCATTGTTAGGCAGATAATAAGATAACATTTTCATATTCTAATGCAAGACCAATTAATATAGTCATTATTATATTATATATTACTTTAAATGTTATGATCATAATTATATTAATTTGTCTTGCTAAGCCGTTGATCTCATCCTGTGTCATTATTTCACTCCTGCACTTATGCTAAGTGGTGTAAAGTCATATTATTCACTGAAAATGTATTTTCACCCTTTGTTAATTTCAGTTCACCAGACTATTAATGCAAATTCCAACCCCAGGATTTCATCTTAGTAATGAACCAACTGTGTTATTTTATTACTATTATTTTGAATGCTTGTACCATTAGTTGAAAAACATGTCCTTATATATTGACTCTTTGTGTGTATGGCAGATTCTTAAGCTATTTATTATCCATTGAAATCTTTAACTCAGCTAAGCTAGAGTATGTATTTATGTAAGCCTATTTTCACCACTAAACAAAAAAATAATAATTACAATTGCGAGTTTGTCTAAGATAACAAATTAGATATTTCAGATGTTTCTCAGAAATTGTGAGAAATAAACTTGCAATTATGAGAAAAAAAGTCAGAATTGTGAAATTTAAACTCATAATTGCGAGATAAAACGTCAGAATTGTGAAATAAAAGTTGCAATTACCTTGTTTATTTATTTATTTATTTTTTAATTAGTGGTGAAAATGGGCTTCTGTAGAAATGTACATCTAAAATACTATTTATACACATTTTGAATATGTTTTTTATTTAATAATTTATTTTATACATATTTAATTATTTGGGAAAATGTCCTGTATTTAATTACATTTACGTTTAGTCATTGTCTCAGTTTATATATATATATATATATATATATATAAATGTTTAAATTAAAGTTTAAAGGGAAGAAGGCAAATTAAACTCACCCAATTGGTCTGATTGCTTCAAGGAATGATGGAGTTGGATGCAATATCAAAGACACAGGTTAGGCAGTAAGTCCCATGGTAAAGGTAAATGAAATGAAAAAAAGAATCTGTGTTTTATTACCTCTCTTTGAGTCATGTGATGTGACAGTGAGGCATATCATTATTACAAAGGAGAAGGAAGAAGACCATCACTAATGCATGTCAGTGAAACAGCATTCCAAATGTTTGAGTTCTGTTAATTCATTCCTCAGCAGTTAGCAATACATTTCATGTTAGCAGTGCATTGGTGAAATAAGGAAATATAACATTTTCAGAGAATGCACCAAAGAAAGACAAAGCTTTGAGGAACTGGAAGAGGAACATTGTTTTTACAATTAGTAACTTTTTTGCCTTATCTCTTATGTAATCATAATTAGGTGTATTGTCTAAGTGTATTGTTTTAGGTAGATTTCAGACGACTTAAACTGATTAAATCATGCATTGTGCTCTGTTCATCTTTAAAGGCACAAACGTGATTTTAACAAACAATGCAGATGTTTTAACAAATATTACAATATATAATTGTGTGTGTGTGTGTGTGTAGATGGGATGATTGATGGATGGATGGATGGATGGATGGATGGATGGATGGATGGATGGATGGATGGATGGATGGATGGATGGATGGATGGATGGATGGATGGATGGATGGATGGATAGATAGATAGATAGATAGATAGAAGAAAATGCAAGTAACAAACTCAATTCAAATTAAATGTTTATAGCATTTTCTTGTAAAACATATTCCAGTAATCTCTATAATTTAAAGCTTAGAAAGGTCATTTTTTAACAGTGTAGTGTTTTAAAATCTATTCATATTTTGAGAAGTCTGTGTGTGTATCATCAGGTGCTGTAACTAAAATCCCCTTTGAAGGAACAATAAATGTTCACTAATACCACAAATACATTGAATTCACAGTGTCCAGCTCAGGGCGGTCCAAACTCGGTCCTCGAGGACCATGTCCTGCAGAGTTTAGCTCCAAATGACCTCAACACACCTGCATGGAAGCTTCTAGTATGCCTAGTAAGAGCTTGATTAGCTGCTTCAGGTGTGTTTAATTAGGGTTGGAGCTAAACTCTGCAGGACACAGGCCCTCGAGGACCGAGTTTGGACACCTCTGGTCCAGCTGATCACTTTTAATTATTTCTCAGCCTAGATCACGACACATTGGTGAAATCAACATACTCACTGACAGATTACTGTTTTACAGTGCATCTGCAGGCAATCTATAACAAAATCACAGCGGCAAAAGACATTAAACACATTTGTGATGTGCCGGTAATTGTTAGCTTAGTCAAAATTCTCCGAGATTTTGCATTAATTGCCAGAGAGTCGTAATTATGTACATATCATTTTGAGAGTTTTGTACAAGTGGTATTTCTTAAAAGCTCTAGCTCGACAAATGCTCTGAATGTATTATAAATAAACTCATTTTAATGGCATGATGCACTGGCTCCTCTTAATCGATGCATAAAATCCAAGCCTTCTGGATCTAATCCATATGAGTTCATCTTTGTTTTGGACTAATGAAAAGTGTAAAGTTTGGGACTGAATGCAGCACATCAGGAATCTTAGTCGAGAACGGATGGTTGAATTATTTACTGCACTCTTTTGAGATCCAGCAGATGGCGCCATGTAATGGTTTTTCCAATCCTGCTTCTGAAGATCTATCTATCTACCTAACAGCATAGTTCAGCTCAAAAGCCTTGTCCAAATACCAACACTTGCGGTCTTTGCACTTGACTACTTATCTGACATTTACATTTAGTCATTTAGCAGATGCTTTTATCCAAAGTGACTTAAAAACGAGGACAATACAAGCAATCAAAACCAACAAAAGAGCAATGATAAGAAAGTGCTATGAGAAGTTTCAGTTAGTCTAACACATTAATGTTTTTGTGTTAATCATATAATAGATAAAAAGAAAACAAATTGATAGAATAGAAAACGAATAGAGAAAGCTAGACAGTTAGACAACAAATAGCCTAGAGTGCAAATCTTGAGGGGTCATGTTTGCTTTTGTTTTTCAATAAAACATCAAATAGAATTAGAATAGAGAGTGCTAGAGTTAGAGGGTTAAATAAAGATGGAAGAGATGTGTTTTTAGCCGTTTCTTGAAGATGATTTAGGTAAAGGGGTGCAGAGTCAGTGGTGGTTATGTAGGGACACATTAATGCCTTGAATTTTATGCGAGCAGCTATTGGTAGCCATTGCAAATTGATAAACAGAGGTGTGACGTGCAATCTTTTCGGCTTATTAAAGATTAGTATAGCAGCTGCGTTCTGGATTAATTGTAAAGGTTTGATAGAACTGGCTGTATTTGGTCCAAGTGTTCAAGTGAGGATGAAGACCACAAGTGTGTGTAGAACATTTAATCATTTAATTAGCCTACCTTATGGGACACACCTGTATTGTTGTAAAAATGCAAGTGTTTATGTAGCTTTAGTAGGCCCTTACATAGCTTTAGTAAGCCCTTTAGTAGGCCCTTACATAGCTTTAGTAAGCCCTTTAGTAGGCCCTTACATAGCTTTAGTAAGCCCTTTAGTAAGCCCTTTAGTAGGCCCTTACATAGCTTTAGTAAGCCCTTTAGTAAGCCCTTACATAGCTTTAGTAAGCCCTTTAGTAGGCCCTTACATAGCTTTAGTAAGCCCTTTAGTAAGCCCTTTAGTAGGCCCTTACATAGCTTTAGTAAGCCCTTTAGTAAGCCCTTACATAGCTTTAGTAGGCCCTTTAGTAGGCCCTTACATAGCTTTAGTAGGCCCTTTAGTAGGCCCTTACATAGCTTTAGTAGGCCCTTACATAGCTTTAGTAGGCCCTTTAGTAGGCCCTTACATAGCTTTAGTAGGCCCTTTAGTAGGCCCTTACATAGCTTTAGTAGGCCCTTTAGTAGGCCCTTACATAGCTTTAGTAGGCCCTTTAGTAGGCCCTTACATAGCTTTAGTAGGCCCTTTAGTAGGCCCTTACATAGCTTTAGTAGGCCCTTTAGTAGGCCCTTACATAGCTTTAGTAGGCCCTTTAGTAGGCCCTTACATAGCTTTAGTAGGCCCTTTAGTAGGCCCTTACATAGCTTTAGTAGGCCCTTACATAGCTTTAGTAGGCCCTTTAGTAGGCCCTTACATAGCTTTAGTAGGCCCTTTAGTAGGCCCTTACATAGCTTTAGTAGGCCCTTTAGTAGGCCCTTACATAGCTTTAGTAAGCCTTTAGTAAGCCCTTTAGTAGGCCCTTACATAGCTTTAGTAAGCCCTTTAGTAAGCCCTTACATAGCTTTAGTAGGCCCTTACATAGCTTTAGTAGGCCCTTTAGTAGGCCCTTACATAGCTTTAGTAAGCCTTTAGTAAGCCCTTTAGTAGGCCCTTACATAGCTTTAGTAAGCCCTTTAGTAAGCCCTTACATAGCTTTAGTAGGCCCTTACATAGCTTTAGTAGCACTTTAGTAGGCCCTTACATAGCTTTAGTAAGCACTTTAGTAGGCCCTTACATTGCTTTAGTAAGCACTTTAGTGGGCCCTTACATAGCTTTAGTAGGCCCTTTAGTGGGCCCTTACATAGGTTTAGTAGGCCCTTTAGTGGGCCCTTACGTAGCTTTAGTAGGCCCTTTAGTAGGCCCAAACATAGCTTTGGTAAGCACTTTAGTAGGCCCTTACATAACTTTAGTAAGCACTTTAGTAGGCCCTTACATAGCTTTAGTAGGCCCTTTAGTGGGCCCTTACATAGCTTTAGTAGGCCCTTTAGTGGGCCCTTACATAGCTTTAGTAGGCCCTTTATTGGGCCCTTACATAACTTTAGTAGGTCCCAAATGGCACACTCCGGACTTGTGGACTTCCTCAGAGTCCACACTTTAATGACGTCATGTAGTGCAGACCTTAGGGGCCCTTGACGCGAGTCCACGAGGGCGCACTGGAGTCATATTTTGGGACATACTCGATCATCACGGCGTAAATAGAAAGAGGTGTTGTGTTCTTGTTTCGGACAGGTGCTGCAATTCTAGTGGAGTAAAGATGTTGCCTGTAGTTGTTTTTACCCTTGTGCTTGCAAAATGGCTTGCCATGCAGAGACATCATCATCATCTAGTTCTCCGACATCGCAGAAGAGAATATTCGCGCCGCATTAACCAATCAGGAGCTTGCTCTAGCAGTGACGTGATTATGAGCCGAGGCAGAAAATCCCAAACAACAATGGAGGACAAATTAATCGAGGTTGTATGTGGATACCTGGAGCTGTATGATACTACTACGTCCAGGAATAGATTTTGCAACCCCCCCCCCCCCCCCCCATGACACGAATTCTTGTCTGTTGTGTAGTGAATTTTGCGCGCAAATGAAGCGAATTTCACGCGCGAATGAAGCGAGTAAACTCAAAATGTTCAGGCATCCAACTACGCACGAATAGCGCGATTTATTCGCTTCATTCGCATCTGGTGTGAATGCACCTTAAGAGCTTGTGAACAGTTTAGTAGCGTTTTTAAATGCTGGTTTAATGTACTAAGACAGTGATGCTAAAAGACATGCAGGTGATTCAGAATATTGAACATTAAGCGTATTCCTCCCTTTAAAAAACTGTAAAGTAGAAAGTGCTTATGGATTAAGACAGTGTTATTTAATGTTCAAATTTTGAGCTTATATGCATGTATCTGCACATAGTACGCTTTACAATTTTTTCTTTATCACTGTCTTGGTATATTAAGCCATTTTAAGCATTATAGAAAGTCACCTGTTCAAGTTCTACTAATTCGCAAGCGATACTCGCAAAGAAGGTAACATTAATTATTAAACCAACAAAATCAAATCTTTCAAAGACACACAGAAATGTGATTCTTTTATTGAGTGAGAGGCAGTGGGTTTAATCAGTGACATGAACAGATTTAATATTCGGCGTCTTCTCCGCGACCTTCTTCCTAGTTTTTACACAGAAAAAAGGTGAAAAAATATACTGCATTATTCAGTTTTCTCTCAGAACGATGATCTGAGTTACTATTGAAATTTTCGATGCATGAATGACATAATAATGGTGACATTTTTCACAATCATGACAAAAAAATCGAACACTGCCGTAAACTCAATAGCGGAAAGGCAGCGCTATCCTGCAAGTATGGCGGATAAACAAAGCGGTTTCCCAGAACTCACATTCTCTATATGCGCGTCTAATGAGATAGCGAATCAGGATCATCATTTTCATCGTTGCTAAACACTAGTGTATTAGTAAATAATTAAAATATCTCCTTGCTATTTCCCCCGGACACATTCATGGTGATCACGTAAGCACTGGGGCGTAAAGCACGTAAACTGCTGGGGCAAGCTTTAGTCTATTGCGTGCGTCTGGATGCGGAACCCTTCAGCTATGCTGACTCTAAACAACGTCGAGCCATTTTTTGGGAAAAAAACACATTTCATCACTAATTTTATATAAAATATAAAAATAAGGAAAAGCGTCAAACAGGCCAGAGTCTCGGCCCGCATCTGAACTATGACTTGACAATTGGCCCGAAGCCCGGCCCTAGAGGTGTAAATAATCGGGGCACGTTAGGCCCTGGGCCCAAATTCAGGGCTCTAATCACCTGACAGCTGCCTCCCCACACACACACACACTTTTAAAATGGCTGCTATTGCTGATATGTCGCCCTTTTAGGGGTATAAATCAAGATATAAAAACCTATCTAGACTGTGATTCTGTGGCTTTTGTTTTAGAAAATCTAATCTTTTGTAATCTTGACAAAGCTCAAATCGTTGGAAAGGTCTGACAGTCAAGTTTCCGTATTTGTTTGCTGTTTGGTAATAGAAGTGATGTTGTGACAGAAGATGATTGATTTGTGACAGAAAACTGCATCAAGATAATTGAGTAGAGTTTGGGTGTAACCCAGTGGTTGCTTTTTGGTATAGTGCCCAAACAAAACCTCACAGGAACCACAATTTGTGCGATATCAACCATAAACTTGGTTATACACATGGCTTTGATTTTATAGCAACTTTAGTGTACAACATATTTTATAAAATATTTATTTTACATAAAGTAAAGTAAAATAGTATACTACATTTCTTTGTTGTAAATGTTAACTTTATTAACTTTTTATACTTTCTTTTTTGAAATGCTGTCACTTCAGCGGTAATCTGCTATGTGTCTTCTTTAAAAAGACCGACCTTGGGGCTGTATTCCAAAGTGTTCAGGAATTACAGTCATGCTGTAACAAGCTTTGATAAACAAGTGCTCTGTTTTCAGTGAAGTTATACCCCCAAAGGTGCGAGTTATCATGGGGATACAAACATTAAAATAAAAATTAGGACAAAATTAAATTAAAAAAAAGAAAATCATGAAATTATATTATTTGAGCTCCAAAAAAGATAGACAATAGCAATACATTTGTTTTCTGATGTCTCTTTATGATTTTGCCCTTTTAGGGTTAATCATATTAAAAATTAAAAGCAAACTAATGTTTGGTGTTTCCGTCGTAAATCCAATGTTCGATACTTCAACCGAAAATGAAAGTTTTGTACATACACTTTCTTTCTTTCGTTCTTTCGTTCTTTCTTTCTTTCTTTCTTTCTTTCTTTCTTTCTTTCTTTCTTTCTTTCTTTCTTTCTTTCTTTCTTTCTTTCTTTCTTTCGTTCTTTCTTTCTTTCTCAAACATTGTCTCCTCTTGACTTCCATTGTATCAAAGGTTAAAAACACTGAGACATTTCAGAAAAAAAAGTAATATGAGTAAATCATAATCATGTTATTTTTGGGTGAAATGTCAAACATTATGCATGTTTTTATGCTCATATGACCTGACATGACCTATCACATGCTTTCCAAATGAATCCAATTGAATCTCAGATGAAACTGCAGAAACTGGACAGACAGGTGCTGGAGGAGCGATTATAATCTTATATGAAACTCGACTGATAAGGACATATTTGCAGCTGACAAAAGAGAAGAAATATAAACCAGTGACTGAAAATGAGAATGACTGCATTTATTTATCACCATTATGATTCTACTTGTGTCAACAGAGTTTGTTTAGCAATTTGATGTAACATTGACTGTTACCCAGAAAACTTATATATATATATATATATATATATATATATGTATTATGCAGAATTTAAACACATCTTATATAAATACATACAGTCTGAACAGTGCTTGTATATCATAAAGTCTCTGTGTTCTCTATTTCACTTGTGCTCTTGGTACCAATTATGTTGTTTACCACATCAATATCAACTAGCAATACATTTATCACGGATATTTTATCTAGAAAAAATACTGGTATAATACAAGAGCATGAAAATGTGTCTAACTGGCTAAAAAGTGTGTTATTGTTGTACAAGTTTTTGTTAATATTTAAAAATGATCAGATGATCTTGTCTACAAGTTTTTCCCAGACATTTCTGATGTCATATCCTGTAGTCGTTTGTCATTCTTCTGAGTTGTTTTACAGGTTTCCTAAGCATTGACACACTTCCTTCTTCCACACACCAAAGCCTGTTCCAGAGTCAGCCGGTATAGAAAAGACCTTCAACATGTTCCAATGAATGGCTTACTTTTGGTTTCAGAGGAACGGCTGTGCTGCATCTCAAAAGGTCTACAAGTATGTTTACATGAGACAAAAGGAGTTTGATATTACAAAATTATAATAGAAAATTCTAAAGAGATCAGAAATGTTCAATGAACGTTTTTCCCCTGTCAGCACATGATAGGTTTTTTTGTTTTTTTTTGTTTTTTTTTACATATTTTTTTATTAACTAACATCTTCTTGCAAAACATAGTTTCTTGATTTTTACATAACAAATTGTAGCATAACTGTGTTTTACAACATGACAAGAAGAATAGAGAAGAAAATATTTTTTTTAATAATGCACCACTATTTTACCACACTTTTTTCATTTTTTTTTTTTTACGGATCTCTGTTTTTTGATTCAACAAAAAGTAGTTGGTAACTGTACATTGCATTCCCAGTCTTCTAATCTATATTTAGCCAGAATTAATCTATGTAAAACAACCTTTGAATATACTTTACCTTTAGACTGGAACACTCTTCAAACGAAACTGCGACTTAATCAGTTGGTGTCTTTCAGTAATTAAAAAAGTATGCATGTAATACATTTTAATTTAATGATTTGCAAATGCTTCTAATGCTGTACTTTTATTGCTGTGATGCATTGTTTTTTGTCATATGTGTAATTGTATAACTAAGCCACCTATCTTGGCCAGGACACTCCTGTAAAAGAGATTTTCAATATCTCCTGCTTAAATAAAGTCTTAATAAACACAGAACAACAGCCTTGACAAAGAATTAACTAGCCAATCTATTCATTAAAAAATGTGTTTAAACACTTCCTCCATATGCCTCACCCTGCTCTTTCATTAAGAGTTTCCATTGTTCCACAAACAGACTCATTCTCTTAAGTTAAGTCTTAAACAGTAACTTTTTTCCCATCCCATAAATTTCCTCACTGTCCATAAGCATTGCTCAAGTGTCTATGGCCTTCTCTAAAGCCATTTCATTGGAATGTTCTTCATTGCTGCAACTAGGAGTATTCGTAGGATGTAGCTTGTATTCTATTTTTTTGTTATTAAATCCATTTTAGTAGGGCTAGGGGTGTAACCCCGTGTCCTGAACAAATTCCCACCACTGGCCCTTGTCAATCATGGCCTCCTAATAATCCCCATCCAATTGATTGTCTCTATGATTCTCTCTCCTCTCCACCTGTAGCTGATGTGTGGTGAGCGCATACACTTGATTGGCTCTATGTCTTTCTCTCCTCTCCACCTGTAGCTGGTGTGTGGTGAGAGCATACACTTGATTATCTCTATGACTCTCTCTCCTCTCCACCTGTAGCTGGTGTGTGGTGAGAGCATACACTTGATTGGCTCTATGACTCTCTCTCCTCTCCACCTGTAGCTGGTGTGTGGTGAGAGCATACACTTGATTGGCTCTATGACTCTCTCTCTCCTCTCCACCTGTAGCTGGTGTGTGGTGAGCGCATACACTTGATTATCTCTATGACTCTCTCTCCTCTCCACCTGTAGCTGGTGTGTGGTGAGAGCATACACTTGATTGGCTCTATGTCTTTCTCTCCTCTCCACCTGTAGCTGGTGTGTGATGAGTGCATACACTTGATTGGCTCTATGACTCTCTCTCTCCTCTCCACCTGTAGCTGGTGTGTGGTGAGCGCATACACTTGATTATCTCTATGACTCTCTCTCTTCTCTCCACCTGTAGCTGGTGTGTGGTGAGCGCATACACTTGATTGTCTCTATGACTCTCTCTCCTCTCCACCTGTAGCTGGTGTGTGGTGAGAGCATACACTTGATTGTCTCTATGACTCTCTCTCCTCTTCACCTGTAGCTGGTGTGTGGTGAGCGCATACACATGATTGGCTCTATGTCTCTCTCTCCTCTCCACCTGTAGCTAGTGTGTGGTGAGCGCATACACTTGATTGTCTCTATGACTCTCTCTCTCCTCTCCACCTGTAGCTGGTGCGTGGTGAGCGCATACACTTGATTGGCTCTATGACTCTCTCTCCTCTCCACCTGTAGCTGGTGCGTGGTGAGAGCATACACTTGATTGTCTCTATGACTCTCTCTCCTCTTCACCTGTAGCTGGTGTGTGGTGAGTGCATACACTTGATTGTCTCTATGTCTCTCTCTCTCCTCTCCACCTGTAGCTGGTGTGTGGTGAGAGCATACACTTGATTGTCTCTATCTCTCTCTCTCCTCTCCACCTGTAGCTGGTGTGTGGTGAGCGCATACACTTGATTGTCTCTATGACTCTCTCTCCTCTCCACCTGTAGCTGGTGTGTGGTGAGAGCATACACTTGATTGTCTCTATGTCTCTCTCTCCTCTCCACCTGTAGCTGGTGTGTGGTGAGAGCATACACTTGATTGGCTCTATGACTCTCTCTCCTCTCCACCTGTAGCTGGTGTGTGGTGAGAGCATACACTTGATTGTCTCTATGTCTCTCTCTCCTCTCCACCTGTAGCTGGTGCGTGGTGAGCGCATACACTTGATTGGCTCTATGACTCTCTCTCCTCTCCACCTGTAGCTGGTGCGTGGTGAGAGCATACACTTGATTGTCTCTATGTCTCTCTCTCCTCTCCACCTGTAGCTGGTGTGTGGTGAGAGCATACACTTGATTGTCTCTATGTCTCTCTCTCCTCTCCACCTGTAGCTGGTGTGTGGTGAGCGTATACACTTGATTGTCTCTATGACTCTCTCTCCTCTCCACCTGTAGCTGGTGTGTGGTGAGAGCATACACTTGATTGTCTCTATGTCTCTCTCTCCTCTCCACCTGTAGCTGGTGTGTGGTGAGAGCATACACTTGATTGGCTCTATGACTCTCTCTCCTCTCCACCTGTAGCTGGTGTGTGGTGAGTGCATACACTTGATTGTCTCTATGACTCTCTCTCCTCTCCACCTGTAGCTGGTGTGTGGTGAGCGCATACACTTGATTGTCTCTATGTCTCTCTCTCTCCTCTCCACCTGTAGCTGGTGCGTGGTGAGCGCATACACTTGATTGGCTCTATGACTCTCTCTCCTCTCCACCTGTAGCTGGTGTGTGGTGAGAGCATACACTTGATTGGCTCTATGACTCTCTCTCCTCTCCACCTGTAGCTGGTGTGTGGTGAGTGCATACACTTGATTTTCTCTATGTCTCTCTCCCCTCTCCACCTGTAGCTGGTGTGTGGTGAGACCATACACTTGATTGTCTCTATGACTCTCTCTCCTCTCCACCTGTAGCTGGTGTGTGGTAAATGCATACACTTGATTGTCTCTATGTCTCTCTCTCCTCTCCACCTGTAGCTGGTGTGTGGTGAGCGCATACACTTGATTGGCTCTATGATTCTCTCTCCTCTCCACCTGTAGCTGGTGTGTGGTGAGAGCATACACTTGATTGTCTCTATGTCTCTCTCTCTCTCCTCTCCACCTGTAGCTGGTGTGTGGTGAGTGCATACACTTGATTGGCTCTATGATTCTCTCTCCTCTCCACCTGTAGCTGGTGTGTGGTAAATGCATACACTTGATTGGCTCTATGATTCTCTCTCCTCTCCACCTGTAGCTGGTGTGTGGTGAGAGCATACACTTGATTGGCTCTATGTCTCTCTCTCTCCTCTCCACCTGTAGCTGGTGTGTGGTGAGTGCATACACTTGATTGGCTCTATGATTCTCTCTCCTCTCCACCTGTAGCTGGTGTGTGGTAAATGCATAGACTTGATTGTCTCTATGACTCTCTCTCCTCTCCACCTGTAGCTGGTGTGTGGTGAGAGCATACACTTGATTGGCTCTATGTCTCTCTCTCTCCTCTCCACCTGTAGCTGGTGTGTGGTGAGTGCATACACTTGATTGGCTCTATGATTCTCTCTCCTCTCCACCTGTAGCTGGTGTGTGGTAAATGCATACACTTGATTGTCTCTATGACTCTCTCTCCTCTCCACCTGTAGCTGGTGTGTGGTGAGTGCATACACTTGATTGTCTCTATGTCTCTCTCTCTCCTCTCCACCTGTAGCTGGTGTGTGGTGAGAGCATACACTTGATTGTCTCTATCTCTCTCTCTCCTCTCCACCTGTAGCTGGTGTGTGGTGAGCGCATACACTTGATTGGCTCTATGACTCTCTCTCCTCTCCACCTGTAGCTGGTGTGTGGTGAGCGCATACACTTGATTGGCTCTATGACTCTCTCTCCTCTCCACCTGTAGCTGGTGTGTGGTGAGCGCATACACTTGATTGGCTCTTTGACTCTCTCTCCTCTCCACCTGTAGCTGGTGTGTGGTGAGAGCATACATATTGTCTCATCTCTCTCTCTCCTCTCCACCTGAGCTGGTGTTGTGAGAGCTCTATTGTCTCTCTCTCTCTCCTCTCCACCTGTAGCTGGTGTGTGGTGAGAGCATACACTTGATTGTCTCTATCTCTCTCTCTCCTCTCCACCTGTAGCTGGTGTGTGGTGAGAGCATACACTTGATTGTCTCTATCTCTCTCTCTCCTCTCCACCTGTAGCTGGTGTGTGGTGAGAGCATACACTTGATTGGCTCTATCTCTCTCTCTCCTCTCCACCTGTAGCTGGTGTGTGGTGAGCACACTGGCGCCATTGTTCTGTGGCAGCCATCGCATCATCCAAGTGGATGCTGCACACTGGTGGTGATTGAGGAGAGACCTCCCACATGATTGTAAAGCGATTTGGGTGTACAACAATATACAATAATGTGCTAAATAAATGCCTCATTCATTCATTCATTCATTCATTCATTTTAACTCCCTAGATAGCTAAAAGGTATTAAATGGTCTCTAGGCAAATTAACCTGAAAAATTGTATTAATGAAACCAAATACATTTTATTCCAGTAAGAAACTAGAATAGGGCAGTCCTAAAAGATGTGTGTATGCATGGCTACTTGTTCTCCACATTCCCTCCAACAGGCATTGGATCTACTTGAATTAAATTTGGCTTCGATTTGGGGCAATAACTATCGAAAATAACGATTAGTCACCTTCCAAAGGTATTCTCTCTAGATTATACTACATGTTGTTCAATGTGTTTCCACCTGTATTTCAGTCCAGTTCTTGTCTGATATCACTACCTTGAGTTCCTTCTCCCATTTTAACTTAATGTAATGTGTCTGTCTTTATGTCCTCCAGAGCCCTGTATATACAGCTTATCGGTTTAAGGGACTTATTACCAATAAGCAACTGCTGATGGGGTAGTTTTTAACATTTTCCAATTCGGATGTTTAAAAAGGAAGCTTCGAATCTGGAGATACCTGTAAAAATCTGTCCTAGGGAGAGCAAATTCAGTAGCAAGTTGTTCAAATGGTTGAAGTGTTTCACCTTCAAATAGTTGGTGAACAAACTGCAATTGCTTCAGGGCCCACACTTTGAAACCATAATCCATGTTCAAGGGAGTAAAGTCCTGTTATGTTCGTTAACAAAGAAAGCCCCCTAGGAAGATTATAAATATTTTCGACCTCTCTCCATACCAAACAAATAACCTCTGACCATTTTACCAGTTTATACATACTTATAATCTTTTCTTTATTAAATGGAAAAGCTGCTTGTGAGTAAGTATTTGAATGAAATTGTTCAGTTTATTCCCCACAACACACCGTGTCCCTACAAACTACACAACTGTGATGCTATCCAGTAGTTCTCAAAGTTCGGTAATGCCCAGCCTCCTTTAGACTTATATGTAACTGCAATGTTTTTTATCTGACTCTGGGACGCGTGTCTTGCCAAATTAATATAGAAATCAGCAAGTCTAGACGAGAGAACATGAATACCGGAGGGGACAATGGAAGGGTTTGGAAAAGGAATAAGAGCCATGGTGATGCATTCATTCTAACAGCTTCTATTCTTCCAGATAAAGAAAAAGGTTATAAATTCCATCTCCTTAAATCTGAATAATTTGTTCTAATAACTTTGTGTAATTTCTATCATATAAGTTATTAAAATCAGAGGATATAACCACACCTAAATATTCAATCACCTCTTTAGGCCATCTGAAAGAGAAGGACTTCACCTGTGTTGTGATAAGAGTATTTATATCTAAAGGTTCAGTTTTCCCAATATTAATTTTAGAACCTGAATGTTTACCAAATTGGTTTATACATTCCAGTAGTGTGGTGACAGTGTGTAATGGATCTGAAATGTATGCAATTATGTAATCTGTGTATAATGACACTTAATGTATCTCTCTTATTCCCTGAAAATCAAGGTTGCTCCTAATTATCTCAGCTAATAGCTCTATCCAAAGGGCAAAAAAGAAGAGGAGAAAGTGGGCATCCCTGTCTCGTTCCCCTTTCAAGTGTAAAGGGTTGAGATACACAACCATTAACCCTCGCAATACCTTTGGGAGCAGAGTACAGCTGCCTTATCCAATGAATAAAGTTAGGACCAAATCCGTATTTTTTAACACCTTGAGCAGAAAAGGCCATGACACTCGGTCAAATGCATACAGGGTTCAACTATGGGACATAGTGTTGAGTAACCTACGAATATGATCTTGCAGATGCTTGTCAGTTAGGAATCAAGTTTGGTTGTTGTGTATCCGAGATGTAATTTCCCTGTTTGCTCTTTTTTCTAAAATTTAAGTCAGCAATTTGCAATCAGTATTAAGTAGAGTTATAGGTCTATACCAACACAGTCCATCAGATATTTTTCATCTTTATAAATAGCAGATATGATTTCTTCTTTCCAAGTAGATGGCAAATTACTAACGGAGTGTCTAGGAGCTGTCTTTAAAGCACTCTCATCTGGCAGAAGGCTGCGGTCCATCAGGGCCAGGACCTCATCTTTCCATCCGTAACTGCCCCTATTAACAATACCCAGGACCCATCAGGGTTTCTTTTATGCCCATGGACACCTCAGACTGTAATCAGTTGCACTGGATCTTGCAAAATGTTCAGAAATCAACTGCCCCACTTTACATATTCTGCAAAATGTAGAGTAAATGTTTTTTAATGTTGAAAATTTGTATTTTGTATTTTATATTTACATTTTATTCCTAAATGTATCTTTTAAATTGTTAACTTATTGTTTCTATTATTTAATTAGGATTTTCTGTTGTCTTGTCAAGCACCAATTTATCTAGACAAATTCATTGTACATGTACTGTACTTGGCAATAAACGTGATTCTGATTCTGATGTTTCAGTCATTTTATTGGTTCAGCCTTTACATATTGAGTCTGCCATAGCTGCTTCACAACACGGCCATTTCGGAGGTTGCACAGAATTGAAAGTTGGCTAAAATAATAATAATAATTCCTTACATTTATATAGCGCTTTTCTGGGTACTCAAAGTGCTTTACATAGAAGGGGGGAATCTCCTCATCCACCACCAGTGTGCAGCATCCACCTGGATGATGTGACGGCAGCCATATTGCGCCAGTCTGCCCACCACACACCAGCTACAGGTGGAGAGGTGACAGTGATGAAGCCAATCCGTGTATGGGGATGATTAGGAGGCCATGATGGTCAGAGGCCAATGGGCGAATTTGGCCAAGATGACGGGATTACACCCCTACTCTTTTAGGAAGGACATCCTGGGATTTTTAATGACCACAGAGAGTCAGGACATCGGTTAAACGTCTCATCTGAAAGACGGTGCTTTTTTGACAGAATAGTTTCCCCTTCACTATACTGGGGCGTTAGGACCCACACAGACCGTAGGGTGAGCCTCTCCTGCTGGCCTCACTAACACCTCTTCCAATGGTGCAATGGAGTTCAATCAATAATAGCGTAGTATTTCAGCATACTTCAGATTTTGAAAACTTGTGTACTTTATTAATGCATTTAATACAATTTCCTTTCAAAATAGAACTGTTCTGGGAATCAATAATCCATTAACCAATATAAAAAAAAAAACATAAAATCCAAGAAAACATGCATATTTTATTAATATTGTGCTTTATACAATTCACATTGTTTAAATACAGATAGAGATACAGGTACATACGAATCCAGAACTTATTGGTATACATTATAGCTTAGATCTAGTTTAAAGTGCTCAGAGTAGGATTCTTACAAAAATTACTTTCATTACTACTTAAGTAGCATCAGTAGTTTTATTTATACTTATTTTTATTTTATTTTTTTATTAATTAATTAATTAGTTTTAATACATTTTAGTCCTTCATTTGATTAGATGTGAAAGGCAATTTGATTGAAAACGTGATTTAGACCTGTCTGAATCTGTTATATCGGCATGAGTGGTTATGGTCAGTTAAAACCATGGAACCAGAAGGGACACCGCAACCAGGAACGAAGCAGTCAACACACTGATCCTACTGCTGACTTCACCAGATGAATTTTCTGTATTACAAAGAGAAGAAAACAGACATCATTTGCTGACCTTTTGAAATTTTGCCTAAAGCAAAAACACTGCAAGCTTGAACTCTAAAAAATCCATCTGCATGTTCATATTAATTTCAATCTCATTATTGTGAATACCTGTTATTCCTGTCTGATGTTATTAGCGATAACTGATAATCTTCTGAAATTTGTTTGTGAAAATACTTGGTAAAAAAAAACTAAAATCGTACGATATGGGCATGAGATTGTGTAATTTTGTTGTGCAATAACCATACATAATAACGCAAAGTAGTTTGACTTTATTATTTAATTTTGAATTGCATCTATTTAAACAAATATAGGGTCACCATTTGTTTTTTGATAGTGCAGTTTTGACATTCTAGGAACTACAAGTAACTTTGCAACTACATGTCATCTACTAGAATAGCTACGTCAACTTGTTCTTCTAACAATAAAGGGTTGGTTCATCCAAAAATGAAAATGATGTCATTACTTACTCACCCTCATGTCATTGCAAACCCCTAAGACCCCTTTGTGCCCGCTTTTTTAATCCTCGAAACACAAATTAAGTTATTTTTTATGAAATACAAGAGCTTTCTGACCCTCCATAGACAGCTTGGCTCATACCATGGTCAAGGCACAGAAACGTAAAACAGTCTATTTGACATCAGTGGTTCAACCGTAATTTTATGAAGCTCTACGAATACACTCCTCCACCATTTATAGACATTGCTTTCCTCTGCTTGTGAACACGGCATGGCGCATGCATTGATAGTGGTGGAGGACTGTCCCGGGAGAGAAGGAATCATTAAATAAAGTTGTTCTTTTTGTTTTCTTTGCACACAAATAGTATTCTCGTAGCTTTGTAAAATTACGGTTTTACCCCTGGTGTCACATGGACCATTTTATTGATGTCCTTACTATGTTTCTGTGCCTTGATCATAGTAGGACCCTTGCTGTCTATGGAGGGTCAGAAAGCTCTCGGATTTCATCAAAAATATCTTCATTTGTGTTCTGAAGATGAACAAAGGTCTTATGGGTTTGGAAAGTAATTAAAGAAATAATGATTTTTTTGGGTGAACAAACACTTTAACATAAGAGCATATGAATACTCTATTGAGAGTTAATTAACATGCAGTTGCAAATTAACGATAGTTGACATGTAGTTGCAAAGTTACTTGTAGTTAGTAGAATGTCAAAAGTGGAACCGAAAAGTTTTGTTTCAATGCAAGAAATTCAGTTTGAATGTTTTAATTTTAAACTTTATAAGCAGAAACTGGCAAGAATGAGTAAAATTGTCTCAGTTTTTATCATTGATCCCCCATTCTGAAATTCAACAGATCTTGTATTTGAGAAAGTAGCCTCAAAGATTACATTAGTCTGGATTTAAAATTTTTTTTTTTTGCAGTGATACTAAAAAAATGTAACTGATCACAAATTGCACAAAACTTTCTATTTGTGCAGTACAGCAAAACACAAATAAGACTTGATATAACAGGGTTTCTGTAAAGTCTAAAATTTTACTTCATGAAAACCACAGAAACCCTGTAAAATTCCAGTAAAGACTGCAGAAGTGAACCGTGACTCTTGAACCCAGGCCCTCTCCCCTACCCTCTTCGGGGGGAAAAACAAACTACCAGCACCAAAATCATTTTTGACAATTCCTAATCTGAATTGTCACTTTGCCTGCGCCCCATCAAGTTTTTTTTTAAATTCGAACACATTGTTTTCTATGAGCGTACGGACACCGGCGACTGTTTGCGGATCCCAGCTTCGTCAAAAACACAGAGCACCACTCATATAGTTCTCCATTAAATTACATCATATTTGTCCTAAATTATTGTTAATGTGAATAATGACTTCATCTTAGGCTGGAAGATTGTGTCTTGTGCATTTTTCAGTGAAACGTTTGTGTTTCTGTGGCAGTAATAAAGGCCATGCTTCATGAAAGAAGGAGGACCTCCTAGACTATAGACAGCACTAGATCAAACTTTGTAATTCCATTTGCACTGTTATTTCAATCCCCGAACTTCAAACTCATTGACAGCATTTGCTCATTCTTTAAGTGAACTTTTGACTGTTTGGAGAATAGTTTAAAGATGTGCTTCTGCCTTTCAGAAATGCAACTAGAAAACAGTGCACCGAGAGTGACTGATATCACCATAATAAAACATAGCTAAAGTTTAGTCAAATGAAAATCCTCATTACAAATGCACCATCACACAATCGGTTTGTGCACAAAACCAACTCATTTAATGTTTAATGTACGCAGGCATATTATGACAGCACTCACAGTAAAATAAATGAAGGACAGTCACTTCATGTCAAACCAGCAGTGTTTATAATAAATAATATTATTGGCACAGTGGCCCAGTAAATGTCCTCACTTACGTAAATTGTGGCTTACATCGTGATGGGAATAATAGCTAAATAGGTTGATTAACACACACACACACACACACACACACACATATATATATATATATATATATAATTATTATTTATTTATTTTCAATAAAGATCCCACAGCGGGCAGAACTTGTCATAAAGTTAGTGATAACAAGGTCCGCCCATCTAGAGGAAAGATATGATTGGTCAGTTTTTCTGTGACTTAAAAAAATTGCACTCTCATTGATTGATTATTGCATGGCCCGCTGTAATTTCATAGCTGGAACACCAAACACAGAGCCGTAAACGCTAGGCGGAGACATTCAAATATGGAAACAATTTGCGTCGTTCCTTCAACACATTTACTGAATAGACAGATCTGAAGAGTTTTTTCTACAGAAATTGTTTTTATTTTATTTAGATGATGATTTTTAAATTATGAATTGATTACATAAAGTTTGAATTTATGACTTTTTATCAAAATAATATTTAAAAGTTTATAATTTGAAAGAATTTATTTTAAAATAGTAAATATTGTTTTTACAATAGTTTAGGGCCCTGATGGTTCCCCTCTGAAACTAAATTTAAAAAAATGCTCATCTGAGTGCAAAATATTTCACTGTAGTACAAGATTGAAGTGCATCGCTCACCTGTTGCATTTACTATAACTGAAGAAGTGAAGATCTGGAAGGGTAGCTTGTTGTTCCTGGCTGCTCGAACTATAGTGTTCACTATCTGTGTGCTGCTGGGTAGAACAGTGCCTGCACCGAATACAACATCCATGCTATTTCGGATCGTGGGCACACTCCTTAATCTTAAACTGGCATCACTGGAGAGAGTTTGGAATCAAGATTAATCCGTGAAAACTGATATGTTGAATCAGTAACCCTATTCAAGAACACAGCATATTCATACCTGAACTTTGTTATGGATATGGTGCTGAATGATGCAGGGTAATCAGCCAGAAAAAAAGGTTCAAGCTGCAAAACAAGAGTTGTTTGTCAAAATTGGCTTTCTTTTGTAAAATCATGTTTCCCAAAATCCATAAGTAGACACAGCTTAGATTAACAATTCTATTTTTTTTTTTGTCTTTGTTAGTTTTTCCTGTTTTTTGTTTCTCAAACATGATCAGTTTTACCAGGGATGAACTGCTGAATATTCGGCAAAACACACCAAATAATCCTTTACTGGATATTGATTATTCGGTCGTTTTGTTGGACATTGTAGTTGGCGGAGCCATAGCTCTTGTCAAACGCTTCAGGACGCGCAGACGGGGGAAGCGAGCCGGCACGCCAGTGAAGCTTCATAAGCGTGGATTTAGAACGGCATTGCCTAGCATCCATCTAGCAAATCTCCACTCTCTACCCAACAAAACGGACAAACTCCTTCTGCTCTCCCGGATGAATAGCCATACCGGACAGTGCATTAAATCTTCCATGTTTTCAGCTAATCAGATCAGACTCATCTTGGAAAATCGCGCGGCGGCGGGATGTGTTTCTACATCAATGAGAGGTGGTGTACAGATGTATCTGTGTTAAAGAAGATGTGTTGTTCTGATCTAGAAATATTCTTCATTAACTGCAAGCCATTCTACTCGCCGCGGGAGTTCTGTTTGTTCATTCTCGTGAGTGTCTACATTCCTCCGCAAGCGCACATGAGCACAGCTTTACAGAAACTCACTGATCAGATCACAGAGACAGAACAAAAACACACGGACTCTGTTTTAATAATTCTTGGGGACTTTAAAAAAGCAAATCTCTCCTGTGAACGGCCAAAATACAGACAGCACATCACATGTCCCAACAGAGACAGTAATATATTGGATCACTGTTACACAACAATAAACGAGGCATATCACTCTGTGCCACGTCCAGCTCTAAGACTCTCTGATCACTGTTTGGTTCATCTTATACCGACCTACAGGCAAAAACTTAAATCTGCTAAACCTGTAATAAGAACTGTTAAAAGATGGACCAATGAAGCAGAGCAAGACTTAAAAGCTTGTTTTGACCTTACTGGTTAGTCTGTTTTTGAAAATGCTCCAAACTATCTGGGTGAGCTCACAGAGACTGTAACATCTTATATCAGTTTCTGTGAGGATATGTGCATTCCTACCAGGACTCATCTAATTTACAACAACGACAAACCATGGTTCACTGCTAAACTCAGACAGCTCCGTCAGGCCAAAGAAGATCCTTTCAGGAAGGGGGATAAAATCTTGTATAAACAGACCAAATACACACTGGAAAAGGAGATTGGAGTGGCAAAGAATAATTATTCTGGAAAGCTAAGGAACAAATTCACTTCCAGTGATTCTGCTTCAGTGTGAAAAGTTATGAAAGGCATCACCAATTACAAGACACCATCCCCAGCACTGTGGAGAATCAACAACTGGCAGATGATTTTAATGAGTTCTATTGCAGGTTTGAAAAAACACCCCACACCCGCTTTGAACACCTGCCCACACAACCATGAACTCAGCAACCCCCCTCTCCCCCACACCTGCACTGCAGATAAAAGATGATGTGCGCCAGGTCTTCTAGAAGAAAAAGAGAAGAAAGGCACCAAGCCTGCCTGAAAACCTGTGCTGTCCAGCAGGCCCCCTGTCTTCACACAGATGTTCAACAGATCACTGGCGCTGTGCAAAGTCCGCTCATGCTTAAAACGCTCCACCATCATCCCCGTTCCAAAGAAACCCCAAATTACTGGATTTAATGAGTACAGACCTGTGGCTCTAACATGTGTGGTCATTACATCTTTTGAAAGACTGGTTTTGGCTCATCTGAAGGCCTCCACTGGACCCCCTGAAGTTTGCCTACAGAGAAAACAGGTCTTTGGGTGATGCAGTCAACATGGGACTGCACTTCATCCTGCAGCATCTGGACAGACCAGGGACTTATGTAAGGATCCTCTTTGTAGACTTTAGCTCTGCTTTTAACAACATCATCCTGGACACCCGGGAATAAACTGGACACCCGGGAATAAACTGACACAGCTCTCCATCCCCACCTCCATCTGTCAGTGGATCACCAGCTTCCTGACAGACAGACAGGCAGCAGCTAGTCAGGCTGGGAAAATTTTCATCAGCACTGGAGCTCCTCAGGGCTACGTTCTCTCCCAACTGTTCTTCTCTCTCTACACCAATGACTGCACATCTAAAGACACATCCGTCAAGCTCCTGAAGTTTGCAGATGACACCACACTGATCGGCCTAATCAAGGATGGTGACAAGTCTGCTTACAGACAGGAGGTTAAGGAGCTGGCTGTCTGGTGCATTCTTAACAACCTGGAGCTGAACACGCTCAAAACATTGGAGATGATCGTGGACTTCAGGAGAAACCCCCCCTGCTCTCCCCCCGCTCACCATCATGAACAGCACTGTGACTGCAGTGGAGTCATTCAGGTTCCCGGGCACCACCATCTCCCAGGACTTGAAGTGGGACAATCATATTGAGTCCCAGCAGAGGTTGTAGCCTTCGTCAGCTGAGAAAGTTCACAGTTCCTGCCACAAGAGCTGCTGAAACAGTTCTACTCTGTCATCATTGAATCCGTCCTCTGCACTTCAATAACTCTGGTTGAGCTCAGCTACCAAATCTGACCTCAGAAGAGAGTAGTCCGAACTGCTGAGCGAATCATTGGTACAACCCTCCCCACTCTCCAAGAACTGTACTCATCCAGAATGAGCAAAAGAGCTGTAAGAATCACTCTGGACCCCTCACATCCAGCACACTCCTCCTTGGAACTGTTAACGTCTGGTCGACGCAACAGAGCTCTGAGCACCAGAACGACCAGACACAGAAACAGTTTCTTCCCTCAGGCGATCCATCTCATAAACACTTGACAATAAACGTGGACCACACAACACTATTATAGATAATTTATTTATCACACATACTTAATTTCATTTCAAATTGTATATTTCATACCTGTACATATTTATATATTATATTGTGTGTTTTTGCTTTTTTTTGTACATTTCCTATGGTATATTTTTAAATTATTCTTATCTGTGTCTTGTCCTGTTGCTGTCATTTTGTTGCTCTGTGGAGCTTATAATAAATTCCTCGTATGTGTAAACATACCTGGCAATAAATCTCATTCTCATCACACTCACCCCTGCTTTTATCAGCATAGCCCTTTTCTGATATTCAGTAGAACTTTTATTGGAAAGAGCAGCGACAAAGTTTCCGTTGGTGAGGATTGTCAGCGGAATTATCTGCACTGATTCTACAAAAAAAAGGAATTGATAAATAAAGAACTTTTCTAGGTAAGTTAACATAGTAAAATCTTAGAAACCTGGCATATCTGAATCAGCTTACTAATGACAGTAATAGAGGTGGCATCAATGGGGATGTTGAAGCTTGAAGTTGGATCAGCAGCTGCTTCTTTTAGAGTCTCCACAATGTCGGTGTTGCTGGGGATCGGTTCAGTCGATGCATCGCTAAACACTAACTTAACCTCCGCCTGTACGTTTGAGTCTGCCCGAGTCCTGCCATCAGCTCTGGAAAGAAATTTATGTTTTACAGTTAAAAATGACATCCGTATGTCAGTGTTGGATTGTGATGCAGAGATGGGAGAAGCAGGTTTTTTTAAATGCACCTTGACATATAACCGTAAACGGTTATGAAAGATAAATATGGAAAAGATGGAAAATTGTATAAAGAAGAGTAAGATTTTGTGCTGTTGATGGTAGTGAGTGTAGTTATATAAATGAATGACAACATATTAAAAAATCTTGAAATGTTGAGTTTAAGCTTTGAGAATTTAGCCCTTTTAGCCCAGGGAAAGCGTAAACTGATCAAACATATTATATTGAATCCATTGTACATTTCTTTGGAAAACAAAGTGTCAAAAGCATACATTTAATTTTACAACATGAAAAATTACACAAACTGTCTGACACTGAGGCATGATGTGTAAATTAACATTGAAAATATGAGTGTAAATTAACAAAGTAATAATTTAACATAATGAATCAAACTTTTAGCTTACTTGAAACCAATCACGATGGTCCTGATGAAACGAGCCCCAAACTTTTTCTTATAGACTTCATCAAACTGTGAATACAGTAAGTATTTTATGAAACAATCCCATTTTTATAGATGCTGTTTTTTTAAGAGATCGATACAATTGAAGAGTGCTTAAAAAAGGTTCAAATTTGTTTCCTTCCTAAAACTTTCAGTCAAATAGAAAAACTGAACTCAAGATTTTTACTTTAGAATGTTGCTATTATTTAAAATAAAAATAGTAATAATAATAATAAAACAAATACCCTAGTGAAAAATAAATATACTTAAATGTATTTGAACTACATTTATTTCATGCTAAGTATACTACAAATATATTTTCAAATTTATGTACTTAATAAAATACCCGGCAATTGTACTTTCAGTATACTAAGCTGGTATACATAAAGTCTGCTAAATTGGAACAACTAATGTTGTGCTTAATGCACTATAATTGTGCAGAAATATTGCTGAAGCCCGATTAAATATATGCTTAGTACATTTGATTGTGCTAAAGTGGAACTACTACAAGTATACTTCAGGTACACTTTAAGTATTTTGCATTTAAAGACTGATATTATACAATTCTCATCAAAAGTGACATTAAAACACATTTTACTCTTAATATTAAGAAATATGCATTGTGCACAAGTAGTACGTCAAATAAAGTTTAATTATAATTTTTATATCAGTAAGTTTCAAATTATGTGTCAGTAAATATGTTAATATATTTTAACTATACTTAGTATGAAATAAATGTATTTTAAATATATAACTTTTTTACTAGGGTAATTATGTGTATCTATGTAAATGCTTCTGCAAATCATTGTATTGTTCTGCCACTTGAAACATACCATAGTCTCTACTTTTGTGGCTAGGATTTTAAATTGCGGAGTTTGAGGGTTTGCCATTTCTGGAACAAACACAATTATAATGACAATCTGTATGGAAACAGTTGGCAGAGGACGTGCTGGTGCTGTTGTTGTTGTTGTTGTTGTAGCTGCTGCTGTTGTTTTAGGTGTGGTTGTAGTTGTGGTAGGGGTGGTTTTAGTTGTAGTAGGTGTGGTTGTAGTTGTAGTAGGTATGGTTGTAGTTGTAGTAGGTGTGGTTGTAATTGTGGTAGGGGTGGTTGTAGTTGTAGTAGGTGTGGTTGTAGTTGTAGTAGGTGTGGTTGTAGTTGTAGTGGCTTTGGTAGTTGTGGTAAAGGGCTCCCCTATGGTTGTGTGAGTTTGGTTGTATTGTAGAATATGAAAGATAAAAATAACAGTTAATAAAAATAACTTCAGCAAGAGTATTTAAGCTTTAGTTAAATAACAATACAGACTAACACAGAAAAGATTGTATATAGTTTTGAATGACATACTGATGATGATTGTTTGACGTGTGATATTGAGAGTGGCATTAGCTTTCATAATAGTGTTTTCAATCTCCACAGCACTGGGTAAAGTTCCAAATTTCACATTCATTTCAGTGATGATTGACCCATTACTACAGCAGGGAAAGAGAAGAGAAACAGTCATTGTCAGGGCAATATGGCTCAATACTTAAACCAATTAGGCTATAGCACATTTGGAAGAAGGGTTTATGCAGCTATTTTTGGTTTGCTGTAGTTTTCTTGTGGCATTAAAGTGTTAGAGAGCTCTATGACCCTCTATAGACAGCAATCAAACTGCAATGTCCAGTTCCATAAACGAAGCTACGAGAATACTCTTTGTGTGCAAAGAAAACGATAATAACATAATTTATTCAAAATGGCAGAAGATGGTTACTCAGAGAGAAGAATTGAGGTCCCTTCGTGCCAACCACATCCAAGGAATCGGGCGGCCAATGAGCTGTCTCCAGTGGCACTTCCAGGGGAGTAGAGACTCCATCCCCAGGCGGTTCAGCTGATTTGGAGGTGGTTTGGAGTCAGGTAGACCTGTTTGCATTTCTAGAAACCACCCTCTACCAGTGGTTCTACTCCCGACCTGAGGCAATGCTTGGCACGGATGCACTGGCACACAGCTGGCCCCGGGGCCTACGCAAATATGTGTTCCCTCCAAATATGCATTCCCTCACTCTACGCAAATATGCATTCCCTCCAGTGAGCACAGTAGCACAGACACTGTGCAAGATCAGGGAGGAGGAGGAGCAGGTCCTGTTAGTGGCTCCATATTGGCCCAACAGGACCTGGTTCCCGGAACGCATGCTCAGCCATGACAGCCCCTCCCTGGCCAATTCCTTTGAGGAAGGATCTGCTTTCTCAGAGACGGGGCAGCCTTTGGCACACGCTTCCAGACCTGTGGAAACTCCATGTGTTGTCCCTGGATGGGATGCGGAGGTGCTAGGTGACCTACCCCGGTAGGTAGCGCTCACAATTGCTTCGGCACAAGCACTGTCCACAAGACGGGCCTATGTGCTGAAGTGGAGCCTGTTCATTGAATGGCGTTCCTCTCACTGTGAGGACCCCTGGAGATGTTCGATCAGAGCTGTGGACAGTGTCTGTGTCTTTCCTGCAACAAGGGTTTATGCGTAGGCTGTCCCCCTCCACCCTTAAGCTTTACGTTGCTGCTATTTCCACCCACCACGACCCCATAGACGGGAGGTCTGTGGGGGAGCATGATTTGGTCGTCAGGTTCCTTATGAGGGCCAGGAGGTTAAATCCTCCTAGGCCTCCCTCCCTACCGTCTTGGGATTTGGCATTGGTGCTAAGAGCCCTAAAAACTGCCCACTTTGAGCCTTTGCAGTCAGCCGAGTTGAAGTTTCTCTCTATGAAAGCCCTACTCCTGACTGCATTGGCCTCGCTTATGATGATGGGGGACCTGCAGGCATTTTTGGTCGATGAATCGTTCTTTGAGATTGAATGAATGAATGAATGATGCATTTTGTATAGCGCTTTATTGTGTATTGTTGTACACCCAAAGCGCGTTACAATCATGTGGGGGGTCTCTCCTCAACAACCACCAGTGTGCAGCATCCACTTGGATGATGCGGCGGCTGCCACAGGACAATGGCGCCAGTGCGCTCACCACACACCAGCTACAGGTGCAGAGGATAGAGAGTCATTGAGCCAATCAAGTGGATGGGGATTATTAGGTTGGGCCGGCTGATTCCAGTGTAACACTGATATCAGAGAGTCGGCTTGCGGTGTCCTTAACGTCTAATTCTCAAGAGAGTTCCCTGACCAGGTAAACCTTGTCGAGTCCTTCAGCACTCCGGCGGCCAATTTAAGCCAATTAATTCTTGAAATCTGGTGTAAGGCTAGGGACTGCAGTAGGAACTCGAGGAACTGCAGTAGTTGACCTTCTCTGTGTAGAGCCGGGTCCTTATAGGAAGGATCAGGAGGCCACTGGAGGGGGCAGCTCCTGTGGCGCTTTGGTAGGGATCCCATTTCGTCGTAACGTCTCTGTTCCCTCCTTCAGGGAATGAGGGTTACATACGCAACCAAGACATTATTTCTTACATGTACAATTAAGCAGAAACATTTGTAAATAGCTGTTTAGATTTTCCTGTAAAGCAAAGACTTTTGTTTTCCGAAAATGAAAATGAAATGTACCGTATTGACCCGAATATAAGACAATGTTTTTTTTCTTGGAGATACATCTGAAAAAACGCGGTCATCTTATATTCAGGCTCTAGACTTTGACATGTCAATAATACACCCACAACAATAGGTGGCACCAAATACGCATAAAACGAGTGTGTTATGACATACATAAAATGTTGTAAAGATCGTGAGTGAAAACAAAAGAAAAAGAAAAGCTGACAGCGGCATGTAGGGCTGTGCAATTAATCGCATGCGATTCTCATGCGCATCTCATCAGTAAAGCCGGCTCTGTGATTGGCACTAATATCACACGCGATATCGCGTAGCTTGTCGGTGAACTACGGCTCTGTGTATTAACTGCAACTCCATTTGAAAACAGGTGATAGAGATTTACCGCCAATCACGGAGCCGGCTTTGCTAACGGAATGTGCATGAGAATTGCATGCAATTAATTGCACAGCCCCAGCGGCATGAGTCTTTACTGTCATGTTAGCCTGACGGGACCAAACTTCCTCTGAAATTGAATTTAAAACGTAAGGCAGTACCCTGATTTGAAGACTACAATAAGTTTTCACTTCTACTGTTAATACAATTTTGCTATAGGCTACTATGAGATGGATAGATGAACATGGATAAATGTTATATAATTCAGATGGGCTACCTGTTATTTGTATGGTATATAAAAAAGTGTATATTTTTTATGTAATTGTTGGCACATTTTTCCAGTATTTACCATACTTTCAAAACAAAAATACAAATAGGAAAAATCTACAATATGAAAATAATTTAAGATTTTTTTTTCTTTTCTCAGTAAAACAAAAGTTTTGGTTTTCAAAAAATATTTTTCCAAAAGGTTTATCTGGAAAAAGGGGGGTCATCTCGTAATCAGGATCCTCTTATATTCGGATCAATACGATATTCATAATTGTAGGGAAGAAATACTCACCGGAACCTAATATCTGCCAGTCCTTTGAAGGAGGGAAATGCATTTGTAAAGAATGGTGTCAACTGTGGAAAATGGGATGACAATGTAAGGTTCAATATTTAGTTTTCGATTACAAATTAACCACAGACTAAAAAAAAGAAAGAAACTACAACATGAAAGAGTTTTGATAGTCGTTGATTTTCATTACTGTTCCAACTCTTTCCAAATTGTAGTGCATGATAACATTTACTGTAAAAGTCTTATCCTCAGTTCTATTTCAACTGTATACCTTAACTCGGTCCATCATCCACACCTAAAGTATTTAAATGCTTTTTTTTCACCCAGTTTCACCTTTGGTTCTGTTATCATTATTTTTTATTCACTCACTTATTTTTTTATTTGTATTTACCTATGTATTTTTAATTAGTTTGTAACTTGGCAACAGTTTGACATAACCTGGTAAATGTTATAGCCATCAAGTCTGAGGGCACCTGACCAGTTTCACCCTAACCAACAAATGCATGGAAAATTGCAACAAAACATGTAACATCATCAACATGTGCCCTAAGAGTTTTAAATCATCACCACATTGGTGTTAAAAAATGTATTACTTTTTTTATACTAATACTTTTATTATCATATTGGTCCACAATATTGACTCTCTGCATTTTTATTGCTACTTATACAGCTCTTTTCCTGTCTTCACCCAATTATGCTCACATGATTAGCCGACCAAGCCGCACAGATGTCATTGATATCTCTTTTTATTGTATTATTATTATTATTTTTAAATTCATAGCTGCTCTTGAGAAATGACTGCCAAAAAGAAAGAGCAGTTGTATATAGCCAGTTCTTTCAATTTATTTTTACATGTATTGGTATTATTCTGTATTAATATAATTCTTTACCATTTAACAGTAAAAATAAATAGCAAAATTTGAACAAATTGTTAAAATAGCAGCATATTATTATTTACACCAGGGCACAAATAAAACAGAATGATATTTGCACTGGAGTAAAACATAGTGTACATTACTGTGAGGTGCAGTTAGATTGCACCAGTGTTGGGCAGTAACTAGTTCCTAGTAATGCATTACTGTAATAGTATTTATTTCCATGGTAACTCCTAGTGTAACTAATTAATGATTAAATGCAAGCAATAATATTACAGTTACAATTCCACAAAATGTCTAGTTACTTTTTGTCACAATTGCCAATGATTTAAATACAAAATTTAAATCATCCCTATCAGTTTTTATAATTTACATGACGTCACCAATGTAGCAAGTTGGCTTAGTCTGAAGGAGGAGGAATGGAAATACAGCCATTAGTCTACATTAGGGTGCAAAATTAAATACTGAATACATTCAAATGCAAATAGTTTGTAAGTATTTAACTTGTAGTGCAAACTGCATGCCTTAAATATTTGCCATGAAACGTACCGTATCTTTGACTTTCTTTTCTCTGTTTTTATATGCTTCTGAAGATGAATTTAACAGATCAGACACAAAATTTTCACTGCTGGAAAAACTAACAAAAACGCTCTGGGTTGTGTCTGGGGTTATTGTTGATTGAGCCGTGGTTGAGGTTGTTTGTTCAGCCGTAGATGTAAATTGTGTTGTTGTTGTTGTTTCTGTAGGAGGGGCTGTAGTTGTAAGCAGAGTTTCAGTTGTAGCTGTGTTTGCTGTAACAGTCGTAGATTCACTTGTTGCAGGTGTAGGTGAGATTGTTGATTCAGGTGTTTGTGTCAGTTTGGCAGTGGTTGTAAACGGAGTTTCAGTTGTTGCTGAGCAGAATTCTTCCAATTGTTGTGTCACATGTATGCAGAATTGTGTTGTAGCTGAGTTGGATGTAACAGCCATGTATGTTGTAAAAACGGTTGAAGATTGGGCTTTACTTGTTGTAGGTAGAGATGTTGTTGCTGTCTGCATTGTGGTGCTTTGTTCGGTGGTAGTGGATTGTTGACTCATAGATGTTGAAGTAGTTGTGGTTTTTGGTTCAGTTGTAGATGTTAAAACAGTTGTGGTTGTTGGTTGAGCTGTAGATGTTAAAACAGTTGTGGTTGTTGGTTCAGTTGTAGATGTTAAAAGAGTCGTGGTTGTTGATTCAGTTGTAGATGTTAAAACAGTTGTGGTTGTTGGTTCAGCTGTAGATGTTAAAACAGTTGTGGTTGTTGGTTGAGCTGTAGATGTTAAAACAGTTGTGGTTGTTGGTTCAGTTGTAGATGTTAAAACAGTTTTGGTTGTTGGTTCAGTTGTAGATGTGAAAACAGGTGTGGTTGTTGGTTCAGTTGTAGATGTTAAAACAGTTGTGGTTGTGTTTGTTGGTTCAGTTGTAGATGTTAAAAGAGTTGTGGTTGTTGGTTCAACCGTAGATGTTAAAACAGTTGTTGGTCCAGTTGTAGATGTTAAAACAGTTGTAGTTGTTGTTTCAACCGTAGATGTTATAACAGTTGTAGTTGTTGGTTCAGTTGTAGATGTTAAAACAGTTGTGGTTGTTGGTTCATTTGTAGATGTTAAAACAGTTGTGGTTGTTGGTTCAGTTGTAGATGTTAAAACAGTTGTGGTTGTTGGTTCAGCTGTAGATGTTAAAACAGTCGTGGTTGTTGGTTCAGCTGTAGATGTTAAAACAGTTGTGGTTGTTGGTTCAACTGTAGTTGTTAAAACAGTTGTGGTTGTTGGTTCAGCTGTAGATGTTAAAACAGTCGTGGTTGTTGGTTTAGCTGTAGATGTTAAAACAGTTGTGGTTGTTGGTTCTGCTGTAGATGTTAAAACAGTTGTGGTTGTTGGTTCGGCTGTAGATGTTAAAACAGTTGTGGTTGTTAGTTCGGCTGTAGATGTTAAAACAGTTGTGGTTGTTGGTTCGGCTGTAGATGTTAAAACAGTTGTGGTTGTTGGTTTAGCCGTAGATGTTAAAACAGTTGTGGTTGTTGGTTTAGCTGTAGATGTTAAAACTGTTGTGGTTGTTGGTTCTGCTGTAGATGTTAAAGCAGTTGTGGTTGTTGGTTCAGTTGTAGATGTTAAAACAGTTGTGGTTGTTGGTTCAGTTGTAGAAGATAAAACAGTTATGGTTGTTGGTTGAGCTGTAGATTTTAAAACAGTTGTGGTTGTTGGTTCGGCTGTAGATGTTAGAACAGTTGTGGTTGTTGGTTTGGCTGTAGATGTTAAAAAAGTTGTGGTTGTTGGTTCAGTCGTAGATGTTAAAACAGTTGTGGTTGTTGGTTCAGCTGTAGATGTTAGAACAGTTGTGGTTGTTGGTTTGGCTGTAGATGTTAAAAAAGTTGTTGTTGTTGGTTCAGCCGTAGATGTTAAAACAGTTGTGGTTGTTGGTTCAGTTGTGGATGTTAAAACAGTTTTGGTTGTTGGGTCAGTTGTAGATGTTAAAACAGTTGTGGTTGTTGGTTCGGCTGTAGATGTTAAAACATTTGTGGTTGTTGGATCAGCTGTAGATGTTAAAACAGGTGTGGTTGTTGGTTCAGTTGTAGTTGTTAAAACAGTTGTGGTTGTGTTTGTTGGTTCAGTTGTAGATGTTAAAAGAGTTGTGGTTGTTGCTTCAGTTGTAGATGTTAAAACAGTTGTGGTTGTTGGTTCGGCTGTAGATGTTAAAACAGTTGTTGGTCCAGTTGTAGATGTTAAAACAGTCGTGGTTGTTGGTTCAACCGTAGATGTTATAACAGTTGTAGTTGTTGGTTCAGTTGTAGATGTTAAAACAGGTGTGGTTGTTGGTTCAGTTGTAGATGTTAAAGCAGTTGTGGTTGTTTGTTCAGTTGTAGAAGTTAAAACAGTTGTGGTTGTTTGTTCAGCCGTTGATGTTAAAACAGTTTTGGTTGTTGGTTCAGTTGTAGATGTTAAAACAGTTGTGGTTGTTGGTTCGGCTGTAGATGTTAAAACAGGTGTGGTTGTTGGTTCAGTTGTAGATGTTAAAACAGTTTTGGTTGTTGGTTCAGTTGTAGATGTTAAAACAGATGTGGTTGTTGGTTCGGCTGTAGATGTTAAAACAGGTGTGGTTGTTGGTTCAGTTGTAGATGTTAAAACAGTTTTGGTTGTTGGTTCAGTTGTAGATGTTAAAACAGTTGTGGTTGTTAGTTCGGCTGTAGATGTTAAAACATTTGTGGTTGTTGGATCAGTTGTAGATGTTAAAACAGTTGTGGTTGTTGGTTCGGCTGTAGATGTTAAAACAGTTGTTGGTCCAGTTGTAGATGTTAAAACAGTTGTGGTTGTTGGTTCAACCGTAGATGTTAAAACAGTTGTTGGTCCAGTTGTAGATGTTAAAACAGTTGTAGTTGTTGGTTCAACCGTAGATGTTATAACAGTTGTAGTTGTTGGTTCAGTTGTAGATGTTAAAACAGGTGTGGTTGTTGGTTCAGTTGTAGATGTTAAAACAGTTGTGGTTGTTGGTTCGGCTGTAGATGTTAAAACATTTGTGGTTGTTGGATCAGCTGTAGATGTGAAAACAGTTGTGGTTGTGTTTGTTGGTTCAGTTGTAGATGTTAAAAGAGTTGTGGTTGTTGGAATAGTTGTAGATGTTAAAACAGTTGTGGTTGTTGGTTCGGCTGTAGATGTTAAAACAGTTGTTGGTCCAGTTGTAGATGTTAAAACAGTTGTGGTTGTTGGTTCAACCGTAGATGTTAAAACAGTTGTTGGTCCAGTTGTAGATGTTAAAACAGTTGTAGTTGTTGGTTCAACCGTAGATGTTATAACAGTTGTAGTTGTTGGTTCAGTTGTAGATGTTAAAACAGTTGTGGTTGTTGGTTCAGCTGTAGATGTTAAAACAGTTGTGGTTGTTGGTTCATTTGTAGATGTTAAAACAGTTGTGGTTGTTGGTTCAGTTGTAGATGTTAAAACAGTTGTGGTTGTTGGTTCAGCTGTAGATGTTAAAACAGTCGTGGTTGTTGGTTCAGTTGTATAAGTTAAAACAGTTGTGGTTGTTGGTTGAGCTGTAGATGTTAAAAAATGTGTGGTTGTTGGTTCAGCTGTAGATGTTAAAACAGTTGTGGTTGTTGGTTCAGTTGTAGATGTTAAAACAGTTGTGGTTGTTGGTTCAGCTGTAGATTTTAAAACAGTTGTTGATCCAGTTGTAGATGTTAAAACAGTTGTGGTTGTTGGTTCAACCATAGATGTTAAAACAGTGGTGGTTGTTGGTTCAACCGTAGATGTTAAAACAGTTGTGGTTGTTGGTTTAGCTGTAGATGTTAAAACAGTTGTGGTTGTTGGTTCGGCTGTTGATGTTAAAACAGTTGTGGTTGTTGGTTCGGCTGTAGATGTTAAAACAGTTGTGGTTGTTGGTTGAGCTGTAGATGTTAAAACAGTTGTGGTTGTTGGTTCTGCTGTAGATGTTAAAACAGTTGTGGTTGTTGGTTCAACCGTAGATGTTAAAACAGTTGTGGTTGTTGGTTCTGCTGTAGATTTTAAAACAGTTGTGGTTGTTGGTTCGGCTGTAGATGTTAAAACAGTTGTGGTTGTTGGTTCGGCTGTAGATGTTAAAACAGTTGTGGTTGTTGGTTTGGCTGTAGATGTTAAAACAGTTGTGGTTGTTGGTTCTGCTGTAGATGTTAAAGCAGTTGTGGTTGTTGGTTCAGTTGTAGATGTTAAAACAGTTGTGGTTGTTGGTTCAGCTGTAGATTTTAAAACAGTTGTTGGTCCAGTTGTAGATGTTAAAACAGTTGTGGTTGTTGGTTCAGCTGTAGATGTTAAAACAGTTGTGGTTGTTGGTTCAGCTGTAGATGTTAAAACAGTTGTGGTTGTTGGTTGAGCTGTAGATGTTAAAACAGTTGTGGTTGTTGGTTCAGCTGTAGATGTTAAAACAGTTGTGGTTGTTGGTTCAGTTGTAGATGTTAAAACAGTTGTGGTTGTTGGTTCAGTTGTAGATGTTAAAACAGTTGTGGTTGTTGGTTCAGCTGTAGATGTTAAAACATTTGTGGTTGTTGGTTCAGCTGTAGATGTTAAAACAGGTGTGGTTTTTGGTTCTGCTGTAGATGTTAAAACAGTTGTGGTTGTTGGTTCGGCTGTAGATGTTAGAACAGTTGTGGTTGTTGGTTTGGCTGTAGATGTTAAAAAAGTTGTGGTTGTTGGTTCAGTCGTAGATGTTAAAACAGTTGTGGTTGTTGGTTCAGCTGTAGATGTTAGAACAGTTGTGGTTGTTGGTTTGGCTGTAGATGTTAAAAAAGTTGTTGTTGTTGGTTCAGCCGTAGATGTTAAAACAGTTGTGGTTGTTGGTTCAGTTGTGGATGTTAAAACAGTTTTGGTTGTTGGGTCAGTTGTAGATGTTATAACAGTTGTGGTTGTTGGTTCGGCTGTAGATGTTAAAACATTTGTGGTTGTTGGATCAGCTGTAGATGTTAAAACAGGTGTGGTTGTTGGTTCAGTTGTAGTTGTGTTTGTTGGTTCAGTTGTAGATGTTAAAAGAGTTGTGGTTGTTGCTTCAGTTGTAGATGTTAAAACAGTTGTGGTTGTTGGTTCGGCTGTAGATGTTAAAACAGTTGTTGGTCCAGTTGTAGATGTTAAAACAGTCGTGGTTGTTGGTTCAACCGTAGATGTTATAACAGTTGTAGTTGTTGGTTCAGTTGTAGATGTTAAAACAGGTGTGGTTGTTGGTTCAGTTGTAGATGTTAAAGCAGTTGTGGTTGTTTGTTCAGTTGTAGAAGTTAAAACAGTTGTGGTTGTTTGTTCAGCCGTTGATGTTAAAACAGTTTTGGTTGTTGGTTCAGTTGTAGATGTTAAAACAGTTGTGGTTGTTGGTTCGGCTGTAGATGTTAAAACAGGTGTGGTTGTTGGTTCAGTTGTAGATGTTAAAACAGTTTTGGTTGTTGGTTCAGTTGTAGATGTTAAAACAGATGTGGTTGTTGGTTCGGCTGTAGATGTTAAAACAGGTGTGGTTGTTGGTTCAGTTGTAGATGTTAAAACAGTTTTGGTTGTTGGTTCAGTTGTAGATGTTAAAACAGTTGTGGTTGTTAGTTCGGCTGTAGATGTTAAAACATTTGTGGTTGTTGGATCAGTTGTAGATGTTAAAACAGTTGTGGTTGTTGGTTCGGCTGTAGATGTTAAAACAGTTGTTGGTCCAGTTGTAGATGTTAAAACAGTTGTGGTTGTTGGTTCAACCGTAGATGTTAAAACAGTTGTTGGTCCAGTTGTAGATGTTAAAACAGTTGTAGTTGTTGGTTCAACCGTAGATGTTATAACAGTTGTAGTTGTTGGTTCAGTTGTAGATGTTAAAACAGGTGTGGTTGTTGGTTCAGTTGTAGATGTTAAAACAGTTGTGGTTGTTGGTTCGGCTGTAGATGTTAAAACATTTGTGGTTGTTGGATCAGCTGTAGATGTGAAAACAGTTGTGGTTGTGTTTGTTGGTTCAGTTGTAGATGTTAAAAGAGTTGTGGTTGTTGGAATAGTTGTAGATGTTAAAACAGTTGTGGTTGTTGGTTCGGCTGTAGATGTTAAAACAGTTGTTGGTCCAGTTGTAGATGTTAAAACAGTTGTGGTTGTTGGTTCAACCGTAGATGTTAAAACAGTTGTTGGTCCAGTTGTAGATGTTAAAACAGTTGTAGTTGTTGGTTCAACCGTAGATGTTATAACAGTTGTAGTTGTTGGTTCAGTTGTAGATGTTCAGTTGTGGTTGTTGGTTCAGCTGTAGATGTTAAAACAGTTGTGGTTGTTGGTTCATTTGTAGATGTTAAAACAGTTGTGGTTGTTGGTTCAGTTGTAGATGTTAAAACAGTTGTGGTTGTTGGTTCAGCTGTAGATGTTAAAACAGTCGTGGTTGTTGGTTCAGTTGTATAAGTTAAAACAGTTGTGGTTGTTGGTTGAGCTGTAGATGTTAAAAAATGTGTGGTTGTTGGTTCAGCTGTAGATGTTAAAACAGTTGTGGTTGTTGGTTCAGTTGTAGATGTTAAAACAGTTGTGGTTGTTGGTTCAGCTGTAGATTTTAAAACAGTTGTTGATCCAGTTGTAGATGTTAAAACAGTTGTGGTTGTTGGTTCAACCATAGATGTTAAAACAGTGGTGGTTGTTGGTTCAACCGTAGATGTTAAAACAGTTGTGGTTGTTGGTTTAGCTGTAGATGTTAAAACAGTTGTGGTTGTTGGTTCGGCTGTTGATGTTAAAACAGTTGTGGTTGTTGGTTCGGCTGTAGATGTTAAAACAGTTGTGGTTGTTGGTTGAGCTGTAGATGTTAAAACAGTTGTGGTTGTTGGTTCTGCTGTAGATGTTAAAACAGTTGTGGTTGTTGGTTCAACCGTAGATGTTAAAACAGTTGTGGTTGTTGGTTCTGCTGTAGATTTTAAAACAGTTGTGGTTGTTGGTTCGGCTGTAGATGTTAAAACAGTTGTGGTTGTTGGTTCGGCTGTAGATGTTAAAACAGTTGTGGTTGTTGGTTTGGCTGTAGATGTTAAAACAGTTGTGGTTGTTGGTTCTGCTGTAGATGTTAAAGCAGTTGTGGTTGTTGGTTCAGTTGTAGATGTTAAAACAGTTGTGGTTGTTGGTTCAGCTGTAGATTTTAAAACAGTTGTTGGTCCAGTTGTAGATGTTAAAACAGTTGTGGTTGTTGGTTCAGCTGTAGATGTTAAAACAGTTGTGGTTGTTGGTTCAGTTGTAGAAGATAAAACAGTTATGGTTGTTGGTTGAGCTGTAGATTTTAAAACAGTTGTGGTTGTTGGTTCGGCTGTAGATGTTAAAAAAGTTGTGGTTGTTTGTTCAGTCGTAGATGTTAAAACAGTTGTGGTTGTTGGTTCAGTTGTAGATGTTAAAACAGTTGTGGTTGTTGGTTCGGCTGTAGATGTTAAAACATTTGTGGTTGTTGGATCAGCTGTAGATGTTAAAACAGTTGTGGTTGTTGGTTCAGCTGTAGATGTTAAAACAGGTGTGGTTTTTGGTTCTGCTGTAGATGTTAAAACAGTTGTGGTTGTTGGTTCAGCCGTAGATGTTAAAATACTTGTGGTTGTTGGTTCGGCTGTAGATGTTAAAACAGTTGTGGTTGTTGGTGCAGTTGTAGATGTAAACTGTGTTGTTGTTTCTGTAGTAAGGGCTGTAGTTGTAAGCTGAGATGAAGTTGTAGGTGAGTTTGTTGATTCAGGTGTTTGTTTCGGTTTTGCATTGGTTGTAAATGGAGTTTCAGTTGTTGCTGAGCAGAATTGTTTCTGCTTTTCTCTCAGTCGCAAACAGAGTCGTGTTGCTTGTGTAGCTGAGTTTGATGTTACAGTCATCGATTTAGTTGTTGCAGTTGCAGGTGTGTTTGCTGAATCAGATGATGCGTTACAAAACACTTTGTTAAAAAATCAAAGAACAGATAAATGTTAGAGCAATTGTTACATAAGTAAGCAATATGTAATGAGAAAAATAAGAATTTGGATGGTCAGTTACTTACATACTAAACTTAACATTGCAATTATCAGTGTTTTTCTGCTCATCTTGGTAGATGTCAAATAGACCACCTATAAACATATAATACATAACATTAGCCAATATGTAAGAAATGGTTTCAGTTTTGGCATGTCAGTGAAGTGGGAAAAAAGTAATAATATGACACCGTCTTTCCAGATGACTTATTTTCATAAAAGTTTTTTTATCCCCTGTGCATCAAAGACAATTTGTCAATTTTGCACAGTCCACATTAATGATGATGAAAATAGTTATGATGTGTAACAAAACACAAGGGAAAAATTACTCTACCATTCAAAATTTTAGGATCAGTACGATGTACAAAGAAAGAAAGACTATTTTTAATGTATCTTATGCTCATTCAATTATTAATTTATCACAACTGCTGTTTCTGTCTCTTTTTTTCTTGACAAGAATTGCATTTATTTAGATACCTTTTTTCGACCACATCAAATGAGAGACTTCTAGTCCAATGAGCACGGAAAAGGTACAGTTGATGAGGGAGCTTCCATAGAACAACAGTGAACTGTGGTTAGGCCATATGCCATTAAAAAACAATTTTCCTGTCCTGTCAGCCATTATACTGTGCTCATCTCATAAGTGTTTGTGCGCAGAGAGTTTGTGTGTCTTTGTGAGCGGAAAGTTTGTGTGTGTTTATGCGTATCTCATAAGTGTTTGTGCGTGGAGAGTTTGTGTAAGTAATAGCACGTATCATAAGTAGTAGTGGTAGTAGTAGTGACGTGTGGCCAAGTATGGTGACCCAAACTCGGAATTTGTGCTCTGCATTTAACCCATCCAAAGTGCACACACACAGCAGTGAACACACACCCGGAGCAGTGGGTAGTCAATGCTGCGGCGCCCGGGGAGCAGTTCTCTCCAATATCACCTGGTATTGGAGAGAATGGTCGTTATTCACTCACCCCACCGACAATTCCTGCCAGACCCGCGATTCGAACCCACAACCTTGGGTTACAAGTCCGACGTTCTATCCATTAGGCCACGACTGCCTCTAAGTGTTTGTGAGCAGAGAGTTTGTGTGTGTTTGTGCACATCTCTTAAGTGTTTGTGAGCGGAGAGCTTGTGTGTGTTTGTGCGCGTCCCATAAGTGTTTATGTGCGGAGAGTGTGTGTTTGTGCGCGTCCCATAAGTGTTTGTGCGATGAGAGTGTGTGTATTTGTGCGCGTCCCATAAGTGTTTGTGCGCGGAGAGTGTGTGTGTTTGTGTGCGCCTCATAAGTCTTTTTGCGCGGAGAGTTTGTCTGTGTATGTGCACATCTGTTAGGTCTTGAAAGAGAGAATAGGCAATGTATTGAAAAAATCTAAGACCATAGCCTTAAAAATCTCAAATCTTCTCAAAAATATGGTTTTCATGTCATTATCCTTCAGGCAGTCACACTAGGTGCATTTCCATTACCCTTCAAACTGCGCAAATTAAAATTGCGAATTGAAAATGCACCTAATGGAAACGTGTCAATTTTTTAAAAACTCCCATATATCGTAAAAATGTTTTTACGCTCGCATGTGGTGGCTTTTTGGGCAATTCGAAAAATGTATATTTAGCAAAACTGCAATGGAAAGTTTTTTTTTTTTGTTGCATTTACAGGTCACAAGGCAGTTCAGTGTGGCTCTGATACGGCCACTGAAACTGATTGCGGCCAGTCTAGTCAATGCTTGTGTTCATACCAGCCACGCCACGCATGTTTCTGAAGCGGCTCTCCTCGCTGCTTCTCTAAAGATACACGTTTACGCCTCCTTTAAGTAAATATAGCCAAAATCCGCCAACATCCCACTATAATCCATTGCTATGATTTATCGCGAGAGGCAAAAGGTTACGTTTTATTCACATAACGTTGGTTAATGGAAACGCTGTCATTTCAAAATATGTTTTTATCTACATTTATAAAATATCACCAAAGTCACCAAACGTGCCTACTGTCATGACCTCCTGATGGCAAAGGCAAAAAGTATTTCTGTCTTTGAACGTGGCAGGATTGTTGAGCTGCACAAGCAAGTGTTGCAAACCCACTGCCAAGGTTGAGCGCAGTGAGACAGTCATTTTACATTTCTTAAAGGACCCTGAGAGATATGGGACAAAAAAGTCAAGTGGCAGAACCAAAAAAAAGATCAGGGGAACATGCAGGATGGTCCAAAAGAGCAACATTATTCTCCTGGAAGAGGCCCTTCATCGGGCGGTTGTTGTGAACTGCAGCATTGTTCTGTAGAAAGACCGAGCCATTACCACACAGACGAGGGCCCTTTGTCAAGAGGGATGCCCGCTGCAACATGACAACATAGCCAGCTGCTGTTTGACGCCCCTGCACAATCTGAAGCTCCATTTTCCCATTGAAGGAAAAAGCACCCCAGATCATGATGGAGCCTCCTCTCCTGTGCCACGTAGAAAACATCTCCAGTGGGATCTCATGCCAGTAACATTGGAAGCCATAAGGTCCGTCCAGGTTAAGATTTTCTTGTCAGAGAATAAAAATTTCTTCCACCTTTCACTGTCCCATGTTTGGTGCTTCCTTGCAAATTATGGTCAAGCTTGTGATGTGTGAGGAGACTCGGCCTTTGAAGATGGTTTCTGTTGTTGAAGCCATTCTCTCGCAAATGCCTTCTTATGGTTATTGGGCTGCAGTCATCATCAGTGAGGGCCTTGATTTGGGTTGAGTATCGGCCTGTGTCTACACGGACAGCCCCTCGGATGCTACGGCTGATTTTTTGGGTCTACCACTTGTCTGTTTTGGAAGCTGAACCCAACCAAACAGTTATAGATGAACACAGGACAGACTCGATGATGGCAGAGTAGAACTGTTTTAACAGCTCCTTTGGCAGGTTGAACTTCCTCAGCTGGCGAAGGAAATACAGCCTCTGCTGGGCCTTTTCGCAATATTCAATGTGATTGCCCCATTTTAGGTCCTGAGAGATGTAGGTTCCCAGGAATCTGAATGACTCCACTGCAGTCACAGAGCTGTCCATGATGGTGAGTGGGGGGAGTGCAGGGGGGTTTCTCCTGAAGTCTATTATCATCTCCACAGATTTGAGAGTGTCTAGCTCCAGGTTGTTAAGACTGCACCAGACAGCCAGACATGTCAGGAAGCTGGTGATCCAAGCTGGTGATGCACTGACAGATGGAGGTGGGCACGGAGAGCTGTGTCAGTTTGTCTGAGAGAAGGTCAAGCATGATGGTATTGAAGGCCGAACTGAAGTCCACAAATATTATCCTTGCATAATTTGTTAAGGCTATGGTCTTAAACTTTTGACCAGCTGATGAACAGCCTATTTGAGTTTAAATACAGTTTTCAATACATTGCCTATTCTCTCTTTTTTGTCTCTTGGTCCTGTTTCTTCTTTTGGCATTTCGAAGCAGTACTTACAACCTGGTTACGATCCACCAGAACGGAATGCGAATACTTGTAATGTTTTCCCCCAGTCTAAAGATTTTACTCAGGAGTGTATTAGAAATGGCTAGGACCAATTGGTTGGTCTCTGAGCAATTAAACTAAAACAATGTATTATAGCCTATGGCTCTGAAGACTTCATATAAAAGATCAATATTATGTCAGATACCTCAACTGAATTTAAAATCATTGCAATAAAATCTCAGTTGGTTTGATGGCAATAATAAGTAACAATTCCTACCAAATCATCATCAAATGCAAAAATAGATGTAAATGATGCAAGATATATGTTCACAGTATATATATATATCAATAAATTAGAATGTCGTGGAAAAGTTAATTTATTTCAGTAATTCAACTCAAATTGTGAAACTTGTGTATTAAATAAATTCAATGCACACAGACTGAAGTTTAAGTCTTTGGTTCTTTTAATTGTGATGATCTCAACAAATTAGAATATGGTGACATGCAAATCAGCTAATCAACTCAAAACACCTGCAAAAGTTTCCTGAGCCTTCAAAATGGTCTCTCAGTTTGGTTCACTAGGCTACACAATCATGGGGAAGACTGCTGATCTGACAGTTGTCCAGAAGACAATCATTGACACCCTTCACAAGGAGGGTAAGCCACAAACATTCATTGCCAAAGAAGCTGGCTGTTCACTGAGAGCTGTATCCAAGCATGTTAACAGGAAGTTGAGTGGAAGTAAAAAGTGTGGAAGAAAAAGATGCACAACCAACCGAAAGAACCGCAGCCTTATGAGGATTGTCAAGCAAAATCGATTCAAGAATTTGGGTGAACTTCACAAGGAATGGACTGAGGCTGGCGTCAAGGCATCAAGAGCCACCACACACAGACGTGTCAATGAATTTGGCTACAGTTGTCGTCAGAGGCGTCTTACCTGGGCTAAGGAGAACTGGACTGTTGTCCAGTGGACCAAAGTCCTCTTTTCAGATGAGAGCAAGTTTTGTATTTCATTTGGAAACCAAGGTCCTAGAGTCTGGAGGAAGGGTGGAGAAGCTCATAGCCCAAGTTGCTTGAAGTCCAGTGTTAAGTTTCCAGTCTGTGATGATTTGGGGTGCAATGTCATCTGCTGGTATTGGTCCATTGGTTTTTTTGAAAACCAACGTCACTGCACCCGATTACAAATACATTTTGGAGCACTTCATGCTTTCTTCTGCTGAACAGCTTTTTAAAGATGCTGATTTCATTTTCCAGCAGGATTTGGCACCTGCCCACACCGCCAAAAGCACCAAAAGTTGGTTAAATGACCAAGGTGTTGGTGTGCTTGACTGGCCAGCAAACTCACCAGACCTGAACCCCATCGAGAATCTATGGAGTATTGTCAAGAGGAAAATGAGAAACAACAAACAACCAACAAATGCAGATGAGCTGAAGGCCACTGTCAAAGAAACCTGGGCTTCCATACCACCTCAGCAGTGTCACAAACTGATCACCTCCATGCCACGCCGAATTGAGGCAGTAATTAAAGCAAAAGGAGCCCCTACCAAGTATTGATTACATATACAGTAAATGAACATACTTTCCAGAAGGCCAACAATTCACTAACATGTATTTTTTATTGGTCTTATGAAGTATTCTAATTTGTTGAGATAGTGAATAGGTGTTTTTTGTTAAATGTGAGCCAAAATCATCACAATTAAAAGAACCAAAGACTTAAACTACTCCAGTCTGTGTGCATTGAATTTATTTAATACACGAGTTTCACAATTTGAGTTGAATTACTGAAATAAATTAACTTTTCCACGACATTCTATTTTTTTGAGATGCACCTGTATATATATATATATATATATATATATATATATATATATCAACCCAAGTACACAATACATATATGACCACATGAACTTTAAGAATCAAATGCTTTTTTGTTTGTGTTTAGATAAATCATTCCGGGGGGGATCTGATTGGTTGGTAACTTTTGACAACGTTTAATCCAGCTGCGAAAATAATTAATATATAGCGCATGGAGAGATTTGCGAGTGCACAGGACAGTTTGAGTGAGAGGAGAGACATGATTTACATGCGTGCACTCTTTCTGGACGAGAGCAGTATATCTGAGCACACGTCCGGTTTTGTGCAAGAGCAAAGGAAATCTGCTTGGGAGCGCAGAGATTCATGCTCGCGCATTCTATTAATGTATTTTCATGCTACAATAATGCGCTCTGACATTTGTCATTAAAATAACGCCATATTAATTTGCAAATTTTCACATTAAAATCAGCAACCTCTAGAGTTTTGACTACTGCAGCGGCACTGTCTCAATCTCTATCCGGTGCATGTGAAATAATTAGAATGCTAAAGGTGAGGTACAATTCATATTTCTTATTTGAATAACGTATAAAGTTATTTGAACACTTTCTGTGAGACGTAATTTCACCAACAGCGTAAGTAAATCGCTACGCGCTCTCTCGTTTTCTCTCTCAAAATGCTCAAATGGCTTCAAATCACATCGGCCTGCTCCATAAGCTGCACAGTTGAAACAGGAATTGTCACTTGCACAATCGAGGCAGTATCATGTCTTCACTAAAGTTTATAATAGCATTTATTTTTATTCTTGCCAGTTTTTAATCTTTCAACTCTCGCACACTCTCCTGGAGATGGGGTGCTCATGCACACTCGAAAGCACACATGTAATGCCAGGTTAAGTCCGTTTGCAAGTGCGTATGCTGTGTGTATTTTTTTCCGCTCATGGTACCGGATAGCGTTCACACTACCCATGGTTGTGGTCCGGCATTTTATGGTGAAGGGGGGATGTGATTAGACTTATTGGTAATGTTTCATTAATGTTAAAGTCTGTGTAAAGTCAACATTAAATGTGTGTTCTGAGTTTGTCACACCACAGAAAAATGTGTTATTAACCACACAGCCAAATTTGAATGCTAAAAAAAGGCCAAGTAAATAAAATAAAGTATCAAAATCTTGCAATAATAAGCAGTATTCTCTGCTCTTAAACGCTGGGGCGTAGTCCTCTAGCAGCTTATTTAATAAGTGAAAAGTGAAAGTGACGTTACATGTGGCCAATTATGGTGACCCATACTCGGAATTAGTGCTCTGCATTTACCGGCTTTTTCAAAAATGAAATTCAGGCCATAAAAAAAAAAAACTAAAAATCTTAAAACCTGGATTTGAGTAGCACTATAAATAATTCTACATGATAAAAAGAAGGATTTAAAAAGATCGGTATCGGTATCAGTGATCGTATCGGCAGAAACGTTTTTTTGTGATCAGTGATCGGCCTCTGAAATCCTGAACCGATTATAAATTTGATGCATCCACATTGAATAAAAGTATTATATATATATATATATATATATATATATATATATATATATATATATATACAGTGGGTATGGAAAGTATTCAGACCCCCTTAAATTTTTCACTCTTTGTTGTATTGCAGCCATTTGCTAAAATCATTTAAGTTCATTTTTTTTCCTCATTAATGTACACACAGCACCCCATATTGACAGAAAAACACAGAATTGTTGACATTTTTGCAGATTTATTAAAAAAGAACAACTGAAATATCACATGGTCCTAAGTATTCAGACCCTTTGCTGTGACACTCATATATTTAACTCAGGTGCTGTCCATTTCTTCTGATCATCCTTGAGATGGTTCTACACCTTCATTTGAGTCCAGCTGTGTTTGATTATACTGATTGGACTTGATTAGGAAAGCCACACACCTGTCTATATAAGACCTTACAGCTCACAGTGCATGTCAGAGCAAATGAGAATCATGAGGTCAAAGGAACTGCCTGAAGAGCTCAGAGACAGAATTGTGGCAAGGCACAGATCTGGCCAAGGTTACAAAAAAAGTTCTGCTGCACTTAAGGTTCCTAAGAGCACAGTGGCCTCCATAATCCTTAAATGGAAGACGTTTGGGACGACCAGAACCCGTCCTAGAGCTGGCCGTCCGGCCAAACTGAGCTATCGGGGGAGAAGAGCCTTGGTGAGAGAGGTAAAGAAGAACCCAAAGATCACTGTGGCTGAGCTCCAGAGATGCATTCGGGAGATGGGAGAAAGTTGTAGAAAGTCAACCATCACTGCAGCCCTCCACCAGTCGGGGCTTTATGGCAGAGTGGCCCGACGGAAGCCTCTCCTCAGTGCAAGACACATGAAAGCCCGCATGGAGGACTCCAAGATGGTGACAAATAAGATTCTCTGGTCTGATGAGACCAAGATAGAACTTTTTGGCCTTAATTCTAAGCGGTATGTGTGGAGAAAACCAGGCACTGCTCATCACCTGTCCAATACAGTCCCAACAGTGAAGCATGGTGGTGGCAGTATCATGCTGTGGGGGTGTTTTTCAGCTGCAGGGACAGGACGACTGGTTGCAATCGAGGGAAAGATGAATGCGGCCAAGTACAGGGATATCCTGGACGAAAACCTTCTCCAGAGTGCTCAGGACCTCAGACTGGGCCGAAGGTTTACCTTCCAACAAGACAATGACCCTAAGCACACAGCTAAAATAACGAAGGAGTGGCTTCACAACAACTCCGTGACTGTTCTTGAATGGCCCAGCCAGAGCCCTGACTTAAACCCAATTGAGGATCTCTGGAGAGACCTAAAAATGGCTGTCCACCAACGTTTACCATCCAACCTGACAGAACTGGAGAGGATCTGCAAGGAGGAATGGCAGAGGATCCCCAAATCCAGGTGTGAAAAACTTGTTGCATCTTTCCCAAAAAGACTCATGGCTGTATTAAATCAAAAGGGTGCTTCTACTAAATACTGAGCAAAGGGTCTGAATACTTAGGACCATGTGATATTTCAGTTTTTCTTTTTTAATAAATCTGCAAAAATGTCAACAATTCTGTGTTTTTCTGTCAATATGGGGTGCTGTGTGTACATTAATGAGGAAAAAAAAATGAACTTAAATGATTTTAGCAAATGGCTGCAATATAACAGAGTGAAAAAGGGGCTTTGGACGGAAGGGGGTCTGAAGCTGGACGGGACCAGCAGGGGCTTGGAGAGCTGGACGGGACCAGCAGGGGCCTGGAGAGTGGACGGGACCACAGGGGCCTGGAGACTGTATATATATATATATATCGGGCCGGAGCGGAGTGCGTGGGCTCCCGGGCGGAGCGGATAGTGCGTGGGCTAGCGGAATAAGTTCGTACTGATTCGAAACATTTGACCAGTAATGCAGATCAAGACTTCATTAGAATTCATTAGGAATGGAGGGCACTGGCGAGGTGCAGGCACTACTTTTCATACATCAATGCAGGCTGGAGGGCGCAGTTATATGTGATAATAAAACTTACATTCAACAAAATTAAATATGCTCACAGTACATATATTTTAAGATGTAAAACATTATTAGACTTCATCATGCTCTCTTTATGGTTCATTCAGCTGCACGGAGGAGCCAGGAACACGGAACGCGGAGACAAGGAATTCATTTTTCATTTAGCATTGTGGGGCAGAACCCTATTGCATTAAAGGGGAACATGACTGGAAACACCTCGAAATCAAGACACATTTGACTAATTAAACAATATACAGGAAAACCAAATAAGGGCAGAGAAACACAAGGCAGAGGGAGACAGACTTGACAGCATTGTACATTTGATTTCTATTTGTATATTTAACATTTGAAGACATTTACAAAGATCACCACAACTGCATCTTGAACTTGAAAAGAGTTTAAAATAATTTTTACTTCATCACTTGTTTTTGCTGTTGAAGTGCCATTTGTTACAATGTGCTTAGAGTATGAGGTCTGCTTCTGTTTAACCATTACATAATACATTTATTTGCATAGCACTAGACACAATTGTTTCAATGCAGCTTTTCTCAAATAAGCAGGAACGTTATGACATGATTTAAATTCCAGCCCTAAAGCAGTTCTACAGAAGACAATGGTCATTATTGAGCTCATTTTTGGTGTTAAAAATAAATTAAGAATGCTTATTAAAATTATAAATTATATTATTACAAATAATATAAAGTAAAAAGACTTTATAAGTTCTGATTTATACTCATAGCTACTGGCTATAGTAATACTTAAGTCAAACTCACCCAATCCATTTTGCACCTGAGAGCAGTTTCATACACACAGGTGAAGTTCTAAGTCCCTTGATAAATGCAAATAATTACTGTCCTCAAATTTCACGTATTTATAAGCTCTGTTTTGAGTCACATGACACAATCCACATTTTTAATGCATTCCATCTTTAACCAAACAGGATAAACCAAACAACAATGCCTTCCTTCCTAAACATGCAGTCTTATCAAGTACTGCCGTTGAAATCAAGTGATAATGGGCGTTTTGTTCTTGATTAAAATGATGGAACCTATAAAACAGTCAAACTCACAATGTAGACTGCTATAACGGTGTATATTATTTTGATGGTTGAACATTTATTGCATCTTAATAAAAAAAAAATAATAATACCTAAAATAAAAAAAATATTATTTCCAAACCTTGTATGCATTTATTTCCCATTTAGAACACATTGGACTTTCATCTTCATTGTAAAATAAACACTCAATGCACAATGTGAGAGTTTGGAATGACACGAGGGTAAGCAAATTATGACAGAATTTCTATTGTTTGTTCTATTGTTTCTAACTGTGCCTTTAATTATGGCACAACGAGCTGGTTACAATAAGAAGATGAAACAATAAGGAAAAGTGTGAAAAAAGATGTATAATCCAAAAATATGATTAAATTACTGCTTTAACTGAGTTTCGTTTACTGAGAGTTCTTCAGATCATGAGGTTTTTGTTTGCCGAGAAACGACAGTAACTTTGATTACAAATTGTTCAAAGTTGTTTTGCAGGTTTTCACAAAGAAGTGTCGCATGTTATCAAGCCATACCATCTGTATGAGTTTTCCCCAGAAGATGGCTTATTTTTTGCATTTGTTTTTTATTATTATTATTAGTAGTAGTAGTATTATTATTATTTTCAAAGTAGCATATATATTATAGTAAACAATAAAATGTATCTAACTACTACCATCATCTACCCCCAACCAACAGCACATCAGAAGTTTGAAAATATGTACAATATAAGACCAAGATCTTCCTAACAGAACATATAGGCCCGGTTTCACAAACAGGGCTTAAACTAAGCCAGGATTAGGCCATTGTTCAATTAGGACATTTAAGTAATTTTTATAAACGTGCTTAGAAAATAAACATTACTGATGTGCATCTTCAAACAAAACAAAGGCACTGATATATTTTAAGATCAGTCAGTGCAAATATATTTCAGCTAAAACAGCTCAGACTTACATTTTAGTCTAGGACTAAGCTTAAGCCTTGTCTGTGAAACTGGGGGAAACAGTTCTTCAACATAGACAACGTGATTGGTTCAGCATGATTGTTCCGTGCTGAGGATAGTTCCAGATATAGTATCAATGGTAAGGAATGTAACTTATGTTTGAAGGAAATGACATGGAAGGGTTTCCATCATTGAACTAGTTTCTTTGCAGCAGTCTTGGCAGCTTACCCAAATGTCCAGTCTTTCTCTTTTAGAGGAAATGTAGAGTTATCATTCAACAATTACACAACACAATCTTTGTGAAAACGAGTCCTGGTGACCTTGTACAGAACATTCAGAATCAGAAGGGCAGGACACAGATAATAAAATAATAATATACAAATATACAAGTAGGCACAGGGCCGTACGCAGGTTTTTGTAAATACCAAAGTCCCAAAATAAAGATTACTAGGGGGTTCGGGGACTTCAATGTTGGGTATGGCCCTGAGTAGACAATGTACAAAATAGCAAAAACACAATATACAATACAGACAATTATGTGTGTACAGGTCTGACATGTGCAAATAAAAAATAAAAAAATATGTGTGGTGATTAAATAATTGTATACTAGTGTTGTGTGTTCCACGTTATTGTGAAGTGTTCGTGAGATGGATTGCCTGAGGGAAGAAACTGTTTCTGTGTCTGGTCGTTCTGGTGCTCAGAGCTCTGTAGCGTCGACCAGATGGTAACAGTTCAAAGAGGGAGTGTGCTGGATGTGAGGGGTCCAGAGTGATTATACCAGCCCTTTTGCTCACTCTGGATAAGTACAGTTCTTGGAGAGTGGAGAGGGTTGTACCAATGATTCTTTGAACCAGACAGTTATTGACGTGCAGAGGACGGATTCAATGATGGCAGAGTAGAACTGTTTCAACAGCTCCTGTGGCAGGTTGAACTTCCTCAGCTGGCAAAGGAAGTACAACCTCTGCTGGGCCTTTTTCACAATGGACTTTTTCACAATTTCACAATACTCAATGGTGTGATTGTCCCACTTCAGGTCCTTAGAGATGGAGGTGCACAGGAATCTGAATGACTCCACTGCAGTCACAGTGCTGTTCATGATGGTGAGTGGGGAGAGAGCATGGGGGTTTCACACCATCTTTTCCTGGTGCTTTCCTTCTTTTTTTCTCTCCGAAGACCTGGCGCACGTCATCTTCACTTATTTTCAGTGCAAGTGTGGGGAGAGGGGGTTTGCTGGAGGTGTATATGGTTGTGTGGAGAGGTGTTCAGGGTGGGTGTGGGGTGTTTTTTTTTTAAACCTACAGTAAAAATTATTCAAATCATAAAGCACATCAAATCCCCCAAATCTTGGACATCTATATATTCCCAAAGCATTATATGCATCACCATGCCCAGCCAACCTGGCCCATGCATATTACAGTAAAGGTGTGGTGAGAAACCCATAACATGTCTTATGCACAAGGTTAAATATGCCCTGTGAATAATTTTAAAATGGATGAATTGATGATTAGGATTTGTGGCTGCATCCCACACTGTTTCCCATTCAATATTTATATTAAAGGGAGTCAATTCAGAGCACCATGCTCTTACTTTTGGAAAAAGTCTGCTTTATGATTTGAAAAATAAAAGTAAATCCTTTGTTTGGCGCACTGTAAATATATTTTAGTACTGGATGAGTTTGAAGGTCTGCACCTCAAGGTACCTTATGTGCATTTAATGCGGCACACAGTTTAAAATATATAAATGTATTTTGAGAATTATTAAATCTTTTAAATAATTCATGGAAATCTAAAATATAATTTGTTCCTTTTATATCATTTAACATTAACATACCCTTTATAGCCCGAGATGGCTGTACAAAATGTTGTCCACCAGAAAAAAATTAAAATTGCGCCAACTAGGGCTATGAATGTGCTATATAGTTTTAGAAGGAACTAAAGTTTATATCTTCTGAAATATTTGGGGAATGTATGATAGAATAGAACCGTAGTATAATGAGAACTTCCTGCTTTACGTTCCATTCATATTTGATCAGTAAAGAATCTAACTTTTTCCAGTAATTTGCTGGTGAGGGAGAGGAAGCATAGAACTATTAAAATGAATGCGGGGCAGGTGGTGATGAAGGTAGGCACATCCATCTCTAAATGTCAGCTTCAACATTAATATAAATTGACTTATAATTCACTTTTGAAATGAGGGATAAGTTTGGTCTCCGCTCAAACCCTAGGTATTTAACTTGTGTTGATATCTGAAAAGCTATTCTTATTATTAGTGAAATTAGAACCACTTAAATTAAGAGGCATCAAACTATATTTAGAATGTGTTTAAATCTGTAAAGCATGCCAAATTCATCTAAGACTTTAAGGGCATTATGGAGTAAATGTTGCAGGTCAGATAGAAATAATAATGTATCATCTGCATATAGAGATAGAGTAAACTAATGAGCCTAGCTGAATTGGGGTGATAGGTTTACACTGCCTAATTAACTGTGCCAGGGGTTCTATTGATATATTAAACATGAGAGAGGAAAGTGGGTATCCCAGCCTCGTGCCTCTACAGATATTAAAGATATCTGAGATAAACCCACTAGTTGATAATCTGGCCATGGGATTGGCTTATAGGATTTGTATCATTCTAATGAGTTGATCGCCAAAATTAAACTTTTTCAATATATTCCATAAATAGCCCCATTCTAGCAAATCAAAGGCTTTTTCAGCTACAACATGTAACACTCTGCATACTTTATATGTTTATAAATCCAGATCGATCTGGATCAATCCATTTATATATCACCCAGAGGTGGAAAGAGTACAAAAATATTCTACTCAAGTAAAAGTACCATTACATTACTGAAATTTTACTTAAGTACAAGAGAGAGAAAGTTGGCTGCTTTGTGTCACATAAAAATGATTTATTACCCTCATAAAATACCACCCAAAACTGGACACCTGTTTGTACAGCCCCCACCCTTGTCTAGTCTCCCCACGTGGGGATCTTAGACGGATAACCCACGTGGGATATCTGATCCGGGGGAGGGTGGGGGTGGTGTGGACAGCTTTTTGAAAACTTTGTGTTTTGTGAGTTTAAACAATAAATTGTGAAACTGTGTAAAATGGGTAGAAAGGGGAGTTTTTATTAAAGTTTTTTCATACACATACATGTGAAGAAAATGCACCGTATATACACGTAAAATTAACAATATCTATTTTTCCAGAAAGCGTTTTTTAAAAATAGGTCAAATGCAGTGTAAGAAAACAAATACAAATCTATGTTTAGTCTAATCTTACTAAGTTATAAAATAAATAAAAAATGCGTCAGACGCGTTTATTAAAACCTAGTAATATTGTAATTCAAAAAGTAGTTAGTTCGACAGTTAAAGAAAAAATACAAAATCAAAGTAAATAGACGAGGAAAAAGACATCAAGACGCGTTTGTACAAATTTTGTGACACTACAATTTTAAACTAGTTAGTCTGACAGAGTTAAAGACAATAAAAAATCAAAGTAAATAGACAGAAGTGTGTTACAAGGAAAGCAGGTAAAACGAAGGTAAAAATTTTCATACAACGATCTAAAAAGAAGACAATCTCAGAGACGTTTGTTAAAACGCCCGCAGTCAAAAGATAGTCTCTGGCTTGTTGAACAGCAAAAGTTAAACGAGAGAGTGAGTACGGATCAGGTCCACGCAGGTCCGTAGAGAGGTCCGTACCCATCGACAGTCAAAGTTAGAATGAGCTCCCAAACACAGCGGGGGCAGACCACGCCTACGACCCACCCCCCTAGATCCGGAGGAGGAGGGTCCCAAAACGGAGATTTAAAGGAATTAATCCATGGACTGTTTTTAAAATGTTAGAAGTTATTTTAGTAAGTCTTTTACATGTCTTAATTAAGCCATTCAATATCATTCATCTAAAACATGTATACCTTGAATGTGTTGTAAGTCGCTTTGGATAAAAGTGTCTGCTAGATGTATAAATGTAAATGCAAATCTTTTCACTTTAAAAATAGTTTAGCCTAATTGTTCTTTTAAACAAACAAACAACCCCCCCATAGGTTGCGGAATTTTTTTTATTCAACCTACGGTATTGTCACAGGTAAGACTTATAGTGTTATATAACGTGTTATATAGCGTGTGTGCGTGTATGGAGACATTGAAAGGTGAAACCGTGTTAAATGGGGAACAAAGTGTTTTATTAAAGTTTTTTTTTTCCATACAACAATGTCACGGAAAAACTTGAACAAGAAAGTCAGAGTATAGCATTTATGAAAGAGTGCAAAAATAGACGACGTAAACCAAATAAGGGTCAAACCGCGTAATAGAAAACAATAAAGCCAAAGACAAAAAAAACTAGGATTCGAATGTGGATTCGAAGGTTAACTTGGTTTATATTAAACAAGTTTTAATATAAAGAAAATGCAACGTATATACACGTAAAAATAAGCAATGTTTTTATTTTCCAGAAAGCGTTGTTTCAAATTAGGTAAAATACAGTGTAAGAAAACAAATCAAAATGAAGACAGGTTATTTTTACGTGTATATACGTCGCTGTAATGAAGAGGCAGTGTAGTTAGATCCAATTGCAGCTTTATTGATAGACAAGAGGTGGTCAGACAGGCAATGGTCAAAGGTAGTAACAGGAGTAATGAAGGCTAGACAGAATCAGCAACAGGGACAATGCAAGGTCGGGGCAGGTGGCAGACAGAGAGGATATCTAAAGGCAGGCAGGGTCTATAGGCAGGCAGCAAACGGTCAGAGTAAATAGGCAGTCCAGGTGAAAACAGGGGAAACGCTCAGAATGTCAGCCGGTGCAAAACAAGACTTCGCCCCGTGTGTAGGGAAGTGTGCTGCTTATATGTGGGTGAGTAAATGAGGTGCAGGTGTGGCAAGACAATCAGGGTAGATTAGTGATTGGTGACAGCTGTGTAATTAGTGCAATGGTGGATATGTGTGTGTCGTAGTGCAGTGAATGATGGGAGTTGTAGTCCATGGGTGATGTGTAGCTGTAGTGTGGTGAGAGGCAACCAGATTCGTGACAGTAGCATTTTCTTTATATTAAAACTTGTTTAATATAAACCAAGTTAACCTTTGTTAGCTTATCCACATTCGAATCCTAGTTTTTTTTGTCTTTGGCTTTATTGTTTTCTATTACGCGGTTTGACCCTTATTTGGTTTACGTCGTCTATTTTTGCACTCTTTTATAAATGCTATACTCTGACTTTCTTGTTCAAGTTTTTCCGTGACATTGTTGTATGGAAAAAAAAACTTTAATAAAACACTTTGTTCCCCATTTAACACGGTTTCACCTTTCAATGTCTCCATACACGCACACACGCTATATAACACGTTATATAACACTATAAGTCTTACCTGTGACAATACCGTAGGTTGAATAAAACATTTTCCGCAACCTATGGGGGGGTTGTTTGTTTGTTTAAAAGAACAATTAGGCTAAACTATTTTTAAAGTGAAAAGATTTGCATTTACATTTATACATCTAGCAGACACTTTTGGGTACGGACCTCTCTACGGACACGCGTGGACCTGATCCGTACTCACTCTCTCGTTTAACTTTTGCTGTTCAACGAGCCAGAGACTATCTTTTGACTGCGGGCGTTTTAACAAACGTCTCTGAGATTGTCTTCTTTTTAGATCGTTGGTAAATGTATGAAACTTTTTACCTTCGTTTTACCCGCTTTCCTTGTAACACACTTCTGTCTATTTACTTTGATTTACATGAATGCATTTAGCCAGCAGTTACAAATGCAGAAATAATGTTTTGATAAATAAGGCATAAAATGTGAACCTGAAGCACAAAACCATAAGGGTGCATTTTCCTAAATTGCGATTTATACATCATCTGAAAGCTGAATAAATAATATGTCCATTGATGTGTGGTTTGTTATGATCGGACAATATTTGAAAATCTGGAATCTGAGGGTGCAAAAAATCCAAATATTGAGAAAATCTCCTTTAAAATTGTTCAAATTAAGCTCTTAGTTTTGATATATTTACAGTAGGAAATTTACAAAATATATTAATGGAACATGATCTTTACTTAATATGCTAATGATGTTTGGCATAAAAGAAAAATGTATAATTTTAACCCATACAATGTATTGTTGGCTATTGCTACAAATATACCCAGCGACTTAAGACTGGTTTTGTGCTCCATGCCAGGGTCACAAATGTTAAATAGTCATTTGAAATTAAAAAAATAAATAAATCAAAAGATACTTTAAATATTAAATTAGAACCACCAGTAGGTGTCAGCAAGTCACTGATAAGAGAGTCATTGTGATTGAACAGAATCATTTAAACGGTTAATTCAAGGAATGAAACACCGTCATTGCTCAGAGTCAGAGACGCAAAACTCTGTATGGAATTATTTTTGTTGTCGAAATAGAGCAAAAACAGGCAATATCGTGTCTAAAACGTAAGTATCTTAATTAACTTCTTGTTTTTTTAACTGTGTAAAAAGAAAAACTACAGGCCTATGTAATCATGGTGATTTTTTGAGAAAAATGTCCTTCTTCATGTGATGTTGACTTACTATATTAAATTATATAAATATATACATTTTCTGCTTCTATATCTTCAATTTTGTGATCATTCTAAACGCATTTTAACAGACTGAATCACGCAGTGAAAGAAAGCACTCCATATGCACGCGGATTAGTCTAATCTAACGTTACTAGATTTCACGGCACACTGTTTAGAGTGATTTGTTTGGTTTTTGACAAAATACTGATAATGTCAAATCGCACATCGTTAAAACAACAATTATTATATTATCGCAGACGATATTGCACACCCTGCACCACTGTCTTTTTGGCTCATTTGTGTAAAACCTTTTGCTAAACCGTCAAAGCTTCATTTTAACCACCAATGCAATGATGTAAGTATTTACCTTACCTCTACATGCTTGCGAAGGGCGATGTCGATATATGTATAAGCTGCTAGTTCGGTCTCCCGAGGCAAACACAGCTTACACTGCATAATAGAGCATGAATATATGGCCAGGGGTTCACTTCATTACTTTGAGTTCAACTTCAGCAGAATATGACGGGGTTTGGTTTTCAACTGGGTCTGCACCATTAACGCCTGTCTTGTCCGTCTGCATCTTTCTTGTGATTTTTTGCGCCAGTTTCTTCTTCTGCCCATTATATACTGCAGTTGTTTCCACGGAGCGATTTTTTTTTTACTCAGTAATTCATGTGTTTTAAAATGTAGCGAAGTACAATACTTCCCACAAAATATACTTAAGTAAAAGTCAAATTACAGATTAAAAAAATTACTTAAAAAGTACAAGTACACAAAAAAGCTACTCAATTACAGTAACGCGAGTAAATGTAATTCGTTACTTTCCACCTCTGATATCACCTATTGTAGACATTTGGCAATAACTCTAGCATATATTTTGATATCTTTATTGATCAAGGAAATAGGCCTATAGTAAGAGCAATCTGAATGGTCTTTGCCAGGTTAAGGTAACACTGGAATTAAAGCCATATTAAGATCATTATGAAAATGGTTGTTGGATATGGCCTTGTATGTAGTGTGCAACAAAATGTGGCTTAGTAGATCCCACAGCACCAGATTCAGTTCAACTGGGACACCATCAATTCCCTGGAATTTCCTTTATGTGAACCTAATGCTGCATTATACAGTACTTCCAAGGTAATTTCAGAATCTAGACTATGAGCTTCTTCTTTGTGTCATTTACCAAAATGGCTCTGTTGTGTGTGGCATGCTGTCTGGTGTCATTTGCGTTTTTTAGTTTGTTTGTGTCTATTGGTTTTGGCTTCTTTTAGCACACGTTTTATCACCACTCTCCTCTGAAGTGCTGCTTAAAGGGTTGGTTCACCCCAAAATAAAAATTCTCTCATTAATTACTCACCATTAATTACTCACCCTCATGTAATTCCAAACCTGTAAGATCACTGCTGCTACCTCTGCTTCTTTTTCTTCATTGTTTGAGGAGTTATCCATTATTCTGCTTTCTATTAATCGGAGGTTAGCCCTGATGAACTGCTTTATAATTAATTATGTTTGCTCCACAATTTTGGATTATGTGGCTCCACTAAGGACTAAACATTACAATTTAACTCCTGAGCTGTGGTTGGATAATACCACTTGGACATTGAGGCCAGCTTGTATAAGGGCCGAGAGGAAATGGAAAAAGGATCAAATAATTGTTTTTGTTTCGTATGTGCCAAATGTTCTCTATAGGTGAAAGATCTGGACTGCAGGCAGGCCAATTCAGCACCCGGACTCTTCAACGACGAAGCCATGCTGTTGTAATAGCTGCAGTATGTGGTTTTGCATTGTCCAGCTTAAATACACAAGGCCTGAAATAGACATCATCTGGAGGGGAGCATATGTTGAAAAAACCTTTCAGAATTCATAGTGCCTTCCAAAACATGCAAGCTTCCCATACCCTATGCACTTATGACAAAGTTATGGCAAAGGTACACACACACACCATGAACACACACCTGGAGTAGTGGATAGCCCTTTATGCTGCGGCGCCTGGGGATCAGTGCCTTGCTCAAAGGCACCTCAGTCATGGTATTGTGGTATTGGGGGTGGAGAGAGCGCTGTACATTCACTCCCCCCACCTACCATTCCTGCCAGCCCGAGACTCGAACTCACAGCCTTTCCATTACGAGTCCGACTCTCTAACCGTTAGGCCACGACTTCCCAAACTGAACTGAATGCTGATAACACGCTGGAAGGTCTCCCTCCTTTTTAGCCCGGATTTCCAAAAAGAACATCCAAATTTGGATTTGTCTGACCATAGAAAACTTTTCTCCGTGGGCAGTGGGCAGGTCTAACAGACCTGTAAGGGAGAGTAAGACGACCCCGCTCTACCACGAGTCATAGGGGCTCACCCTGGGCAAGTGGCAGTACCCCTCTATGCCTCCCAAGTATGGGTTAAATAGTAGATGTCAACTCGGCAGCAGGAGTTGGCAGCTGTTGTAGAGCAATGGAATGTTTCCTGGTTGGTCTACCACAACTTCCTCGGTGGGCGGATTATCCTTAGCGGGACAACGGTCAGCGAGTATCAGGCCAAGTTAGTAGGCTACTGCGGGGCGATCCTGCATTGCTCTTGACTGTCGTGCTTTGCACTCTGTCGGATTTAGTGGTGCAAGACCCAGAGGAAGGTGGCTATCCTGGGCAAACATCCGTCTTCTGCACTTGCCCCGGCAATCTTCTGCACTTTGCCCCGGTGCTATAGCATGCATGGAAAGTCATATACATATTCAGCGACTCGCAAATCGGGAGCCCTTACACTCAAGGGCTGTCGTTGCTCGGCAGGACACGTGTGTATGGCAGGCGCGGTCAGGTCGATATTCGGCAACTGCCTCTTCTTCTTTGAAACTGGCAGGCTGGAACATCAGAAGTCTTAGAGTGCACTCCGACCTCAACAGTTCCTCCTCGGAAATCAGCCGTCATTGACTGCGAACTAGCTCGTCTCAGAGTGGATATTGCTGCAATAAGTGAGACTTGGCTGTTGGGTAGTGGTTCGGTGCGTGAGAGGAACTACACCACTACTCCTGAGGACAAGGACGCCTTTTATGCCCACATAAGCGAGGTCATTCATTCCGTACCGGCCGGGGACAATCTAGCTCTGCTTGGGGACTTCAACGCCAGAGTTGGAGGGAATAGTATTGCCTGGAGGCCGGTTTTGTGTCATTTTGGGATTCATAGCATCAATGACGAGTTGTGTGCTGCTCATGGCCTATGCTTGCCGGGTTTCTTTTCACCTGGATCTATTAGATCCAAGGTTACCTGGATGCACACCAACTCGATCACAGTATTGTTAGGAGGCGTCAACTCAACGCTGTCAAGAGGTACAGGAGCATGCACTCTTATAATATTATTAGAAAATACGGGATTAGTTTCCATTGTTATGCTGATGACACTCAACTATATATCTCAACAAAACCAGATGAAACTTCTAAACTATCTAAGCTAACAGAGTGTGTTAAAAATATAAAAGATTGGATGACCAGTAATTTTCTCCTATTAAATTCAGATAAGACCGAGATATTACTTATTGGACCTAAAAACAGTACACAGAATCTCTTGGATTACAATTTGCAACTAGACGGATGTAATGTTACTTCCTCTACAGTTAAAAATCTGGGTGTTATATTAGACAGCAACCTATCTTTTGAAAATCATATTTCCAATGTTACAAAAACAGCATTCTTCCATCTTAGAAACATTTCCAAGCTACGGAACATGTTAAGTGTTTCTGATGCAGAAAAGTTAGTTCATGCATTCATGACCTCTAGACTGGACTATTGTAATGCACTGCTAGGTGGTTGTCCTGCATCTTCAATAAACAAGCTACAGATAGTACAAAATGCTGCGGCTAGAGTCCTTACCAGGTCAAGAAAATATGACCATATTACTCCAATTTTACAGTCTCTGCACTGGCTACCTATTAAGTTTCGTATCAGTTACAAAATATTATTACTTGCCTATAAAGCCCTAAATGATTTAGCTCCTGCGTACCTAACTAATCTTCTATCACGCTACAATCCAACCCGCTCCCTTAGGTCGCAAAACTCTGGACTCTTGGTAGTACCTAGGATAGCAAAGTCCACAAAAGGAGGTAGAACTTTTTCATATCTGGCTCCTAAACTATGGAATAGCCTTCCTGAAAACGTTCGGGGTTCAGACACACTCTCTCTGTTTAAATCTAGATTAAAGACGCATCTCTTTAGCCAAGCATTCATATAATGCATCTCACAATCTTGTACTGCCAGTCTATCTGAACAAATGCACATTATTATGCTTTAGCTTGGGTTATACTGATAATTTCATCCAGGGTTATTCCTGGATGGAGCCGCTGCTACGCTAATTGTCTTACTGTTTCTATGTTACTGCCACGGGATTAACATCCCATAATTACACAAGCTTCAGTCTGGATCCAACCCTTAAACGATAGAGATGACCGAACACCTGAGAAGAGACGATGACAACCCCTCCGAGGACCTCCGAGATGAGCCCCAGAGACAGATCTCCAGTGAGGACCTCGTCACCTAGACATCCATCGGGGAAAGACCCCTGGAACCAGTGGACCACTTACACTCTGACTTTGCTGCAGTTGGAACAAACTACTGATTCGTCTGGCCGGAGGGGAACTGGCCCCCCGACTAAGCCTGGTTTCTCCCAAGGTTTTTTCTCCATTCTGTCACCGATGGAGTTTTCGTTCCTTGCCGCTGTCGCCTCTGGCTTGCTTAGTTGGGGACACTTCATTTCCAGCACAATCATCGACTTGATTGCACAGATATTATTTAAACTGAACTAAGCTGGACAATGCCATTACTAAATTCAATGATGAAATGCATTCAGCAGATAATTGAGTGTTAAATCCTGTCATTTTACATTATTGACAAAATTTGCCTATTTTGATATTGTGCAGTGCTTTGTTACAATTTGTATTGTTAAAGGCGCTATATAAATAAAGGTGACTTGACTTGACTTGACTCTGCAGACTGTGACACTGACCACGCCCTTGTCCGCTGCACTCTAAAACTTACCCCAAAGAAGATTCACAGTGCCACTCCAAAGCCCACTCCATAGCTAAACACTGAGCTTATTCGGAAACATGAATACGTTGCAAGATTCTGTGCGCGTATGGAGGGCCTTCACTTCAGAGTTGACGACACTCCTGAAAACAACTGTGCCGACCTAAGAGGTTCCATTATGGAGGTTGCATCTGAGGTCTTCGGCCTTTGTAGAAGGAAACAGCCGGATTGGTTCCTTGCAAGCTCTGCTACTCTGCTCCCGGCCCTTGCTGACAAGCGTGCTGTCCGTCTCAGTGTTCTCCAAGATATAAACGACTCCACCATCGCTCACTATCGTAAAGCCAGGAATAACGTGAAGCGTCTCACACGCCAGGCCTACGAGCATTACTGGCAGGACTTCAGTGAGAAGGTAGAACGGTGTGCAAGTACTGGGGACATACGCGGGATGTGATGGCAACTTCTTCAGCCTGGCTCGTCTGAGGGCCAGAACCAGGGTGAAGCGCGTCCTTGTGCTTGAGTTGCAGACGACGCTGTCTTCATGGCTCACACTGAACAAGAAATTCAGGAGATATGCAATTATTTTGCAACTGCCTGCACAGAGTTTGGACTCACCATAAGCCTCAGTAAGACAGTGGTGATGGCTCAGAATGTTCCTGCTCCCCCTCACGTCACCATCAATGGCACAGTGCTGTCGGTTGTTGAGAAATGTGTCTATCTAGGCTTAACCCTAAAAACAAACAACAGCCTTGATGCTGAACTGAATACCAGGATCGGTCGTGCCTCAACAACTTTTGGGTGACTTCAGTCTCGTGTTTGGAACAACAGCCACCTTTCTCTCAAAGTAAAGGTGCACATATATGAATCCTGTGTGCTCTCCGTTCTGCTATATGGAAGCGAAACGTGGCCTACATACCGATGGGAGGAGCACAAGCTTAATGCTTTTCACTTCTGTTGTCTACGGCAGATCCTTGGCCTGTCATGGCAGGATCGGTTCCCGAACACCACCGTGCTGAAGCTCACTAACAGCGGTGACAGCGGTACTGTGATCCGGAGGAGACATCTCCGATGGATCGGCCATGTGCGCCGTATGCCGAATGCCCATCTTCAAAACAGCTCTTTCCTAGGTTCATGGTAGTTTATTCCATATTGGGCAGTCGTTGGCCTAATGGATAGAGCGTTGGACTTGAAACCTGAGGTAACCCAAGGTTGTGGGTTTGAATCCTGGCTCTGGCAGGAAGTCCATGACTGCTCCCCGGGGGCCAGCCGTGGATAGTTGGAACTCAGTGACAGCCAATCAGATTGAAGCATTTAAAACAGCTGACCAAAGAGCGGAAATGATGTCACAGCCAATCCGATTTATTCATGTATTTCTTTGGATCGTGGGTTCGAATCCAGCTCACACAGGACTGAAACTTTTTATAAAATGAAATTGTAAAATATTACAATACATTACAGCTGCAAAGTATTTGAAATGTGTGCCTTGCCTTTTTGGATTTCAAAAAGGCAAAGTATTATGAATAAATGAATAGTATTATGTATTGTATTATATATTATGTATATAGTATTATATATTATGTATATAGTATTATGAATAGTATTATTACAAGGCAAAGTATTATGAATAAAGTATTAGTATTCAAGTAAATAAAGTAAAATAATAATATACATGACATGGTTATATGAAAACATGAATATTATAATAATGGTCTCTACTAAATGGCTGTGGAAATGAAAAAAAGGCATTTCAATTGAAGTTAAACTAAGTAATATTAAAGTACTACATGAACATTGATTGAGTTATGGGATAATTTAAGTCACACTTAAGTTAAATGTTCAATTAAGTGTTTCCAAAACCATAGATATTATCAAGTATTTGTCCTATGAAAAATACCATATAACACCAATAATAATTCATTAATAAATTTGTCATTTTCTGTTGTTTTTATTAAATGCTATAAGCACTTTTAAGATCCAAATTAAAACAATAGAAATAAAAAATTATTGTGACTATATATAGTACAATATCACACTGAAAAATAAATCAATCAAAATTTACAGTATATACACATGACTTATACTCCAAAGTATTATGAATATATTATTAATAATAAAAGAAACAGTAAAATAATATTAATATAACATTCCATGGTTATATTAAAAGCATGAATGGTTATGTTACATGTCTTTTGAAATGTAAATGAGAGGCATTTAAACTGAACTCAACTTAGTAATAAATAACAATTATATATAAACAATTGATAGAGTGATGGAATAATAGAAGACACACTTAAGTTATATGACCAATTAAGTAGTGCTTCCGAAACCATAGAGACTGTAAAATATAAGTCCTATAAAGTAGAACACGGCACTCATGAAGCAATTTGTAAATTCCAGTTGCTTTTATTAAATGCTCTTTTTAGTAAATACAAAATGTTGATATTTACAAACAAGATTAGTAAAATTGATCCAAAATAATGAAGTATGAGGAAAAATACATTTCTGACAATATATACATATTACAATCTCACACTGAAAAATAAACAAATCAAACTATACAGTATATACATCAGTTAAATATTTCTAAGGGGTAAAATATTAAAAAAATAAAATTCTGCCAGCCATTTCTGTCTTTCCATCTTGTAAAATGCAGACTCTTTAAACTCTCTCCAGGTCATCTTTCTGCATGTTAGTCTTTTTCAATGACACATGTATGTGTATGTGAGGACTGTTTGAGCCCCGCTTCAGTTGCATTTTACAAAATCTGCACAAGCGACTAACGTGTCCAGTTTCAGGCCTTTTGCGTTTTTGATGTCCTTTCTCCTCCACGCATTTCTTTTTGTCCTCAAGTTCACTCTTAAAGAACTCTAATGTTTGTTAGTCCTTCATCACTGTAGGCATTAAAACCCTTTGTGGAACAGTAGAAGAACCTGACAGGGCCTCGCTGATTAAGAAAAGAAGGGGATAGAGGAACCATCTTTAGCTGTCCATAAGCAAGACAAGTCTGGTTTTCTTCTCTGGAGTTGTTTAACATAAACTGGTGTTGAGCAGTTTGGCCAGGTGCATGACATACTGTGAAATGTGCAGGTTTGTGGCCGAATGGAGCATGCTGTTTGGATCAGTTGAGGACTTGTGGACCATTGCTGCACACTCCCGAGGATGTCCTTCTTCCCATGGTGTTTATCAAGCAAGTTATCAATGGGCTCTGTGTTTGTGGTCCAGTACCATCCGTCTTCACAGGTCCAGCACAGGCAGAGGTGTATGTATGTAGTTCCTACACAGAGGGGAAAAAATGAATTAATTTCTGCATTCTGAAAATCCTGATTGAGGCTCAACGTGGGAACCATGATATGAAAACTGTGAGGGCACAGGCAGTGTAGCAGTGATGTCTACAACAAGTTGAATATTTAGTTTAATGTGTAAGAAAATACCTTTTTCAGATCAAGTAAATCAAATTTGAGGAACAAATGAGGGAAAACACAAAGATGTTCTTTATAATGTAAATGTCTGGAGAGAAACACGATGAGTTGTATTAAATTCTGAGTTTGAAAATACAATTTTCAACAGGCATTCATAATTTTAATTCATTTTTACAAAAGCTCCCTGAAAAACTCCCGACACTATAATATGTAAATATATTTTACTGTAGCTTCAGATCATGCTGCAAAGAAATGCTTCTTCCTCAGTATTTTTGTCTTGTTTTCCAGCACAAATGCCTAAAGATTCTTAAATAAAGATACATTTACTGGAGATACAAAATAACATCAAATACAAAGTCTTGTTTGAAGTGATTAAAACAAGAACTAATATCTGCCATAATTGGCAAAATAGTAACCTTAATTTAAAGGGACGTTTCGATTACTCATTGACAGATAGTTGTTATTGTTTTAAGAATAAACTCATTTAATTTATTACATTTTTCAAGACTTTGTTTATATTTGCATCTGAATTAAACATATCTTGATTGAAAGATGTTTGATATTTATTTTAGAAAACAAGACAAAACACAGAGGAAGAGATTCATTCACTTTTTGCTTTGTATCCATCATTTTTTGAATTTAAGACTTTCTGCTCTGATTTAAAACTTTAAGGCATTGATTTGTGTAACGGTAAATAAAGACATTTTAAGCTTTAAAAACCCTTTTGTGTATGATGTTAATGTGTCCAATATTTACCTGTATCTGGACGTGTATCAGGAAAAGATGACAGCAAGGGCACGAGTAGTGGTCTCTACAAGAAAACACAATAGAAATATTACAAAAATGATCATTATATTACAGACACAAACACACTATAATACTGCAGTAACCCTGCTGTTTTGGCACACTGATATTCATTTACAGTTTCATGCAAATATAAAGCCCAATACAGTCAGGACATGGTACATTTATTGTTGTGACTCTACAACTAAAATACTATGGCTAAATTATGGTTACTACAGTAAAACCATGGTCAGAAAACCTTTTTGAACAGCTGAATACATGTAATATCATTACAACAATGAAAATAATGGTTATGTTCATTCATAATTTAGCTTGTAATCAACATATGATGTATTAATGATGACAAACAATACACAGAGAGGTAAACTACAGCTATGTGCATTCATAATGCAGCTTGTAATCAACATATGATGTAATAATTAATGCCAAAAATACACAGAAAGGTAAACTACAGCTATGTGCATTCATAATGCAGCTTGTAATCAACATATGATGTAATAATTGATGCCAACAATACACAGAGAGGTAAACTACAGCTATGTGCATTCATAATGCAGCTTGTAATCAACATATGATGTAATAATTAATGCCAAAAATACACAGAAAGGTAAACTACAGCTATGTGCATTCATAATGCAGCTTGTAATCAACATATGATGTAATAATTAATGCCAAAAATACACAGAAAGGTAAACTACAGCTATGTGCATTCATAATGCAGCTTGTAATCAACATATGATGTATTAATGATGACAAACAATACACAGAGAGGTAAACTACAGCTATGTGCATTCATAATGCAGCTTGTAATCAACATATGATGTAATAATTAATGCCAAAAATACACAGAAAGGTAAACTACAGCTATGTGCATTCATAATGCAGCTTGTAATCAACATATGATGTATTAATGATGACAAACAATACACAGAGAGGTAAACTACAGCTATGTGCATTCATAATGCAGCTTGTAATCAACATATGATGTAATAATTAATGCCAAAAATACACAGAAAGGTAAACTACAGCTATGTGCATTCATAATGCAGCTTGTAATCAACATATGATGTATTAATGATGACAAACAATACACAGAGAGGTAAACTACAGCTATGTGCATTCATAATGCAGCTTGTAATCAACATATGATGTAATAATTAATGCCAAAAATACACAGAAAGGTAAACTACAGCTATGTGCATTCATAATGCAGCTTGTAATCAACATATGATGTATTAATGATGACAAACAATACACAGAGAGGTAAACTACAGCTATGTGCATTCATAATGTAGCTTGTAATCATCAAATGAGTGTTAATACAGTAAACAAAGCCCAACGGAGTAAAGTTTGGTAACAAAACATAAACTGATGTCGCATAAAGCATCTTACCTTTGATAAATAAGAGGAGAATGTGTTGAATTAAACAACACTAGCGATCGCCGCAGTGTTTTCTTCTTCTGTGAATTCAAACTTCCCGCGACGCCGAAACCCGGAAGTGCGCCACGGGAGCGCTAGCGGCCGAAAGAATATTACATCCGTAGTGATTTAGCACTACCATTGAGAATGAATGGGAAACGGTTTAGGGCCGTTTAGCTAAACAATCCGCGGTCGCCGCGCGGGGGCGCTGCACAGTCGGCTGCCCACTGCTCCAAGTGTGTACACTTGGATGGATTAAATGCAGAGAACACATTTCACTCCTCATTATACTCTGTATAATTGTGTATGTGACAAATAAAGCTCATCCGAGCTTAATTTGTTTGTTGTTCCTAGCATCTTGGAGAATTTGCTAAAGTTCTATTGATTTAGGCTTTAGCCTCTGTTGCCACTGTATCTTCACGTGATCCCATTGGAATGTTTGGACATCTAAAATTATTATTTCTTACATGAATAATAAAAAAAAAAAAACTATGAATAACTGTCTAGATTGTCGTGTAAACTTATTAAAAGAGAAGAAATACTCACCGGAATTGAATAACGTTCAGTGCTTTGAAGGTTTGAAGGTTTGACAAGGTTTAATATTTAGTTATCAATTATACATTTTTACGACAGACCAATAATAGACATCATGTAAGATAAATTATATCATCTTGTTAATTTGTTTTCACATAATATGAAGTTACTGTTCTAACTGTTTCCAAAGTTTGGAAATTTGTATATGGTTCAAAAACTGCACAGAAGCGAACGGGAAGGACCTGAGGGCAGCTGAGCTTGTCATTGGTTGGTCACTACACATGCTCTGTGATATCTACACTGGCCACCTTCAAAAGAAGGCCAACTGTGGCTGAAAAGATCACGCTCACCCTGGACATAATCCGTTCTTCCACCCTCAGTCCCCCCCCCCCCCCATGTTATAGCACTATTCCTCCATGCTGTATTAACTCTCTACATACCCACTTGCTTTTCTCAGTGCTTATAGCTTATATTCATCCTATATTTATTCATTCTATATTTACCTGTTTTCATTTCCCTTTAACAATGATTAAATTCAATTCAAGATTATTTTTATTGCGCTTTTTACAATACAATCGTTGCAAAGCAGCTTTTAGAGGAAATTAAGTTTCTACAATATATTTATACATGGAAATATATTTAACTTATGACAAAATTTGGTTAATTGACAATAAATATTGATTCTATTCTATTCTAGTTCAAGATAGATTTACTGTAAAAGTATTATCTGTAGTTCTTCTTCAACTGTATACCTTAACGTACTTGGTCTATCATCCACAACTACAGTATTGAAATGCTGGAGGGACTATTTGCATCCATTTTTACCATTGGTTTCTGTTATTTCAATTATTTATTTACTTTATTATTATTATTATTATTATTGGGACTATTCAACAGTTTTACATAACCTAGTAAATGTCTGAGGGTACCTGAGCAATTTCAACAAAACCATTGAATGCGCTAAAGTGTGGTAATAAAAAGTGAGACATAATCAACACATACATTAACTGTTCTTTAAATGATTTAAAACATTGCCACTTAGTGTTCAAAATGTCTTAATTTATTTTAGTTTATCTTACTTTATTTTACTTACATACTAATACTTTTATCATATTGGTCCACCAATATGTCTGCAATTTTTCTACATGTCTTTTCCTGTCTTCACCCAATTATGCTCAGTTGATCACCCAATCAAGCCGCACAGAGGTCATTGTTATTGTTTTATGTAAAAAAAAACATTTAATTCAGAACTATTCTTGAGAAAGGACTGTATGGTATAATTCGAAGTTAAAATTCATGTACCTTCAATATTTAACACACAACGTACCTCTCTTATGACTTTGCTTTCTTTCTCTGGCTATATATGCAGTTAGGGTTAGGCTGTTTTGTTGCACAGTGCTCTGTAGCATTGGCCAGAGGGCAACAGTTCAAAGAGAGAGTGAGATTGGTGTGAGTGGTCCAGAGGGACTTTCTTAGCCCTTTTCCTCACTCTGGAGGTGTAAAGTTATTGGAGGCTGGGCAGCGGGGCACCGATACATCCTGACTGTCCGTTGTAGTCTATTGATGTCTGACTTGGTAGCGGAACCAAACCAAATAGTTATAGATGCACACAGGACAGATTCAATGATTCAATTTTCAAAACATGCTTGCAAATACAAGCATACGGGCTCTGCTACAGGACAGGCTCTCCCAGCTGAATGTGCCTGATTCAACCTGTAGGTGGATCATAGACTTCCTGTCTGTCTTAAGGTTGTGTTCTTTCTCCTCTCTTCTTCTCTCAATACACTAACAGCTGCACCTCCTGTCACGAGTCTGTCAAAGTACTGAAATTTGCGAATGACACCACCCTAATTGGGCTCATCTCTGATGGGGATGAGTCTGCCTATATGTGGGAGATTGACCATCTGGTGACCTGGTGCAATCAGCACAACCTGGAGCTCAACGCTGTAAAAACTGTGGAGATGGTGATTGATTTCAGGAAGAACCCAGCCCCACCTGCCCCCATTATCTTGTGTAATTCCCCAGTGGAGCCTGTGGACTCTGTCCGCTTCCTAGGCACCATCATCACCTAATACCTCAAGTGGGAGCTCAACATCAGCTCTCTAGTTAAAAAAGCACAGGAAGGCTACAGTCCATCAGGACCAGGACCTCACGCCACAAAAATAGTTTTTTTTCCATCCGTAACTGCCCCTATTAACAATACCCAGGACCCATCAGGGTTTCTTACTCATGCCCATGAACACCTCAGACTGTATTTAGTTGCACTGGGTCTTGCACAATGTTCAGAAATCTACTGCCCCACTTTACATATTCTGCACAAAAGTAGACTAAATGTTTGTTAATGTTTAATGTTGAAAATGTTTATTTTGTATTTTATATTTAAATTTGATTTTATCTGATTCTGATGTTTCAACCATTTTATTGGTTCAGCCTTTACATATTGAGTCTGCCATAGCTGCTTCACAACACGGCCATTTCGGAGGTCGTACGACCAGATGTCCGAGTGTCAAAAGGGTTATTTTATAAATACACGGTAGTTATAGTACTGTCTATAGTTCTTAAATATGTTTAGCAATCTAAATGAAGTACTTATTATCTGAGGATGCCTGATTATTAGTTCATCATTTTAATAGAATTGAAAATCGGCTAAAATAATAATAATAAGTCCTTAAATTTATATAGCACTTTTTAAGGCACTCAAAGCGCTTTACATAGTAAGGGGGGTATCTCCTCATCCATCACCAATGTGCAGCATCCACCTGGATGATGCGACGGCAGCCATAATGTGCCAGACTGCCCACCACACACCAGCTTACTGGTAGAGAGGAGACAGAGTTGATGAAGCCAATCAGTGTATGGGATGATTAGGAGGCCATGATGGTCAGAGGCCAGTGGGCTAGTTTGGCCAGGATGCCGGGATTACACCCCTACTCTTTTACGAAGGACATCCTGGGATTTTTAATGACCACAGAGAGTCAGGACCTCGGTTTAACGTCTCATCTGAAAGACGGTGCTTTTTTGACAGAATAGTGTCCCCTTCACTATACTGGGGCGTTAGGACCCACACAGACCGTAGGGTGAGCCCCTCCTGCTGGCCTCACTAACACCTCTTCCAATGGTGCAATGGAGTTCAATCAATAATAGCATAGTATTTCAGCATACTTACGATTTTGAAAACGTGTTTACTTTATCCTTACAAAATAGAAGAGAGCGGGGAATCAATAATTCATTCACCAGTATTAATAAAACAACATCAAATCCAAGAAAACATGCAGGTACACTTTTTATTTATATTACGCTTTATACAATTCACTTTGTTTAAATACAGACAGAGATACAGGTACATAAAAACCCAGAACTGATTTGGTATACATTATAGCTTAGATCTAGTTTAAAGTGCTCAAAATAGGATTCTTTAAAAAATGTATTTCATTACTACATAAGTAGCATCAGTAACTTTATTTAAAATTAATTTATTATAGACGTGATAGGCAAGATTTAGACCTTTCTGAATCTGTTATATCGAGTGGTTAAGATCAGTTAAAACCATGGAACCAGAAGGGACACCGCAACCAGGAACGAAGCAGTCAAAACACTGATCCTGCTGCTGACTTCACCAGATGAATTTTCTGCGTTACAAAGAGAAGAAAACAGACATCATTTGCTGACCTTTTGAAATTTTTCCTAAAGCAAAAACAATGCAAGCTTGAACTCTAAAAAATCTGTCTGCCTGTTCATATTAATTTCAATCTCATTATTGTGAATACCTGTTATTCCTGTCTGATGTTATTACCGATAACTGATAATCTTCTGAAATTTGTTTGTGAAAATACTTGGTTAAACAAAAACTAAAATCGTACGATACGGGCATGAGATTGTGTAATTTTGTTTTGCAATAACCTACACAATAACGCAAGGTAGTTTGACTTTATTATTTAATTTTGAATTGAGTCTATTTAAACAAATATAGGGTCACCATTTGTTTTTTGAAAGTGCAGTTTTGACATTCTAGGAACTACAAGGAACTTTGCAACTATATGATATCTACTAGAATAGCCACGTCAACTTGTTCTTCTAACAATAAAGGGTTAGTTCATCCAAAAATGAAAATTATGTCGTTACTTACTCCCCTTTATCTCATTGCAAACCCCTAAAACCCTTTGTGTCCTCTTTTTAAATCCTCGGAAAACAAATTAAGATATTTTTGATGAAATACAAGAGCTTTCTGACCCTCGATAGACAGCTTGGCTCATACCATGGTCAAGGAACAGAAATGTAAAACAGTCTATTTGACATCAGTGGTTCAACTGTAATTTTATGAAGCTATGAGAATACCTTTTGAGAGCAAAAATAAATAAAATAACAGTCCTCCACCATTATTGACTCATACACATTGCTTTCCTCTGCTTGTGAACACAGCACAGCGCATGCGTTGATAGTGGTGGAGGACTCTCGTAGCTTTGTAAAATTACGGTTTTACCCCTGGTGTCACATGGACCATTTTATTGATGTCCTTACTATGTTTCTGTGCCTTGATCATAGTAGGACCCTTGCTGTCTATGGAGGGTCAGAAAGTTCTCGGATTTCATCAGAAATATCTTCATTTGTGTTCTGAAGATGAACAAATGTCTTATGGGTTTGGGGAGTAATTAATTCAATATTTTTCATTTTTGGGTGAACAAACACTTTAACATAAGAGCATATGAATACTCTAATGAGAGTTAATTAACATGCAGTTGCAAATTAACGATAGTTGACATGTAGTTGCAAAGTTACTTGTAGTTAGTAGAATGTCAAAAGTGGAACCAAAAAGTTTCGATTCAATGCAAGAAATTCAGTTTTAATGTTTTAATTTCCAACTTTATAAGCAGAAACTGGCAAGAATGAGTAAAATTGTCTCAGTTTTTATCATTGATCCCCTATTCTGAAATTCAACAGATCTTGTATTTGAGAAAGTAGCCTCAAAGATTACATTAGTCTGGATTGAAAAAATATATATTTTTGCAGTGATACTAAAAAAATGTAACTGATCACAAATTGCACAAAACTTTCTATTTGTGCAGTACAGCAAAACGCAAATAAGACTTGATATAACAGGGTTTCTGTAAAGTCTAAAATTTTACTTCATGAAACCCACAGAAACCCTGTAAAATTCCAGTAAAGACTGCAGAAGTGAACCGTGACTCTTGAACCCAGGCCCTCTCCCCTACCCTCTTTGGGGGAAAAAACAAACTACCAGCACCAAAATCATTTTTGACAATTCCTAATCTGATTTGTCACTTTGCCTGCACCCCATCAAGTTTTTTTTTAAATTCGAATACATTGTTTTCTATGAGCGTACGGACACCGGCGACTGTCTGCGGATCCCAGCTTCGTCAAAAACACAGAGCACCACTCATATAGTTCTGCATTAAATTACACCATATTTGTCCTAAATTATTGTTAATGTGTATAATGACTTCATCTTAGGCTGGAATATTGTGTCTTGTGCATTTTACAGTGAAATGTATGTCTTTCTGTGGCAGTAATAAAGGCCATGCTTCATGAAAGAAGGAGGACCTCCTAGACTATAGACAGCAATAGATCGAACTTTGTAATTCCATTTGCACTGTTATTTCAATCCCGAACTTCAAACTCATTGACATCATTTGCTCATTCTTTAAGTGAACTTTTGACTGTTTGGAGAATAGTTTAAAGATGTGCGACTGCCTTTCAGAAGTGCAACTAGAAAACAGTGCACCGAGAGTGACTGATATCACCATAATAAAACATAGCTAAAGTTTAGTCAAATGAAAATCCTCATTATAAATGCACCATCACACAATCGGTTTGTGCACAAAACCAACTCCTTTAATGTTTAATTTATGCAGGCATATTATGACAGCACTCACAGTAAAATAAAAATGAAGGACAGTCACTTCATGGCAAAGCAGCAGTGTTTATAATAAATAATAATATTATTGGCACAGTGGCCCAGTAAAACTTACGTAAAGTGCGGCTTACATCGTGATGTGAATAATAGCTAAATAGGTTGATTAACACACACACACACACACACACACACACACACACACACACACACACATATATATATATATATATATATATATATAATTATTATTATTTATTTTCAATAAAGATCCCACAGCGGGCAGAACTTGTCATAAAGTTAGTGATAACAAGGTCCGCCCATCTAGAGGAAAGATATGATTGGTCAGTTTTTCTGTGACTTAAAAATTGCACTCTCATTGATTGACTATTGCATGGCCCGCTGTAATTTCATAGCTGGAACACCAAACACAGAGCCGTAAACGCTAGGCGGAGACATTCAAATATGGAAACAATTTGCATCGTTCCTTCAACACATTCACTGAATAGACAGATCTGAAGAGTTTTTTCTACAAAAGTTGTTTTCATTTTATTTAGATGATGATTTTTAAATTATGAAATGGTTAAATAAAGTTAGAATTTATGACTTTTTATTAAAATAATATTTAAAAGTTTATAATTTTAAATGATTTATTTTAAAATTGTAAATATTGTTTTTACAATAGTTTAGGGCCATGATGGTTCCCCTCTGAAACTAAATTAAAAAAATGCTCATCTGAGCCCAAAATATTTCACTGCAGTGCAACATTGAAGTGCATCACTCACCTGTTGCATTTACTATACTTGAAGAAGTGAAGATCTGGAAGGGTAGCGTGTTGTTTCTGGCTGCTCGAACTATAGTGTTCACTATCTGTGTGCTGTTGGGTAGAACGGCGTCCGCTCCAAATACAACATCCATGCTATTTCGGATCATGGGCACACTCCTCAATCTTAAATTGGCATCACTGGAGAGAGTTTGGAATCAAGATTCATCAGTGAAAACTGTTATGTTGAATCAGTAACCCTATTCAAGAACACAGCATATTCATACCTGAACTTTGTTATGGATATGGTGCTGAATGATGCAGGGTAATCAGCCAGGAAAAAAGGTTCAAGCTGCAAAACAAGAGTTGTTTGTCAAAATTGGCTTTCTTTTGTAAAAGCATGTTTCCCAAAATCTATAAGTAGACACATCTTAGATTAACAATTATTTTAAAAAGATTTTGTCTTTGTTAGTTTTTCCTGTTTTTTGTTTCTCAAACATGATCAGTTTTACCAGGGATTAACTGCTGAACATTCGGCAGAACACACCACATTATCTTTTACTGGATATTGATTATTCAGTCGTTTTGTTGGACATTGTAGTTGGCGGAGCTGCAGCTCTGGACGCTTCAGGACGCGCAGACGGGGGAAGCGAGCCAGCTCGCCTGTGGAACTTCATAAGAACAGATTTAGAACGGCATTGCCTAGCATCCATCTAGCGAATCTCCACTCTCTACCCAACAAAACGGACAAAGTCCTTCTGCTCTCCTGGATGAAGAAGGATTTTTCTAACTCTTTTTCAAACTCTGCTGCTTTGTGTGTCTCAGATAAAAAGCTGAATGACGCCATACCAGACATTAAATCTTCCATGTTTTCAGCTAATCAGATCAGACTCATCTTGGAAAATCGTGTGGCGGCGGGACGTGCTTCCACATCAATGAGAGGTGGTGTACAGATGTATCTGTGTTAAAGAAGATGTGTTGTTCTGATCTAGAAATATTCTTCATTAACTGCAAGCCATTCTACTCGCGTGAGTGAGTGTCTACATTCATCCTTGCGCATGTGAGCTTTACAGAAACTCACTGATCAGATCACAGAGACAGAACAAAAACACCCGGACTCTGTTTTAATCATTCTTGGGGACTTTAATAAAGCAAATCTCTCCTGTGAATGGCCAAAATACAGACAGCACATCACATGTCCCACCAGAGACAGTAATATATTGGATCACTGTTACACAGCTATAAAGGAGGCATATCACTCTGTCCCACGTCCAGCTCTAAGACTCTCTGATCACTGTTTGGTTCATCTTATACCGACCTACAGGCAAAAACTTAAATCTGCTAAACCTGTAATAAGAACTATTAAAAGATGGACTACATTTAGTAATTTTACATCGACTAAGAAGCAGAGCAAAACTTAAAAGCTTGTTTTGACCTTACTGGTTAGTCTGTTTTTGAAACTGCTCCAAACGATCTGGATGAGCTCACAGAGACTGTAACATCTTATATCAGTTTCTGTGAGGATATGTGCATTCCTACCAGGACTCATCTAACTTACAACAATGACAAACCGTCAATGCAAAACTCAGACAGCTCCGTCAGGCCAAAAAAGATCCTTTCAGGAAGGGGGATAAAATCTTGTATAAACAGGCCAAAAACACACTGGAAAAGGAGATCGGAGTGGCAAAGAAGAATTATTCTGGAAAGCTAAGGAGCAAATTCTCTTCCAGTGATTCTGCTTCAATGTGAAAAGTTATGAAAGGCATCACCAATTACAAGACACTATCCCCAGCACTGTGGAGAATCAACAACTGGCAGACAATTTTAATGAGTTCTATTGCAGGTTTGAAAAAAACACCCCACACCCGCTTTGAACACCTCCCCACACAACCATTAACACCTCCAGCATCCCCCCTCTCCCCCACACCTGCACTGCAGATAAAAGAAGATGATGTGCACCAGGTCTTCAAGAAGAACAAGAGAAGGAAGGCACCAGGCCCAGATGGTGTATCACCAGCCTGCCTGAAAACCTGCGCTGACCAGCTGGCCCCCATCTTCACACAGATCTTCAACAGATCACTGGAGCTGTGCAAAGTCCGCTCATGCTTCCAATGCTCCACCATCATCCCTGTTCCAATGACACCCAAAATTACTGGACTTGATGAATACAGACCTGTGGCTCTAACATCTGTAGTCATGAAATCATTTGAAAGACTGGTTTTGGCTCATCTGAAGGCATCCACTGGACCCTTACTGAACCCCCTGCAGTTTGCCTAAAGAGCAAACAGGTATTTGGGTGAAGCAGTCAACATGGGACTGCACTTCATCCTGCAGCATTTGGACAGACCAGGCACTTGTGTGAAGATCCTCTTTGTAGACTTTAGCTCCGCTTTTAACACCATCATCCTGGACACCCTTCGGAATAAACTGACACAGGTCTTTGTCCCTACCTCCATTAGTCAGTGGATCACCAGCTTCCTGACAGACAGGCAGCAGCTAGTGAGCCTTTAAAAATTATCATCCTGCACCTGTACGATCAGCACTAGAACTCCTCAGGGCTGCGTTCTCTCCCCACTGCTCTTCTCACTCTACACCAATGACTGCATATCTAAAGATCCCCCTGGGAACCTCCTGAAGTTTGCAGATGACACCACAGTCATCGGCCTCATTCAAGATGGTGACGAGTCTGCTTACAGACAGGAGGTTAAGGAGCTGGCTGTCTGGTGCAGTCTTATATACCAGGAGCTGAACATGCTCAAAATTGTGGGGATGATCATGGACTTCAGGAGAAAACCCCCTGCTCTACTCCCGCTCACTATCATGAACAACACTATGACTGCAGTGGAGTCATTCAGGTTCCCGGGCACCACTATCTCCCAGGACCTGAAGTGGGTCAATCACATTGAGTCCCAGCAGAGGTTGTACATCCTTCGTCAGCTGAAAAATTCAACCTGCCACAGGAGCTGCTGAAACAGTTCTACTCTGTCATCATTGAATCCGTCCTCTGCACTTCAATAACTCTGGTTTAGCTCAGCTACCAAATCTGACCTCAGAAGAGAGTAGTCCAAACTGCTGAGCGAATCATTGGCACAACCCTCCCCACTCTCCAAGAACTGTACTCATCCAGAATGAGCAAAAGAGCTGTAAGAATCACTCTGGACCGCTCACATCCAACACACTCCCTCTTTGAACCGTTACCGTCTGATCGACGCTACAGAGCTCTGAGCACCAGAACGACCAAACACAGAAACAGTTTCTTCCCTCATGCGATCCATCTCATAAACACTTTTACAATAAACGTGGAACACACAACACTATTATACATAATTTATTTACCACAGATGCTTAATTTAATTTCAATTTGCATATTTCATACCTGTACATGCATAATTTTCTATATTATATTTTGTGTTGTTGTATTTTTTTTACATTTCCTATGGTATATTTGTACATTATTCTTATCTGAGTCTTGTCCTGTTGCTGTCATTTTGTTGCACTGTGGAGCTTATAATAAATTCCTAGTATGTGTAAACATGCCTGCCAATAAATCTCATTCTCATCACACTCACCCCTGCTTTTATCAGCAAAGCCCTGTTCTGAAATTCAGTAGAATTTTTATTGGAAAGAGCAGCGACAAAGGTTCCGTTGGTGAGGATTGTCAGCGGAATTGTCTGCACTGATTCTACAAAAAAAAAAGGAATTGATAATTAAATAACTTTTATAGGTAAGTTAACATAGTAAAATCTTAGAAACCTGGCATATCTGAATCAACTTACTAATGACAGTAATAGATGTGGGATCAAGGGTGAGGTTGAAGCTTGAAGTTGGATCAGCAGCTGCTTCTTTTAGAGTCTCCACAATGTCGGTGTTGCTGGGGATTGGTTCAGTGGATGCATCGCTAAACACTAACTTAACCTCCGCCTGTACGTTTGAGTCTGCCCGAGTCCTGCCAACAGCTCTGGAAAGAAAATGTATGTTTTACAGTTAAAAATTATGTCCATCCGTATGTCAGAGTTTGATTGTGATGCAGAAATGGGAGAAAGCAGATTTTTTTTAATGCACCTTGACATATAACCATAAACGGTTATGAAAGATAAATGTGGAAAAGATGGAAAATTGTATAAAGGAGAGCAAGATGTTGTGCTGTTGATGGTAGTGAGTGTAGTTATATAAATTAATGACAACATATAAAAAAATCTTGAAAATGTTGAGTTTAAGCTTTGAGAATTTAGCCCTTTTAGCCCAGGGGAAGCGTAAACTGATCAACATATTATATTGAATCCATTCAAATTTCTTTGGAAAACAAAGAGTCAAAAGCATACATTAAATTTTACGACATGAAAAATTACACAAACGGTCTGACACTGAAGGCATGATGTGTAAATTAACATTGAAAACCTGAGTGTAAATTAACAAATTAATAATTAAACATAATGAATCAAACTTTTAACTTACATGAAAGCAATCACGATGGTTCTGATGAAGCGAGGCCCAAACTTTTTCTTATAGATTTCATTAAACTGTGAATACAGTAAGTATTTTATGAAACAATCCCAGTTTTATATATGCTGTTTTTTTAAGAGATCAATACAATTGAACAAGAGTGCTTAAAAAAAGTTCATATTTTTTTCCTTCCCAAAACTTTCAGTCAAATAGAAAAGCTGAACTCAAGAGTTTTGTTTTAGCATTGTACTATTATTTAAAATAAAATATTAATAATAATAATAATAATAATAAATACCCTAGTGAAAAATAAATATACTTAAATGTATTTGAAATACATTTAGTTCATGTTGAGTATACTACAAATATATTTTCATATTTCTTTACTGAATAAAATACCCTGCAATTGTACTTTCAGTATACTAAACTGGTATAATTAAACTGGGGTGCGGACTGCTAAATTCCCAGGAACAACTAGGCGTTCAGACGGTTTTGTGCTGAAACTGACGAGGAATCAGGCACTTCCCAGTGTTTAATTGTGCAGTAGTGCCTTCTAAGACGAAGTCTGCAATTACCATTAATCCTCAGATATGCTTCCCCGACGCAGTATAGGGGCCGCATTTGATTGTGCTAAAGAGGAACTACTGCAGGTTTCAGACCCTCTATCACCACTTCCATTCTTCTTTCAAGAAGAAAGTTTCAAATTATAGAGGATTAAATGTCAGTAAAATTAATCCTCTGCCATAGTGCCGTGTAGAGCAGCTAATAGATTTCACCAAGCTGACTATACGCTGTGCTCAATATGAAATAAGGGTGATGTTATTTAAATATATTACTTTTTACTAGGGTAATTATGCCGTTCGGTCTGTCAACAGTTTCTTTGTCCTTTATCAAATGCTTCAGGGACTGCAAATCATTGTATTGTTCTACCACTTGAAACATACCATAGTCTCTACTTTTGTGGCTAGGATTTTAAATTGCGGAGATTGAGGGTTTGCCATTTCTGGAACAAACACAATTATAATGACAATCTGTATGGAAACAGTTGGCAAAGGACGTGCTGGTGCTGTTGTTGTTGTTGTTGTTGTTGTTGTTGTTGTTGTTGCTGCTGCAGTTGTTTTAGGTGTAGTTGTGGTAGGGGTGGTTGTAGTTGTAGTAGGTCTGGTTGTAGTTGTAGTTGTACTGGTTGTAGTGGCTTTGGTAGTTGTGGTGAAGGGCTCCTCTATGGTTGTGTGAGTTAAAAATAATAGTAAAATAATAGTTGAGAAAAATAACTCCAGCAAGATTTAAAAAAAGCATTGCAACAGTTTTAGTTAAATAACAATTCAGACTAACACAGAAAACATTGTAAATTGTTTTGAATGACCTACTGATGATGTTGCTTGTTTGAATTACGCATTGACTGATAATCAGGAATTGATCATTAAAGAAAAATTTGCAGAGATTACACAGAACTTTTCTAGGTAAGTTAACATAGTAAAATCTTAGTCTTCTCCAAAATACCACACCGCCCCTGGCATATCTGAATCAACTTACTCCAACGGCCACACCAATGACAGTAATAGAGGTGGGATCAAGGGTGAGGTTGAAGCTTGAAGTTGGATCAGCCCCAATTCACCTCAGCTGCTTCTTTTAGAGTCTCCACAATGTCGGTCAAGCAGAGAGGTTGCTGGGGATCGGTACCAACCAACTCAGTCGATGCATCGCTAAACACTAACTTAACCTCCGCCTGTACGTTTACAACGCAGCGAGGAGTCTGCCCGAGTCCTGCCAACAGCTCTCGAAGACGCAACCCAGGAAAGAAGTGGGTGTGGCTGTCTGCCCGTGATGACTACATCTATGTTTTACAGTTACGTGGGTCCAAAATGACGTCCGTATGAACCTACCTAATCATTATGCATTTCTCCCACTTTTCAGTGTTGGATTGTGATGCAGAGATGGGAGACAGCAGTTTTCTTTAAATGCACCTTGACATATAACCGTAATCGCTTATGAAAACTAAATATGGAAAAGATGAAACATTTTATCCACAGAGACCACCCGGAAAGACCGGCCCCCAAAGGAGAGTAACCTCCTCGCTTCCGGATCGCAGGGGGGGGGCTTTGTGCTGTTGACGGTAGTGAGTGTAGTTATATAAATTAATGACAACATATAAAAAAATCTTGAAAATTTTGAGTTTAAGCTTTGAGAATTTAGCCCTTTTAGCCCAGGGGAAGCGTAAACTGATCAAACATATTATATTGAATCCATTGTAAATTATTTTGGAAAACAAAGAGTCAAAAGCATACATTTAATTTTACAGCATGAAAAATTACACAAACTGTCTGACACTAAAGGCATGATGTGTAAATTAACATTGAAAACATGAGTGTAAATTAACAAATTAATAATTTAACATAATGAATCAAACTTTTAACTTACATGAACGCAATCACGATGGTCCTGATGAAACGAGCCCCAAACTTTTTCTTATAGATTTCATCAAACTGTGAATACAGTAAGTATTTTATGAAACAATCCCAGTTTTATAGATGCTGTTTTTTTAAGAGATCAATACAATTGAACAAGAGCGCTTAAAAAAAGTTCATATTTTTTTCCTTCCTAAAACTTTCCGTCAAATAGAAAAGCTGAACTCAAGAGTTTTGTTTTAGCATTGTACTATTATTTAAAATAAAATATCAATAATAATAATAATAAAAAATACCCTAGTGAAAAACAAATATACTTAAATGTATTTGAAATACATTTAGTTCATGCTGTGTATACTACAAATGTATTTTCATATTTCTGTACTTAATAAAATACCCTGCAATTGTACTTTCAGTATACTAAACTGGTATAATTAAAGTCTGCTAAATTGCAAAAACTAATTTTGTGCTTAATGCACTTTAATTGTGCAGTAGTGCTGAAGTCTGATTAAAGATATGCTTAGTATATTTGATTGTGCTAAAGAGGAACTACTGCAAGTATACTTCCATTAAGTTTCAAATTATCTGTCAGTAAATATGTTAATAGATTTTGACTATACTCAGTATGAAATAAATGTTATTTAAATATATTACTTTTTTACTAGGCTAATTATGTGTTTCTTTGCAAATGCTTCTGCAAATCACTGTATTGTTCTACCACTTGAAACATACCATAGTCTCTACTTTTGTGGCTAGGATTTTAAATTGCGGCGATTGAGGGTTTGCCATTTCTGGAACAAACACAATTATAATGACAATCTGTATGGAAACAGTTGGCAAAGGACGTGCTGGTGCTGTTGTTGTTGTTGTATTAGGATTGGCAGTAGATGTTTTGGTGGTTATTGTTGTTGTTGCTGCTGTATTAGTATTGGCTTTCGTTGTTGTATTAGGACTGGCTGTAGATGTCGTGGTTGTTGTTATTGCTGCTGCTGTTGTATTAGGACTGGCTGCTGTTGTATTGGCAGTGGATGTTGTGGTGGTGGTGGTTGTTGATGTTGTTGTTGTTGTTGTTGATGATGCTGCTGTTGTTTTAGGATTGGCTGTTGTTGTTGAATTAGGATTGGCTGTCGATATTGTGGTTGTTGTTATTGCTGCTGCTGTTGTATTAGGATTTGCTGTTCTTGTATTGGCAGTAGATGTGGTGGTGGTGGTTGTTGTTGATGTTGTTGTTGTTGATAATGCTGCTGTTGCTGTTGTGTTAGGATTGGCTGTTGTTGTTGCTGCTGCTATAATGGCTGTTGTTGTTGAATTAATATTGGCTCTAGAAGTTGTGGTGGTTGTTGTATTAGGACTGGCTGTTGTTTTTGTATTAGGATTGGCAGTATATTTTGTGGTTGTTGTTGTTGTTGTTGTTGTTGTTGTTGTTGCTGTTGTATTAGGACTGGCTGTTGTTGTTGCTGCTGTTGTATTAGTATCGGCTGTTGTTGTATTAGGATTAGCAGTAGATGTTGTAGTTGTTGTTGTTGTTGCTGCTGGTGTTGTATTAGGATTGGAAGTAGATGTTGTGGTGGTTGCTTTTGTTATTGATGATGCTGCTGTTGCTGTTGTATTAGTACTGGCTGTTGTTGATGATGCTGCTGCTGTATTAGGACTGGTTGCTGTTGTTGAATTGGTATTGGCTGTAGATGTTGTGGTGGCTGTTGTTGTTGTAATAGGACTGGCAGTAAATGTTGTGGTTGTTGCTGCTGCTGTTGTATTAGTATTGGCTGTTGTTGTATTAGAATTGGCAGTAGATGCTGTGGTGATGGTTGTTTCTGCTGCTGTTGTATCAGGACTGGCTGTTGTTGTTGTAGCTGTTGTTGTATTATCGTTGGCTGTTGTTGTATTAGGATTGGCAGTAGATGTTGTTGTGGTTGTTGCTGTTGTTGTTGTTGTTACTGCTGTTATATTAGTATTGGCTGTTGTTGTTGTATTAGGATTAGCAGTAGATGTTGTAGTTGTTGTTTCTGCTGCTGTTGTATTATCGTTGGCTGTTGTTGTATAAGGATTGGCAGCAGATGTTGTTGTTGTGGTGGTTGTTGTTGTTGTTGCTGCTGCTGTGGCTGTTTTTTTAGGACTGGCTGTTGTTGTTGTTGCTGATGCTGTTGTATTAGGACTGGCTGTTGTTGTTGTTTCTGCTGCTGTTGTATTAGGACTGGCTGTTGTTGTTGTTTCTGCTGCTGTTGTATTAGGACTGGCTGTTGTTGTTGTTGCTGATGCTGTTGTATTAGGACTGGCTGTTGTTGTTGTTTCTGCTGCTGTTGTATTAGGACTGGCTGTTGTTGTTGATGTTGCTGATGTTGTTGTATTAGGACTGGCTGTTGTTGTTGTTGCTGATGCTGTTGTATTAGGACTGGCTGTTGTTGTTGTTTCTGCTGCTGTTGTATTAGGACTGGCTGTTGTTGTTGATGTTGCTGATGTTGTTGTATTAGGACTGGCTGTTGTTGTTGTTTCTGCTGCTGTTGTATTAGGACTGGCTGTTGTTGTTGTTTCTGCTGCTGTTGTATTAGGACTGGCTGTTGTTGTTGTTGTTGTTGCTGCTGCTGCTGTTGTATTATCGTTGGCTGTTGTTGTATTAGGATTGGCAGTAGATGTTGTTGTGGTAGTAGTTGTTGTTGTTGTTGTTGTTGTTGCTGCTGCTGCTGTTATATTAGGACTGGTTGTTGTTGCTGCTGCTGTTGTATTATTATTGGCTGTTGTTGTTATATTAGGATCAGCAGTAGATGTTGTGGTTGTTGTTGTTGCTGCTGCTGTTGTATTAGGATTGGCAGTAGATGTTGTGGTGGTTGCTGTTGTTATTGTTGATGTTGTTGCTGATGCTGCTGTTGCTGTTGTGTTAGAATTGGCTGTTGTTGTTGTTGCTGCTGCTGCTGTTGTATTAGGACTGGTTGTTGTTGCTGCTGTTGTTTTATCGTTGGCTGTTGTTGTATTAGGATTGGTATTAGATGTTGTTGTGGTGGTTTCTGTTGTTGATGTTGCTGTTGTATTAGTACTGGCTGTTGTTGATGCTGCTGCTGTATTAGGACTGGTTGCTGTTGTTGAATTGGTATTGGCTGTAGATGTTGTGGTGGCTGTTGTTGTTGTAATAGGACTGGCAGTAAATGTTGTGGTTGTTGCTGCTGCTGTTGTATTAGTATTGGCTGTTGTTGTATTAGAATTGGCAGTAGATGCTGTGGTGATGGTTGTTTCTGCTGCTGCTGTATTAGGACTGGCTGTCACTGTTTTAGAATTGGCAGTAGATGTTATGGTTAGTGTTTCTGCTGCTGTTGTAACAGGACTGGCTGTTGTTGTTGTAGCTGTTGTTGTATTATCGTTGGCTGTTGTTATATTAGGATTGGCAGTATATGTTGTTGTGGTTGTTGCTGTTGTTGTTGTTGTTGTTACTGCTGTTGTATTAGTATTGGCTGTTGTTGTTGTTGTATTAGGATTAGCAGTAGATGTTGTAGTTGTTGTTTCTGCTGCTGTTGTATTAGGACTGGCTGTTGTTTTTGATGTTGCTGATGTTGTTGTATTAGGACCGGCTGTTGTTGCTGCTGTTGTGTTAGGATTAGCAGTAGATGTTGTAGTTATTGTTGTTGCTGCTGTTGTATTAGGATTGGCAGTAGATGTTGTGGTGGTTGCTGATGATGTTGTTGTTGTTGATGATGCTGTTGCTGTTGTGTTAGGATTGGCTGTTGTTGTTGTTGCTGTTTTATTATCGTTGGCTGTTGTTGTATTAGAATTGGCAGTAGATGTTGTGGTTGTCGTTGTTGCTGCTGCTGTTGTATTAGGATTGGCAGTAGATGTTGTGGTTGTTGCTGCTGCTGTTGTATTAGTATTGGCTGTTGTTGTATTAGGATTGGCAGTAGATGTTGTGGTTGTTGTTTCTGCTGCTGTTGTATTAGGACTGGCTGTTGTTGTTTTTGGATTGGCAATAGATGTTTTTGTGGTAGTTGCTGTTGTTGTTGCTGCTGCTGTTGTATTATCATTGGCTGTTGTTGTATTATGATTGGCAGTAAATGTTGTTTTGGTAGTTGCTGTTGTTGTTGTTGTTGCTGCTGCTGTTGTTTTAGGATTGGCAGTAGATGTTGTGGTTGTTGTATCAGGTGTGGTTGTAGTTGTGGTTGTACTGGTTGTAGTTGCTTTGGCAGTTGTGATGAAGGCCTCTGATGCTGTTGTGTGAGTTTGGTTTTATTGTAGAATATGAAAAATAAAAAATAACAGTTGATAAAAAACAGCAAGATTTTTAAAAAGCAGTGTAACAGCTTTAGTTAAATAACAATACAGACTAACACAGAAAAGATTGTAAATAGTTTTGAATGACATACTGGTGATAATTGTTTGACTGTTGATATTGAGAGTGGCATTAGCTTGCATAATAGTGTTTTTAATCTTCGCAGCACTGGGTAAAGTTCCAAATTTCACATTCATTTCAGTGATGATTGACCCATTACTACAGAAAGGAAAGAGAAGAGAAACAGTTATTTTCATTATTTTAAATGCTTGACTCAATACTGAAACCAATTAGGCTATAGCTCATTTGAAAGAAGGATTTATGCAGCTATTTTTGGTTTGCTGTATTTTTTGTGGCATTAAAGTGTTAGAGCGCTCTATGTCCTTCTATAGACAGCAATCCCACTGCAATGTCCAGAAACGAAGCTACGAGAATACTTTTTGTGTGCAAAGAAAATGATAATAACATAATTTATTCAACAATTCTTCTCTCAGAGTTACCATCTTCTGCCATTTTGTAGAGTACCCAACAAGAAGAATTGTTGAATAAATTATGTTATTATAAAAAAAATTCACACAAAAATTATTCTTGTAGCTTCGTAAAATTACGGTTGAACCACTGATGTCACATGGAAAGTAATCAACATCAGCGTTGTTTACATTCAGTAGAAAGAACGTTCTGTGGTACTCTCCAAAATGGTGGAAGACGGTAACTCAGAGAGAAAAAATGAGGTCCATTCGTGCCATCCACATCCCAGGAATTGGGTGGCCAAAGAGCTGTCTCCAGTGGTACTTCCAGGGGAGTAGAGACTCCATCCCCAAGCGGTTCAGCTGATTTGGAGGCGGTTTGGAGTCAGGCTTCTCGTTTGGCTGTCAACAGAGGTAGTCGCTTAGATTTCACTCCCCGCCCTACCCTTTTTTTCCTCCCTGCTGGCTTCTGCTGTCTCGTCTCATCTATTGAAGAGACTCCTTCTGCACGGCTCTCCAAACTAGAAAATTATGGATTTGATCAACTGGTCTCTCAGCGCGATTGACACCATCTTCTCAACGAGAAGTCTGGGTTCTGGGGAACCTGTTTGTCCTGACGGGACGTTCGCGGCCGGATATACGAGGGATGCGTGGGAGAAGTGGCAAATCGTATGTCTGGCGGCCCTTTCCGTGGAGGACGCTGAGGATATCTACCTTTTCGGCACCATGATAACAGGTATTCTGCTGATTGGATTAGGCTTTACCCTGGGTTATCGAAAAATTCAGAAGACGGGAACAGCTGTTCAAAGTCTCACAAGGCTGCCCGTTTTGATTGAAGCTGTGGGAAGAGCGGTCAGCAATGAGACTGAGACTATAAACCGGAATATGGATACCATCATGATGAAACTCGCTGCTTTGGAAGTGAAATTTGGTGATTTCAGAGATCAGAATGGACAAAGAGAATGAGCTGTGGAAATTTTGCAGCTGTTCGCCCCAAAAGTCATAACAACTTAATCTTATCTTTCTGGCTCCCCGTACCAGCGCCTTGGCCAAGGCCGTCTGGTTTCACCACCCTGAGAGAGCGATGCAGTGAAGACTCTCTTGCTCCCTTCCCCCATTACAGACATTACTCCCCTCCCCCATTCAACTGCCTCTGAAATGCTTTGTACCGCCACTAGGGCGAGCAGGTCTGAGACCGGCGCCGCATGGCACTGGACCGGATGGCTGCTTGCCAGAGCTGGATATGTTTCCCCCTGTTGCAATGTCATGTGTTTATGGTATATGTGCTTTTGTGCTGAGGTGTTTTTTTTTTCTGTTCTCAGACTGTACTCCAAATGGAGCATAGTCTGGGGGTTAAAATTTTTTTTTTCCTCCTCTCTCTCCTCATGTAAAAAGCTGTATTTTCTAAATACCCTGTCTCCTGTTCTGTCTACCCCGTTGTCATATGTATGTTGTGTATGTATGGACAGGTTGATGGCTAATTTCGCTGGTACTTGTACTAGTGACAATAAAGGGCTACTACTACTAGGTAGACCTGTTTGCATCTCCAGAAACCACCCACTGCCAGTGGTTCTACTCCCTATCCGAGGCAATGCTCTGTACGGATACACTGGCACACAGCTGGCTCCGGGGCCTATGCAATTATGTGTTCCTTCCCTCTACGCAAATATGCGTTCCCTCCAGTGAGCCTGATAGCACAGGCACTGTGCAAGATCAGGGAGGACGAAGAGCTGGTCCTGTTAGTGGCTCCATATTGCTCCATGGCTCCATGCTTAGCTTAGCCATGACAGCCCCCCCCCCCCCCCCCCCCGGCCAATTCATTTGAGGAAGGATCTGCTTTCTCAGAGACGGGGCAGCCTCTGGCACACGCGTCCAGACCTGTGAAAACTCCATGTGTGGTCCCTGGATGGGACACGGAGGTACTAGGTGACCTACCTCGGGAGGTAGGGCTCACAATTGCTTCGGTACAAGCACTGTCCACGAGATGGGCCTATGTGCTGAAGTGGAGCCTGTTCATTGAATGGTGTTCCTCTCACTGCGAGGACCCCCGGAGATGTTCGATCAGAGCTGTGCTGTCCTTCCTGCAACAAGGGTTTATGCGTAGGCTGTCCCCCTCCACCCTTAAGCTCTACGTTGCTGCTATTTCCACCCACCACGACCCCATAGACGGGAGGTCAGTGGGGAAGCATGACCTGGTCGTCACGTTCCTTAGGGGGGCCAGGAGGTTAAATCCTCATAGGCCTCCCTCCCTACCCTCTTGGGATTTGGCATTGGTGCTAATAGCCCTAAAAAATGCCCACTTTGAGCCTTTGCAGTCAGTTGAGTTGAAGCTTCTCTCTACGAAATCCCTACTCCTGACTGCATTGGCCTCGTTCAAGATGGTGGGGGACCTGCAGGCATTTTTGGTCGATGAATCGTTCTTTGAGATTGGGCCAGCTGACTCCAGTGTAACAGTGAGTTCAAAGAGTCGGCTTGCGGCGTCCTTAACGCCTAATTCTCCAGAGAGTTCCCTGACCAGGTAAACCTTTTCGAGTCCTCCAGCACTCCGGCGGCCAATTTCAGCCAATTCATTCTTGAAATCTGGTGTGAGGCTAGGGACTGCAGTAGGAACTCGAGTAACTGCAGTAGTTGACCTTCTCTGTGTAGAGTCGGGTCCTTATAGGAAGGATCAGGAGGCCTACACAGGGCACTGGAGGGGGCAGCTCCTGTGGCGCTTTGGTAAGGATTCCATTTTGTCGGTCTCCGACTTGACGTCTCCATTCCCTCCTTCAGGGAACGAGGGTTACATACGTAACCAAGACATTATTTCTTACATGTATAATTAAGCAGAAAAAAATTGTAAATAGCTGTTTAGAGTTTCCTGTAAAGCAAAGACTTTTGGTTTTCTGAAAATGAAATGTACCGTATTGACCCGAATATAAGAAAATGTTTTTTTCTTGGAAATACATCTGTAAAAAATGCGCTCATCTTATATTTAGGCTCAAGACTTTGACATGTCAATAATACACCCACAACAATAGGTTTTACCAAATACGCATAAAATGAGTGTGCCATGAAATACATAAAGTAACATGTGTTGTAAAGATCGCGAGTGAAAACAAAATAAAAATAAAAGCTAAGAGCGGCATGTAGGGCTGTGCAATTAATCGCATGTGATTCTCATGCACATCTCGTCAGTAAAGTCGGCTCCGTGATTGGCACTAAATCTCCTGTTTTCAAATGGATTTGCTGTTAATACACAGAGCCGTAGTTCACTGACAAGCTAGGCAATATCGCGTTCGATATCGCAGATGAATCGCATTCGATTATGAACGTTATATTGCGTAGCTTGTCAGTGAATTACCACTCTGTTTATTAACTGCCGCTCCATTTGAATACAGGTTATGGAGATTTATCGGCAATCACGGAGACGGTTTTACTGACGAGATGTGCATGAGAATCGCATGCGATTAATTGCACAGCCCTAGCGGCATGAGTCTTTATTGTCGTGTTTGCCTGATGGGACCAAACTTCCTCTGAAATTGATTTTAAAACGTAAGGCAGTACCCAGATTTGAAGACTACAATAAGATTTAACTTCTACTGTTAATACAATTTTGGTATAGGCTACTATGAGATGGATAGATGAACATGGATAAATGTTATATAATTCAGATGGGCTACCTGTTATTTGTATGGTATATCAAAAAGTGTATATTTTTTATGTAATTGTTGGCACATTTTACCAGTATATACCATACTTTCAAAACAAAATTAAAAATAGGAAAAATCTACAATATGAAAATAATTTAAGATTTCAAAAAGTATTTTTCCAAAATGATCTGGAAAAAGGGGGTTATCTCAATCTGGGTCCTCTTATATTCTGATCAATCTGGTATTCATAATTGTAGGGAAGAAATACTCACCGGAACCTAATATCTGCCAGTCCTTTGAAGGAGGGGAATGCGTTTGTAAAGAATGGTGTCAACTGTGGAAAATGGGATGACAATGTACGGTTCAATATTTTGTAATCGATTATGAATTAACGACAGACAAAAAAAAAAAAAAAAAAAAAAACATTCAACATGAAAGAGTTTTGATAGTCATTCATTTTCATTACTGTTCCAACTGTTTTCAAATTGTAGTGCATGATAACATTTATTGTAAAAGTCTTATCCTCAGTTCTATTTCAACTGTATACCTTACCTCGGTCCATCACCCACACCTACAGTATTTACATGTTTTTTTCCACCCAGTTTCACCTTTGGTTCTGTTATCATTATTATTTATTCACTCACTTTTTTTTATTTGTATTTACTTATGTATTTTTAAATAGTTTGTAACTTGGCAACAGTTTGACATAATCTGTTAAATTTTATAGCCATCAAGTCTGAGGGCACCTGACCAGTTTCATCCTAACCAACAAATGCATGGAATATTGTAACAATACATTTAACATCATCAACATGTGCCCTAAAAGTTTCAAATCATTACCAAATTAGTGTTAAAAAATGTATTACTTTTTTAATACTAATACTTTTATTATCATATTGGTCCACCATATTGACTGTCTGCATTTTTATTGCTATTTCTACAGGTCTTTTCCTGTGTTCACCCAATTATGCTCACATGATTAGCCGACCAAGCCACACAGACGTCATTGATATCTCTTTTTATTTTATTATTATTATTATTTTTAAATTCAGAGCTGCTCTTGAGAAATGACTGCCAAAAAGAAAGAGCAGTTGTATATAGCCAGTTCTTTGAATTTATTTTTACATTTATTGGTATTATTCTGTATTAATATAATTCTTTACCATTTAACAGTAAAAAATAAATAGCAAAATTTGAACAAATAGTTAAAATAGCAGCATATTATCATTTACACCAGGGCACCAATAAAACAGAATGCTATTTGCACTGGAGTAAAACATAGTGTACATTACTGTGAGGTGCAGTTAGATTGCACCAGTGTTGGGTAGTAACTAGTTACAAGTAATGCATTACTGTAATAGTATTTATTTCCATGGTAACTCCTACTGCAACTAATTAATGATTAAATGTAAGCAATAATATTACAGTTACCATCCCACAAAATGTCTAGTTACTTTTTGTCACAATTGCCAATGATTTGAAATTAAAAATGTAAATCATCCCTATCAGTTTTCATAATTTTCATGACATCACGAATGTAGCAAGTTGGCTTTGTCTGAAGAAGGAGGAATGGAAATACAGTCATTATTCTAAATTAGAGTGCATCATTAAATACTGAATACATTCAAATGCAAATAGTTTGTTACTAGTTAACTTAGTAGTGCAAACTGCATGCCTTAAATATTTGCCATGAAACGTACCGTGTCTTTGACTTTCTTTTCTCTGTTTTTATATGCTTCTGAAGATGAATTTAACAGATCAGACACAAACATTTCACTGCTGGAAAAACTAACAAAAACTGTCTGGGTTGTGTCTGGGGTTATTGTTGATTGAGCCGTGGTTGTGGTTGTTTGTTCAGCCATAGATGTCGGTTGTGTTGTTGTTGTTTTTGTAGTAGGGGCTGTAGTTGTAGGTGAGTCTGTTGTAAACAGGGTTGTAGATTGAACTGTATTTGTTGTAGGTAGATATGTTGTTGATGTGTGAATTGTGGTGCTTTGTTCAGATGTAGTTGATTGATCTGTTGTAGATGTTGAAGCAGTTGTGGTTGTTGGTTCAGTTGTAGATGTTAAAACAGTTGTGGTTTTTGGTTCAGCTGTAGATGTTAAAACAGTTGTGGTTGTTGGTTCAGCTGTAGATGTTAAAACAGTTGTGGTTTTGGGTTCAGCCATAGATGTAAGTTGTGTTGTTGTTTCTGTAGGAGGGGCTGTAGTTGTAAGCAGAGTTTCAGTTGTAAATGTTAAAACAGTTGTGGTTGTTGGTTCAGTTGTAGATGTTAAAAGAGTTGAGGTTGTTGGTTCAGCTGTAGATATTAAAACAGTTGTGGTTGTTGGTTCAGCTATAGATGTAAGTTGTGTTGTTGTTTCTGTAGGAGGGGCTGTAGTTGTAAGCAGAGTTTCAGTTGTAGCTGTGTTTGCTGTAACAGTCGTAGATTCACTTGTTGCAGGTGTAGGTGAGATTGTTGATTCAGGTATTTGTGTCGGTTTGGCAGTGATTGTAAATGGAGTTTCAGTTGTTGCTGAGCAGAATTCTTCCAGCTGTTGTGTCACATGTATGCAGAATTGTGTTGTAGCTGAGTTGGATGTAACAGCCATGTATGTTGTAAAAACGGTTGAAGATTGAGCTTTACTTGTTGTAGGTAGAGATGTTGTTGCTGTCTGCATTGTGGTACTTTGTTCGAAGGTAGTGGATTGTTGACTCATAGATGTTGAAGCAGTTCTGGTTGTTGGTTTAGCCATAGATGTAAAAACAGTTGTTGGTTCAGTTGTAGATGTCAAAACAGTTGTGGTTGTTGGTTCAGTTGTAGATGTTAAAACAGTTCTGGTTGTTGGTTGAGCTGTAGATGTTAAAACAGTTGTGGTTGTTGGTTCAGTTGTAGATGATACAACAGTTGTGGTTGTTGGTTGAGCTTTAGATGTTAAAACAGTTGTTGGTTCAGTTGTAGATGTTAAACCAGTTATGGTTGTTGGTTCAGTTGTAGATGTTAAAATAGTTGTGGTTGTTGGTTCAGTTGTAGATGTTAAAACAGTTGTGGTTGTTGGTTCAGTTGTAGATGTTAAAACAGTTCTGGTTGTTGGTTGAGCTGTAGATGTTAAAACAGTTGTTGGTTCAGTTGTAGATGTTAAACCAGTTATGGTTGTTGGTTCAGTTGTAGATGTTAAACCAGTTATGGTTGTTGGTTCAGTTGTAGATGTTAAAACAGTTGTGGTTGTTGGTTCAGTTGTAGATGTTAAAACAGTTGTGGTTGTTGGTTGAGCTGTAGATGTTAAAACAGTTGTTGGTTCAGTTGTAGATGTTAAAATAGTTGTGGTTGTTGGTTCAGCCGTAGATGTTAAAATAGTTGTGGTTATTGGTTCAGTTGTGGATGTTAAAACAGTTGTGGTTGTTGGTTGAACTGTAGATGTTAAAACATTTGTGGTTGTTGGTTGAGCTGTAGATGTTAAAACAGTTGTGGTTGTTGGTTGAGCTGTAGATGATAAGACAGCTGTGGTTGTTGGTTCAGTTGTGGATGTTAAAACATTTGTGGTTGTTGGTTGAACTGTAGATGTTAAAACAGTTGTGGTTGTTGGTTGAACTGTAGATGATAAAACAGTTGTGGTTGTTGGTTCAGTTGTAGATGTTAAAACAGTTGTGGTTGTTGGTTGAGCTGTAGATGATAAAACTGTTGTGGTTGTTGGTTCAGTTGTAGATGTTAAAACAGTTGTGGTTGCTGGTTGAGCTGTAGATGATAAAACCGTAGTGGTTATTGGTTCAGTTGTAGATGTTAAAACAGTTGTGGTTGTTGGTTCAGTTGTAGATGTTAAAACAGTTGTGGTTGTTGGTTGAGCTGTAGATGATAAAACAGTTGTGGTTGTTGGTTCAGTTGTAGATGTTAAAACAGTTGTGGTTGTTGGTTGAGCTGTAGATGATAAAACTGTTGCGGTTGTTGGTTCAGTTGTAGATGTTAAAACAGTTTTGGTTGTTGGTTGAGCTGTAGATGATAAAACAGCTGTGGTTGTTGGTTGAGCTGTAGATGATAAAACAGTAGTGGTTGTTGGTTCATTTGTAGACGTTAAAACAGTTGTGGTTGTTGGTTCAGTTGTAGATGTTAAAACAGTTGTGGTTGTTGGTTGAGCTGTAGATGTTAAAACAGTTGTGGTTGTTGGTTGAGCTGTAGATGATAAAACAGTTGTGGTTGTTGGTTGAGCTGTAGATGATAAAACAGTAGTGGTTGTTGGTTCAGTTGTAGATGTTAAAACAGTTGTAGTTGTTGGTTGAGCTGTAGATGTTAAAACAGTTGTGGTTGTTGGTTCAACTGTAGATGTTAAAACAGTTGTGGTTGTTGGTTGAGCCGTAGATGAAAAAACAGTTGTGGTTGTTCGTTCAGTTGTAGATGTTAAAACAGTTGTAGTTGTTGGTTGAGCTGTAGATGATAAAACAGTTGTGGTTGTTGGTTCAATTGTAGATGTTAAAAAAGTTGTGGTTTTTGGTTGAGCTGTAGATGATAAAACAGCTGTGGTTGTTGGTTGAGCTGTAGATGATACAACAGTAGTGGTTGTTGGTTCAATTGTAGATGTTAAAACAGTTGTGGTTTTTGGTTGAGCTGTAGATGATAAAACAGCTGTGGTTGTTGGTTGAGCTGTAGATGATACAACAGTAGTGGTTGTTGGTTCAGTAGTAGATGTTAAAACAGTTGTGGTTGTTGGTTGAGCTGTAGATGTTAAAACAGTTGTTGTTTCAGTTGTAGATGTTAAAACAGTTGTGGTTGTTGGTTCAGTTGTAGATGGTAAAACAGTTGTGGTTGTTGGTTCAACTGTAGATGTTAAAACAGTTGTTGGTTCAGTTGTAGATGTTAAAACAGTTGTGGTTGTTGGTTCAACTGTAGATGTTAAAACAGTTGTTGGTTCAGTTGTAGATGTTAAAACAGTTGTGGTTGTTGGTTCAGTTGTAGATGTTAAAACAGTTGTGGTCATTGGTTCAGCTGTAGACGTTAAAAGAGTTGTGGTTGTTGGTTCAGTTGTAACTGTTAAAACAGTTGTGGTTGTTGGTTGAGCTGTAGATGTTAAAACAGTTGTTGTTTCAGTTGTAGATGTTAAAACAGTTGTGGTTGTTGGTTCAGTTGTAGATGGTAAAACAGTTGTGGTTGTTGGTTCAACTGTAGATGTTAAAACAGTTGTTGGTTCAGCTGTAGATGTTAAAACAGTTGTGGTTGTTGGTTCAACTGTAGATGTTAAAACAGTTGTTGGTTCAGTTGTAGATGTTAAAATAGTTGTGGTTGTTGGTTCAGTTGTAGATGGTAAAACAGTTGTGGTCGTTGGTTCAGCTGTAGACGTTAAAAGAGTTGTGGTTGTTGGTTCAGTTGTAACTGTTAAAACAGTTGTGGTAGTTGGTTCAGGTGTAGATGTTAAAACAGTTGTGGTTGTTGGTTGAGATGTAGATGTTAAAACAGTTGTTGGTTCAACTGTAGATGTTAAAACAGTTGTGGTTGTTGGTTCAGTTGTAGATGTTAAAACAGTTGTGGTTGTTGGTTCAACTGTAGATGTTAAAACAGTTGTTGGTTCAGCCGTAGATGTTAAAACAGTTGTGGTTGTTGGTTCAACTGTAGATGTTAAAACAGTTGTTTGTTCAGTTGTAGATGTTAAAACAGTTGTGGTTGTTGGTTCAGTTGTAGATGTTAAAACAGTTGTGGTCATTGGTTGAGCTGTAGATGTTAAAAGAGTTGTGGTTGTTGGTTCAGTTGTAGATGTTAAAACAGTTGTGGTAGTTGGTTCAGCTGTAGATGTTAAAACAGTTGTTGGTTCAGTTGTAGATGTTAAAACAGTTGTGGTTGTTGGTTGAGCTGTAGATGTTAAAACAGTTGTGGTTGTTGGTTCAGTTGTAGATGTTAAAACAGTTGTGGTAGTTGGTTCAACTGTAGATGTTAAAACAGTTGTTGTTTCAGTTGTAGATTTTAAAACAGTTGTGGTTGATGGTTCATTTGTAGATGTTAAAACAGTTGTGGTTGTTGGTTCAGTTGTAGATGTTAAAACAGTTTTGGTTGTTGGTTGAGCTGTAGATGTTAAAAGAGTTGTGGATGTTGGTACAGTTGTAGATGTTAAAACAGTTGTGGTAGTTGGTTCAACTGTAGATGTTAAAACAGTTGTTGGTTCAGTTGTAGATGTTAAAACAGTTGTGGTTGTTGGTTCAACCGTAGATGTTAAAACAGTTGTGGTTGTTGGTTCAGCTGTAGATGCTATAACAGTTGTGGTTGTTGGTTCATTTGTAGATGTTATAACAGATTTGGTAGTTGGTTCATTTGTAGATGTTAAAACAGTTGTGGTTGATGGTTCATTTGTAGATGTTAAAACAGTTGTGGTTGTTGGTTCATTTGTAGATTTTAAAACAGTTGTGGTTGTTGGTTCAGCTGTAGATGTTATAACAGTTGGGGTTGTTGGTTCATTTGTAGACGTTAAAACAGTTGTGGTTGTTGGTTCAGCTGTAGATGTTAAAACAGTTGTGGTTGTTGGTTCAGCTGTAGATGTTAAAACAGTTGTGGTTGTTGGTTCATTTGTAGACGTTAAAAAAGTTGTGGTTGTTGGTTCAGCTGTAGATGTTAAAAAAGTTGTGGTTGTTGGTTCAGCTGTAGATGTTAAAACAGTTGTGGTTGTTGGTTCAGCTGTAGATGTTAAAACAGTTGTTGGTTCATTTGTAGATGTTAAAACAGTTGTGGTTGTTGGTTCAGCTGTAGATGTTAAAACAGTTGTGGTTGTTGGTTCAATTGTAGATGTTAAAACAGTTGTGGTTGTTGGTTCAGCTGTAGATGCTATAACAATTGTGTTTGTTGGTTCATTTGTAGATGTTAAAACAGTTGTGGTTGTTTGTTCAGCTGTAGATGCTATAACAGTTGTGGTTGTTGGTTCATTTGTAGATGTTATAACAGTTGTGGTTGTTGGTTCAGCTGTAGATGCTATAACAGTTGTGTTTGTTGGTTCATTTGTAGATGTTAAAACAGTTGTGGTTGATGGTTCATTTGTAGATGTTAAAACAGTTGTGGTTGTTGGTTCAGCTGTAGATGTTAAAACAGTTGTGGTTGTTGGTTCATTTGTAGATGTTAAAACAGTTGTGGTTGTTGGTTCAGCTGTAGATGTTAAAACAGTTGTGGTTGTTGGTTCATTTGTAGATTTTAAAACAGTTGTGGTTGTTGGTTCATTTGTAGATGTTAAAACAGTTGTGGTTGTTGGTTCAGCTGTAGATGTTAAAACAGTTGTGGTTGTTGGTTCAATTGTAGATGTTAAAACAGTTGTGGTTGTTGGTTCAGCTGTAGATGTTAAAACAGTTGTGGTTGTTGGTTCATTTGTAGATGTTAAAACAGTTGTGGTTGTTGGTTCAGCTGTAGATGTTAAAGCAGTTGTGGTTGTTGGTTCAATTGTAGATGTTAAAACAGTTGTGGTTGTTGGTTCAGCTGTAGATGTTATAACAGTTGTGGTTGTTGGTTGAGCTGTAGATGTTAAAACAGTTGTGGTTGTTGATTCAACTGTAGATGTTAAAACAGTTGTTATTGTTGGTTCAGTTGTAGATGTTAAAACAGTTGTGGTTGTTGGTTGAGCTGTAGATGATAAGACAGCTGTGGTTGTTGGTTGAGCTGTAGATGATAAGACAGTTGTGGTTGTTGGTTGAGCTGTAGATGTCAAAACATTTGTGGTTGTTGGTTCAGCTTTAGATGTTAAAACAGTTGTGGTTGTTGGTTGAGCTGTAGATGTTAAAACAGTTGTGGTTGTTGGTTCAGTTGTAGATGTTAAAACGGTTGTGGTTGTTGGTTGAGCAGTAGATGTTAAAACAGTTGTTGGTTCAGCCGTAGATGTTAAAACAGTTGTGGTTGTTGGTTCATCCGTAGATGTTAAAACAGTTGAGGTTGTTGGTTCAGCTGTAGATGTTAAAACAGTTGTGGTTGTTGGTTCAGTTGTAGATGTTAAAACAGTTGTGGTTGTTGGTTCAGTTGTAGATGTTAAAACAGTTGTGGTTGTTGGTTCAGCCGTAGATGTTAAAAAAGGCGTGGTTGTTGGTTGAGCTGTAGATGTTAAAACAGTTGTGGTTGTTGGTTGAGCTGTAGATGTTAAAATAGTTGTGGTTGTTGGTTCAGCCGTAGATGTTAAAACAGTTGTTATTGTTGGTTCAGTTGTAGATGTTAAAACAGTTGTGGTTGTTGGTTGAGCTGTAGATGATAAGACAGCTGTGGTTGTTGGTTGAGCTGTAGATGTTAAAACAGTTGTGGTTGTTGGTTCAGCTGTAGATGTTATAACAGTTGTGGTTGTTGGTTGAAATGTAGATGTTAAAACAGTTGTGGTTGTTGGTTGAGCTGTAGATGTCAAAACAGTTGTTGTTGTTAGTTCAGCTGTAGATGTTAAAACAGTTGTGGTTGTTGCTTCAGCTGTAGATGTTAAAACAGTTGAGGTTGTTGGTTCAGTTGTAGATGTTAAAAAAGTTGTGGTAGTTGGTTCAGTTGTAGATGTTAAAACAGTTGTGGTTGTTGGTTCAGTTGTAGATGTTAAAACAGTTGTGGTTGTTGGTTCAGCCGTAGATGTTAAAAAAGGTGTGGTTGTTGGTTCAACTGTAGATGTTAAAACAGTTGTTGGTTCAGCCGTAGATTTTAAAACAGTTGTGGTTGTTGGTTCAGCTGTAGATGTTAAAACAGTTGTGGTTGTTTGTTCAGTTGTAGATGTTAAAACAGTTGTGGTTGTTGGTTGAGCTGTAGATGTTAAAACAGTTGTGGTTGTTGGTTCAGCTGTAGATGTTATAACAGTTGTGGTTGTTGGTTGAACTGTAGATGTTAAAACAGTTGTGGTTGTTGGTTCAGCTGTAGATGTCAAAACAGTTGTGGTTGTTGCTTGAGCTGTAGATGTTAAAAGAGTTGTGGATGTTGGTACAGTTGTAGATGTTAAAAAAGTTGTGGTAGTTGGTTGAGCTGTAGATGTTAAAACAGTCGTGGTTGTTGGTTCAGCCGTAGATGTTAAAACAGTTGTGGTTGTTGGTTGAGCTGTAGATGTTAAAACAGTTGTGGTTGTTGGTCGAGCTGTAGATGTTAAAAGAGTTGAGGATGTTGGTTCAACTGTAGATGTTAAAACAGTTGAGGTTGTTGGTTCAGTTGTAGATGTTAAAAGATTTGTGGTTGTTGGTTCTGTTGTAGATGTTAAAACAGTTGTGGTTGTTGGTTCAGCTGTAGATGTTAAAACAGTTGTGGTTGTTTGTTCAGTTGTAGATGTTAAAACAGTTGTGGTTGTTGGTTGAGCTGTAGATGTTAAAACAGTTGTGGTTGTTGGTTCAGCTGTAGATGTTAAAAGATTTGTGGTTGTTGGTTCTGTTGTAGATGTTAAAACAGTTGTGGTTGTTGGTTCAGCCGTAGATGTTAAAACAGTTGTGGTTGTTGGTTGAGCTGTAGATGTTAAAACAGTTGTGGTTGTTGGTCGAGCTGTAGATGTTAAAAGAGTTGAGGATGTTGGTTCAACTGTAGATGTTAAAACAGTTGAGGTTGTTGGTTCAGTTGTAGATGTTAAAAGATTTGTGGTTGTTGGTTCTGTTGTAGATGTTAAAACAGTTGATGTTGTTGGTTGAGCTGTAGATGTTAAAACAGTTGTGGTTGTTGGTTCAACTGTAGATGTTAAAAGAGTTGTGGTTGTTGGTTCAGTTGTAGATGTTAAAAAAGTTGTGGTTGTTGGTTCAGCTGTAGATGTTAAAATAGGTGTGGTTGTTGGTTGAGCTGTAGATGTTAATACAGTTGTGGTAGTTGGTTCAAATGTAGATGTTAAAACAGTTGTGGTTGATGGTTGAACTGTAGATGTTAAAACAGTTGAGGTTGTTGGTTCAGTTGTAGATGTTAAAAGAGGTATGGTTGTTGGTTCAGCTGTGGATGTTAAAAGAGTTTTGGTTGTCGGTTCAGCTGTCGATGTTAAAACAGTTGTGCTTTTTGGTTCAGTTGAAGATGTTAAAACAGTTGTTGTTGTAGGTTCAGCTGTAGATGTTAAAATAGTTGTGGTTGTTGATTTAACTGTAGATGTTAACACTGTTGTTGGTTCAGTTGTAGATGTTAAAACAGTTGTGGTTGTTGGTTCATTTGTAGATGTTAAAACAGGTGTGGTTGTTGGTTCACTTGTAGATGTTAAAACAGTTGTGGTTGTTGGTTCAGTCGTAGATGTTAAAACAGTTCTGGTTGTTGGTTGAGCTGTAGATGTTAAAACAGTTGTTGGTTCAGTTGTAGATGTTAAAACAGTTGTGGTTGTTGGTTCAGTTGTAGATGTTAAAACAGTTGTGGTTGTTGGTTCAGTTGTAGATGTTAAAACAGTTGTGGTTGTTGGTTCAACTGTAGATGTTAACACAGTTGTTGGTTCAGTTGAAGATGTTAAAACAGTTGTTGTTGTAGGTTCAGCTGTAGATGTTAAAATAGTTTTGATTGTTGGTTCAGCTGTAGATGTTAAAACAGTTGTTGGTTCAATTGTAGATGTTAAAACAGTTGTGGTTGTTGGTTGAGCTGTAGATGTTAAAACATTTGTTTTTGTTGGTTCAACTGTAGATGTTAAAATAGTTGTTGGTTCAGTTGTATATGTTAAAGCACTTGTGGTTGTTGGTTCAGTTGTAGATGTTAAAACAGTTGTGGTTGTTGGTTCAGTTGTAGATGTTAAAACAGTTGTGGTTGTTGGTTCAACTGTAGATGTTAAAAGAGTTTTGATTGTTGGTTCAGCTGTAGATGTTAAAACAGTTGTTGGTTCAATTGTAGATGTTAAAACAGTTGTGGTTGTTGGTTCAGTTGTAGATGTTAAAACATTTGTTTTTGTTGGTTCAACTGTAGATGTTAAAATAGTTGTTGGTTCAGTTGTAGATGTTAAAACAGGTGTGGTTGTTGCTTCAACTGTAGATGTTAAAACAGTTGTTTGTTCAGTTGTAGATGTTAAAACAATTGTGGTTGTTGGTTCAGTTGTAGATGTTAAAACAGTTGTGGTTGTTGGTTCAGGTGTAGATGTTAAAACAGTTGTGGTTGTTGGTTCAGTTGTAGATGTTAAAACAGTTGTGGTTGTTGGTTCAGGTGTAGATGTTAAAACAGTTGTGGTTGTTGGTTCAGCTGTAGACATTAAAAGAGTTGTGGTTATTGGTTCAGTTGTAACTGTTAAAACAGTTGTGGTTGTTGGTTCAGTTGTAGATGTTAAAACAGTTGTTGGTTCAGTTGTAGATGTTAAAACAGTTGTGGTTGATGGTTCATTTGTAGATGTTAAAACAGTTGTTGGTTCAGTTGTAGATGTTAAAACAGTTGTGGTTGATGGTTCATTTGTAGATGTTAAAACATTTGTTTTTGTTGGTTCAACTGTAGACGTTAAAATAGTTGTTGGTTCAGTTGTAGATGTTAAAGCACTTGTGATTGTTGGTTCATTTGTGGACGTTAAAACAGTTGTGGTTGTTGGTTCAGCTGTAGATGTTAAAACAGTTGTTGTTTCAGTTGTAGATGTTATAACAGTTGTGGTTGTTGGTTCAGTTGTAGATGTTAAAATAGTTGTGGTTGTTGATTCAGCTGTAGATGTTAAAATAGTTGTGGTTTTTGGTTCTGCTGTAGATGTTAAAACAGTTGTGGTTGTTGGTGCAGTTGTAGAGGTAAGCTGTGTTGTTGTTTCCGTAGCATGGGCTGTAGTTGTAAGCTGAGATGAAGTTGTAGGTGAGATTGTTGATTCAGGTGTTTGTTTCGCTTTGGCAGTGGTTGTAAATGGAGTTTCAGTTGTTGCTGAGCAGTATTGTTTCTGCTTTTCTCTCAGTCGCAAGCAGAGTTGTGTTGTTTGTGTAGCTGAGTTTGATGTTACAGTCATCGAATTAGTTGTTGCAGTTGCAGGTGAGTTTGCTGAATCAGATGCATTACAAAACACTGTTGTTAAAAAATCAAAGGACAGATCAATGTTAGAGCAATTGTTACATAAGTAAGCAATTTGTAATGAGAAATAAAGAACTTGGATGGTCAGTTACTTACATACTAAACTTAACATTGCAATTATCAGTGTTTTTCTGCTCATCTTTGTAGATGTCAAATAGACCACCTATAAACATATAATACATAACATTAGTCAATATGTAAGAAATGGTTTCAGTTTTGGCATGTCAGTGAAGTGGGAAAACAAGTAATATTATGAGACTGTCTTTCCAGATGACTTCTTTTCATAAAAGTGTTTTTATCCCCGTGCATCAAAGACAATTTGTCATTTTTGCACAGTCCACATTAATGAAGATGAAAGTAGTTATGATGTGTAACAAAACACAAGGGAATAATTACTCTACCATTCAAAAGTTTAAGATCAGTAAGATGTAAAAAGAAAGAAAGAAAAAGATTCTAAAAGAGCAAATCATGGACGTCGCATCTTTTTCAAGAAGCCGTTCCGTCCGTGTCCTGGATGCGGTCGTTTCCTGTCCTGTCGGGGCGTGGCTCACAACCGCGTTCTGCTCCGGTGACTTTTTTCCCGGAGGTGCATGAGGAGCTGATTAAGTCGTGGATGGCCCCTTTCACGGCCCGAAGCCGCTCGTCTGTGTCCTCCATACTTACTACCCTCGACGGGGCTGCCAGGGGGCATTCCTCAGGTGGAGAGAGCGGTCGCGGTGCACCTGTGCCCACAAAACGCCGCCACTTGGTGGAACCGTCCGCGTCTCCCGTCCAAAGCCTGTAAGCTGACGGCCGCCCTCGCGGCCAAAGCTTATAGTGCTGCAGACCTGGCAGGCTCTGCCCTGCACGCCATGGCTATCCTGCAGGTTTACCAAGCCAAGGCACTCAAACAGGTGCACAAGGGTAGTACCGAACCGGGGTTGATGCAGGAGCTGCGCACGGCAACTGACTTCGCTCTACGAGCAATGAAAGTCACAGCTCGCTTCCCTCGGGAAGGCGATGTCCACCATGGTGGTCCAGGAGAGCCATCTCTGGCTCAACCTGGCAGAGATGAAGGACATCGACAAGGCATGCTTCCTCGATGCCCCCCATCTCCCAGGCGGGGCTGTTCGGTGACACCATCGAGGGCTTTGCCCAGCAGTTCTCGGCGGTACAGCAGCAGACCGAGGCGACCCAGCACATCCTGCCCCAGTGTTTTGTTTCTGCCACTTTCTCAATGAAAGAGCAATTTCCTTTTCCTCCGGGTTCTCAGGTCCAAGGGACGACAGTGTGCGACGCCCTGCTTCCTCACTCTCGTCCCACGACCCATCTTGCCAGCAGCCAAGAGAGTGCGGTTCGGGGACGCAGTACCTCCCCACGCACCTCTGGCCAGTCCCGTTTGGGACCCAGGGAACACAATTCGACTCGGCTACGCGATTCAGTTTGCCAGGCGACCTCCCAAGTTCAACGGCGTTCTCGAGACTTCGGTGGCAGTCCGGAATGCCCCTGTCTTGCGCGAGAAGATTGCTGTCCTCCTTACCTCCCTTCGGGCAGGATGTGGCCTCCGTAAAGCCCCTCTCCGGAAGGCTCGCTTCCCTGCCTTTACTGCGAAAGACTTGAAGCCGTCTTTCACTGAAGGTTGAAATCCCTTCTGATTTCTGTGGGGAAAGGAACAGCAGCTTGGCTATCTCCAGCAGCGATGTACTCAGTGGTCCCTGCGGGCACCAATGTTAGCAAATTTGCGCTGGGGCAGTAACTTGCATGGCATTTTTCTGTCACGCGCTCGCTTGTCAACATCTGCATGCTACGCGGTTGTGATGGGGTTCAGCTTGTGGTGCTTTCATGGGACCCCTATGTCGTCACGACATAACTCGTAGTGACCGACGGATAGTGAACGTCTAGGTAACATACGTAACCCCCGTTCCCTGATGGAGGGAATGGAGACGTTATGTCCCCATGCCACAATCTTGAGCCATCACTGGTTGCCAGGGACTCGGCTCTTCAGCGTAAAACCTAATGAGTGGATGCACCTGTCGCCCTTTTATACCCATATGCACGGGGAGTGGCTCAGGTATGCAAAATCCACTAGCCAATTTCATTGGCATTTTCTCTTAAAGTCAGAGCTGATCGGGGCTTCCAGGTAAATCCCCTATGTCGTCACGACATAACGTCTCCATTTCCTCTATCAGGGAACGGGGATTACGTCCGTAACCTAGACGTTTCTGTCTCTTTTTTCTTGACAAGAATTGCATTTATTTAGATACAGAACATCTTTACGACCACATCAAATGGGAGAACTCTAGTCCAATGAGCACGAAAAAGGTATAGTTGACGAGGTGAACAGTGGTCAGGCCATATGTCATTAAAAAACAATTTTCCAGTCCTGTCAGCCATTATACTGTGCTCATCTCATAAGTGTTTGTGCGCAGAGAGTTTCTGTGTGTTTGTGCACGTCTCATAAGTGTTTGTGCGTGGAGAGTTTGTGTGTGTGTTTGTGCACGTCTCATAAATGTTTGTGCGTGGAGAGTGTGTGTTTTTGTGCGCGTCTCACAAGTGTTTGTGTGCGGAGAATGTATGTTTTTGTGCACGTCTTATAAGTTTTAATGCATGGAGACTGTGTGTGTTTTTTGCGCGTCCCATAAGTGTTTGTGCGTGGAGAGTGTGTGTGTTTGTGCGCCTCCCATAAGTGTTTGTGCATGGAGAATGTGTGTTTTTGTGCGCGTCTCATAAGTTTTAATGCGCGGAGACTGTGTGTGTTTGTGCGCGTCCCATGAGTGTTTGTGCGCGGAGAGTGTGTTTTTTTGTACGCTTCTCAAAAGTGTTTGTGCAAGGAGTTTGTTTTTGTGTGCGTCTCATAAGTGTCTATGCGCGGAGACTGTGTGTGTTTGTGCGAGTCTCATAAGTGTTTGTGCGCAGAGAGTGTGTGTTTTGGTACGCTTCTCATAAGTGTTTGTGTGCGGAGAGTTTGTGTGTTTTTGTGCGCGTCTCAGAAGTGTTTGTGAACAGAGAGTGTGTGTGTTTGTGCACATCTCAAAAGTGTCTGTACCCGTAGAGTTTGTGTGTGTGTGTGCGTCTCAAAAGTTTTTGAGTTTGTTTGTGCATGTCTAATAAGTGTTTGTGAGCGGAGAATTTGTTTGTTTGTGCGTATCTCATAAGTGTTTGTGTCCGGAGAGTGTGTGTTTGTGCGCATCTCAAAAGTGTTTTTAGACGTAGAGTTTGTGTGTGTTTGTGCGCGTCTCAGAATTGTTTGTGCGTGGAGAGTTTGTCTGTGTTTGTGCGCGTCTCATAAATGTTTGTGAGCGGAGAGTTTGTGTGTGTTTTTGCACATCTCATAAGTGTTTGTGCGCGGAGAGTGTGTGTGTGTTTATGTACATTTCATAAGTGTTTGTATGCGAAGAGTGTGTGTGTTTGTGCACATTTCATAAGTGTTTGTGTGCGGAGAGTTTGTGTGTTTTTGTGCGCGTCTCAGAAGTGTTTGTGAACAGAGAGTGTGTGTGTTTGTGCACATCTCAAAAGTGTCTGTACCCATAGAGTTTGTGTGTGTGTGTGCGTCTCAAAAGTTTTTGTGCGCAGAGAGTGTGTGTGTGTGTTTGTGCATATCTCATAAGTGTGTGTGCGCTGAGAGGGTGTTTGTTTGTGCATGTCTAATAAGTGTTTGTGAGCGGAGAATTTGTTTGTTTGTGCGTATCTCATAAGTGTTTGTGTCCGGAGAGTGTGTGTTTGTGCGCATCTCAAAAGTGTTTTTAGACGTAGAGTTTGTGTGTGTTTGTGCGCGTCTCAGAATTGTTTGTGCGTGGAGAGTTTGTCTGTGTTTGTGCGCGTCTCATAAATGTTTGTGAGCGGAGAGTTTGTGTGTGTTTTTGCACATCTCATAAGTGTTTGTGCGCGGAAAGTGTGTGTGTGTTTATGTACATTTCATAAGTGTTTGTATGCGAAGAGTGTGTGTGTTTGTGCACATTTCATAAGTGTTTGTGCACGGAGAGTTTGTCTGTGTATGTACACATCTGTTAGGTCTTGAAAGAGAGAATAGGCAATGTATTGAAAACTGCATTTAACTCCTTAACTGTCGCCGTCCCGTATACGGGACGCCTAACTTTACTTCAATATATTACCATTAAATCTTAATCTAATCATGACAAACTATATATCGTTGGAAAGGTCCAAGACTCCTAAATAGATATTGTACCACTGTTTGTTGTAAAAAATTACGTAGGAGCAGTAATAGATTAATTTATGACAAGAGCGCACCTCAAAACATATACACCATAACAGGAGCTCTGATCTTTGACACAAAAATTCTATTCGTTTCCTTTTTTTCCTATCACATGTTTTAGTAATCATCATATATTATATATCATTTGAAAGCTTATAATCTCAAAATTCATCCTGTGAAAACCGTTTTAAAATCGGACATTGCGTTACCATAGAAATGGTACTTTAAAATCTTTTAGCGGGCTCCTCCCCTTTAGTGGGAGGTGTCATATTCCAAAGTATTATGGTCTTATAGAATCACAACTTTTTATAATCTTGACAAAATACATATCATTGGAAAGGTCTGAGTCTCAAGATTCCATATTTGGTGGTCATTTTGTGATAAGAGTAATAGTGGGAGAGAAATTGATACATTTGTAACAGACAAGTGCATAAAAAAAATTCAATGGGGTTTGAATGGCACCCGGTGGCTGTTTGTGGTATAACGCCTAAACAAAATTGCATAGTAACCTCAATTTTTTATATATCAACTTCAAATTTGAAACACAACTTATTTAGACATATGGCTTTAATTTTATGCCAAATTTGGATTGAAACCTATTTTGTAAAATATTTATTTTATATAATATAAAATAATTGTACATTACATTTTATTTACAGTAGATTTAAACTTGTATAACTTTTTTTTACTTTCATTTTCTGAAATTATTTCACTTCTGCAATAATCTGCTGATTGTCTTCTTTAAAAAGAGACCAACCTTAGGTCTGTACTCAAAAGCATTCATGAATTATAACAATTTAACTTTAAATAGTGCACTTTCAAGTTTTTCAAAAAGTGGGGGTGACAGTTAAGGGGTTAAACTGTTCGTCAGCTGATCAAAAATGTAAGAACATAGCCTTAAAAAGGTCAAATCTGCTCAAAAATATGGTTTTCGTGTCATTATCCTTCAGGCAGTCACACTAGGTGCATTTCCATTACCCTTCAAATTGCGCAAATTAAAATTGCGAATTGAAAATGTGCCTAATGGAAACGTGTACATTTTTCAAAAACTCTCATATATCGTAAAACACTTTTTATTCTCGCATGTGGTGGTTTTTCGGGCAATTCGAAAAAGTTATATTTAGCAAAACTGCAATGGAAAGTTTTTTTTTTTTGTTGTTTTTTTTTTTTTTACATGTAAAAGTAATATGATCACTCTTCAATGTATTATAACCTTCAAGAAACATTCCATACATGGTCGCTCTCGAATAAAAGGGGCTTTCCCTGCCAATAATGCTTAGACAATTTACACTGTACACGTCTGCGGTTCAGTGTGGCTCTGATACGGCCTCTGAAGCTGACTGTCAGTCTAGTCAATGCTTGTGTTCATACCAGCCACGCCACGCATGTTTCTGAAGCGGCTCTCCTCGCTGCTTCTCTAAAGATACACGCTTACGCCTCCTTTATGTATATATAGCCAAAATCCCACCATAATCCATTGCTATGACTTATCGTGAGAGGCAAAAGGTTACATTTTATTTGCATAACATTGGTTGATGGAAACGCTGTCATTTCGCAATACTTTTTTTAATCAACATTTATAATATATCACCAAAGTTTTGCGCAAATCTGCAATGTAAATGTGCCTACTGTCATGATCTCCTGATGGCAAAGGCAAAAAATTATTTCTGTCTTTGAACGTGGCAGGATTGTTGAGCTGCACAAGCAAGTGGCACAAACCCACTGCCGAGGTTGAGCGCAGTAAGACAGTCATTTTAAATTTCTTAAAATATCCTGAGAGTTATGGGACAAAAAATTTAAGAGGCAGAACCAAAAAAAAAGTTCAGGGGAACACACGCAGGATGGTCCAAAAGAGTGACATTATTCTCCTGGAAGAGGTCCTTCATCAGGTGGTTGTTGTGAACTGCAGCATTGCTCTGTAGAAAGACCCAGCCACTACCACACAGACGAGGGCCCTTAAGAGTCTTAAGATTTTGCTCAGGAGTGTATTAGAAAGACTAGGACCATCTGGTTGAGCCTATGGCTCTGAATACTTCATATAAAAGATCAATATTATGTCAGAATATGTCAGATACCTCAACTGAATTTAAAATCATTGCAATAAATTCTCAGTTGGTTTGATGGCAATAATAAGTAACAATTCCTACCAAATCATCATCAAATGCAAAAATAGATGTAAATAATGCAGGATATATGTTCACAATATATATATATATATACATATATATATGTATATATATATATATATATATAATACCCCAAGTACACAATAGGCTACATATATGACCACATTAACTTCAATCAAATGCTTTTTTGTTTGTGTTTAGATAAATCATACCGGGGGGGTTGACCAAACGATTAAACTAGGTTATTTACAAATCGTTCAAGCACCAGATTAATTTCTAATATTTTATTATTATGATCTATCTTTGAAATCTTATTGGTTGATAACTTTTGACAACGTTTAATTCAGGTGCGAAAATAATCAATATCTAGCACATGAGCACAGAGAGATTTGCGAGTGCACAGGACAGTTTGAGTGAGAGGAGAGACGTGTTTTACGTGTGTGCACTTTCTGGACGAGTGTCATGAATCTGGTTGCCACTCACTACATCTCTTGCACCACACTACAGCTGCACATCACCTATGGACTGCATCTCCCATCATGCACTGCACTCACACATTCCCATCCACCATTACACCAATCACACAGCTGTCACCAATCACTCATTAGCCTTGATTGTCACCACACCTGCACCTCATTCACACACACACATTTAAGCAGCACTCTTACATGCACTCACCGCGAAGTCTTGTTCTTGCCCCGGCTGACATTTCTGAGCGTTATTCATCCTGCTATTTGTTATCTCTGTGTTTGACCCCGGACTACCCGACCTTGGAATTCTGAACCTGTGCCTGTGACCCCGACTTCTGCCTGGTATTGTTTACGTCTCTGCCCTGCCTCTGATATTCCTGTTTTTGCCCGCTGACCTATGCCTGTTTGATTCTGCCTATTAAATAACTTACTGCACTTGGATCCACACGCCTTTGACCAGTCATTACAGAAGACTTCGCCAAAAATGAATCCAGCAGTAAGGTTTATGGTACTCCGCCAAGGTACAAGGTCCATTGAGGAATATGTTGCAGACTTTCTGGAACTGGCACACCTGACTCCGCTCGCTGAAATATGCCTGATGATATTTTTTCGAGGGGGTTTATCTGAACCACTCAGTTCGATCATGCCGCTGGAGGAGTATAGTGACCTAGCCTTAAAGCTGAGTGGCTCTCCTTTCACCGTGGGAGTTGCGTAGGAGGAGAACCATTCCCCCATAGGAACCTCCACTGGCGAAACTTGTCACAAAATGGCCGCCAATCCTGAGCCTCATAACAGTCCTGCCAAGCCAGAATCTGCTCTCATCATGCCTGCCAAGCCAGAATCTGCTCTCGCCAGGCCTGCCAAGCCGGAGTCCCCGGCCAGGATGGCTACCACGCCTGCGGATGCACCTCTTTGGCCAGGACTGATTACTAGTGTGTTGGACCCACCTCTGGTGTCGGTGTGAGCAGCTGCCATCCCCAGGTCCGCTCCGTCCCAGGAGCTCGCGGAGTCCGCTCCAGAGCCCGCTCCGTCCCAGGAGCTCGCGGAGTCCGCTCCAGAGCCCGCTCCGTCCCAGGAGCTCGCGGAGTCCGCTCCAGAGCCCGCTCCGTCCCAGGAGCTCGCGGAGTCCGCTCCAGAGCCCGCTCCGTCCCAGGAGCTCACGGAGTCCGCTCCAGGGCCCGCTCCGTCCCAGGAGCTCACGGAGTCCGCTCAAGAGCCCGCTCCGTCCCAGGAGCTCGCGGAGTCCGCTCCAGAGCCCGCTCCGTCCCAGGAGCTCGCGGAGTCCGCTCCAGAGCCCGCTCCGTCCCAGGAGCTCGCGGAGTCCGCTCTCCAGCCGGTCCTGCCCAGCTCTCCTTCGTCTCTGCTGGTCCCGCCCAGCTCTCCTTCATCTCCGCTGGTCCCGCCCAGCTCTCCTTCGTCTCCGCTGGTCCCGCCCAGCTCTCCTTCGTCTCCGCTGGTCCCGCCCAGCTCTCCTTCATCTCCGCTGGTCCCGCCCAGCTCTCCTTCGTCTCAGCTGGTCCCGCCCATCTCTCCTTCGTCTCCGCTGGTCCCGTCCAGCTCGCCTTCTCCGCGGGTTCTGTCCAGTTTAGCGCTTTCCGAGCGCCCCCGAGACCCAGCTCCTCCAGAATGCCTCTTGACGTTCGCGCCTCCAGAGTGCCCCCTTGAGGTAGTGGAGTTCCCCAAGAACTTTCTGGGGGGGAGCTTCCCGCCATTGCTCACTGAGACCCTGAACCCGCCATGGCCCATGGAGTCCCCTGATTCATCTTGGCTGCCCTGGATCTACCATGGCCACCTAAACTCCCTGCCTCGGTCCTTGAGACTATATGTGCTCTCTCTGCCTCTTGTGTCTCAGTTTCCTCTAGGTCCCAGTCGCTGCCAGGGGTCTCGTCTGCTCCGCCCTGGTGGGCGCCTGTCCCGTCTGCTCCGCCCTGGTGGGTGCCTGTCTTGTCTGCTCCGCCCTGGTGGGCATCTGTCTCGTCTGATATTCCTGTTTTTGCCCACTGACCTTTGCCTGTTTGATTCTGCCTATTAAATATCTTAATGCACTTGGATCCACACGCCTTTGACCAGTCATTACAACGAGAGCAGTATATCTGAGCACATGTCCGGTTTTGTGCAAGAGCAAATAAAATCTGCTTGCAAGCGCAGAGATTCATGCTCGCGGATTCTATTAATGTGCTTTCATGCTACAATAATGCGCTCTGACATTTGTCATTAAAATAACGCCATATTTATGTGAAAGCCATTCTACATATTTGTAACTATTCATTTGCAACTTCTCGCATTAAAATCAGCAACCTCTAGAGTTTTGACTACTGCAGCGGCACTGTCTCAATCTCTATCTGGCGCATGTGAAATAATTAGAATGCTGAAGGTGAGGTACAATTCCTATTTCTTATTTGAATAACCTATAAAGTAATTTGAACACTTTCTGTGAGACATAATTTCATCAACAGCGTGAGAGAATCACCATGCTCTCTCTCAAAATGCGTAAATGGCTTCAAATCACATCGGTCTGCTCCATAAGCTGCAAAGTTAAAACAGGAATTGTCACTTGCACAATTGAGGCAGTATCGCATCACCACTAAAGTTTATAAATAGCATTTATTTTTTATTCTTGCCACGTTTTAGCGCTCGCACACTCTCCTGGAGACGGTGTGCTCAAGCACACTCGAAACGCACACATTTAATGCCAGTTTAAGTCCGTTTGCAAGTGCGTATGCGGTGTGTATTTTTTTCCGCTCATGTTAACGGATAGCGTCCACACTGCCCATGGTTGCGGTCCGGCATTGTATGATGTGATTAGACTCATGGTAATGTTTCATTAATGTTAAAGTCCGTGTAAAGTAAATAAAATAAGGTATCAAAATCTTGAAAACATAAGCAGTATTCTCTGCTCTCAAACGCTGAAACCACGCCCACTTGCGGTAAAGCATCGGTATTTCTCTAGCAGTTTTTTTAAATAAGTGAAAAGGGAAAGTGACGTGACGTGGCCAAGTATGGTGACCCATACTCGGAATTAGTGCTCTGCGCTTACCGGCATTTTCAAAAATGAAATTTAGGCCTTTAAAACAAACAACAAATTGTAAAATCCTGATTTGAGTGGAACTATAAATAATTCTAAATGATAAAAAGAAGGATTTGAAGGATTTGAAGAGATTCGGTATCGGTATCACTGATCGTATCGGCAGAATTTGCTTTTTGTGATCAACGATCAGTGATCGGCCTCAAAAATTATGACCTGATTATAAATTGTATGCATCCATATTGAATAAAAGTATTATATATATAAAAAAAGAAGGTTGTACTGATTCGAAACATTTTAACGGTAGTGCAGATCAAGACTTCATTAGAATTAATTAGAAATTTTACTTTTCCAACATCAAAGCTTTATATGTGATAATAAAACTTACATTCTGCAAAGTTAAATATGCTCACAGTACAGATATTTTAAGATGTAAAACATTATTAGACTTCATCATGCTCTCTTTATGGTTCATAGCTATTCATTTTTCTATTTAGTATTGTAACCTATTGCATTTCTATTTTTATATTTAACATTTGAAGAAATTTACAAAGATCACCGCAACTGCATCTTGAACTTTAAAAGATTTTAAAATAATTTTTACTTCATCACTTATTTTTGCTGTTGAAGTGCCATTTATTACAATGTCCTTGCTTCTGAAGTCTGCTTCTGTTTAACATTACAAAATACATGTATTTGTATAGCACTAGACACAATTGTTTCAATGCAGATTTTCTCAAATAAGCAGGAACGTTATGAAATGATCTAAATTCAAGCACTAAATCAGTTCTACAGAAGACTATGGTCATTATTGAGCTCATTTTATTCCAGTGTTAAAAATAATTAAGAATACTTATTAAAATTATAAATTAAATTATTACAAATAATCTAAAGAAAAAAGACTTCTTAGTAATGAGTATAAATCAGAACGTATGGCTATAGTAATACTTAAGTCAAACTCACCCAATCCATTTTGCACCTGAGAGCAGTTTCATACACACAGGTGAAGTTCTAAGTCCCTTGATAAATGCAAATAATTTCTGTCCTCAAATTTCACATATTTATAAGCTCTGTTTTGAGTCACATGACACAAACCGCATTTTTAATGCATTCCATCTTTAACCAAACAGGATAAACCAAACAACAATGCATTCCTCCCTAAACATGCAGTCTTATCAAGTACTGCCGTTGAAATCAAGTGATAATGGGTGTTTTGTTCTTGATTAAAATGATGGACCTATAAAACAGTCAAACTCACAATGTAGACTGCTATAACGGTGTATATTATTTTGATGGTTGAACATTTATTGCATCGTAATAGCAAAAATAATGAAATACCTAAAATAAAAATAAACAATTTCCAAACCTGTATGTATTTCTTTCCCGTTTAGAACACATTGGACTTTTATTGTCATTTTAAAATAAACACTAAATGCACAATGTGAGAGTTTGGAATGGCACAAAGTTAAGTAAATGATGACAGAATTTCTATTGTTTGGTAAACTGTGCCTTTAATTATGGCACAACGAGCTGGTTGCAATAAGAAGATGAAACACAAAGGAAAAAGTGTGGAAAAAAATCCAAGATGATGGATAATCAAAATATATGATTAAATTACTGCTTTAACTGAGTTTCGTTTACTGAGAGTTATTCAGGTCATGAGGTTTTTGTTGCCGAGAAATGACAGTAACTTTAATCACAAATAGTTCAAAGTTGTTGTGCAGGTTTTCACAAAGAAGTGTCACATGTTATCAAGCCATTCCATCTGCTTTTTTGCATTGGTTTATTATTATTATTATTTTCAAAGTAGCATATATATTATAATAAACAATAAAATGTATCTAACTACTACCATCATCTCCCCCCAACCAACAGCACATCAGAAGTTTGAAAATATGTACAATATAAGACCAAGATCTTCCTAACAGAACATATAGGCCCGGTTTCACAGACAGAGCTTAGACTAAGCCAGGATTAGGCCATTGTTCAATTAGGACATTTAAGTAATTATTATAAACGTGCTTAGAAAATAAACATTACTGGTGTGCATCTTGAAACAAAACAAAGGCACTGATATATTTTAAGATCAGTCAGTGCAAATATATTTCAGCTAAAACAGCTCAGACTTACATTTTAGTCTAGGACTAAGCTTAAGCCTTGTCTGTGAAACCGGGGATACAGTTCTTCAACATAGACAAAGTGACTGGTTTAGCTTGATTGTTCCGTGCTGAGAATAGTTCCATATATAGTTTCAATGGTAAGGAATGTAACTTATGTTTGAAGGAAATGTCATGGAAGGGTTTCCATCGTTGAACTAAAAGTTTATTTGCAGCAGTCTAGGTAGCTTACCCAAATGTCCAGTCTTTCTCTTTTACAGGAAATTGAGAGTTATCATTCAACAATTACACAACACAATCTTTGTGAAAACGAGTCCTGGTGACCTTGTACAGAACATCAGAATCAGAAGGGCAGGACACATATAATAAAATAATAATATACAAATATGCAAGTAGGCACAGGGCCGTACGCAGGTTTTTGTAAATACCGAGGTTCCAAAATAAAGATTACTAGGGGGTTGGGGGGCATGCTCCCCAGTGAAAATTTAGATTTTCCTGACCTACATGTGTAGATTTTAAGATGTTTTGAGGCTCATAAATTGGATAACAAGTCAGTGGACAGTAGCATACATTATTTTTCAAGTTAACAGATTTTTAAGCATGACATTAGACAAAAGTTTATTAGTTTACATCCCTGAATATTTCTGTTGGTCGTTTAACAATGGGAAATATTTGGTTTAGCTACTTACATCTTGCACTTCATAACTGTCTGAGGTGTCAAGCTGCAGTTTGTACACTTTGCGCCTGTGTACATAAACCCCGCCTACTTTGATTTGATTGGCCATCCACCACAAAAACTTTGACATTGATGAGCGCTGCGCTATAATGCTGGCGCTGAGGCATCTCAGATGAGATGATCTGTTCTCTTGGCTTTTTATCTTTGCAGGTAGCACCAAAGTATATTTAATATAAGGTTATTATTTTACAACTTTTATTATTGGAAAAATACTAAGGTCCGGACCTCGGGGACCTCAATGGTGGGTACATCCCTGAGGAAATGTACAAAATAACAAAAACACAATATAAAAAACAGACAATTATGTGGTCTGACATGTGCAAATAAAATAAAAAAAATATGGGTAGTGATTAAATAATTGTATAATAGTGTTGTGTGTTCCACGTTATTGTGAAGTGTTTATGAGATGGATCGCCTGAGGGAAGAAACTGTTTCTGTGTCTGGTCGTTCTGGTGCTCAGAGCTCTGTAGCGTCGACCAGACGGTAACAGTTCAAAGAAGGAGTGTGCTGGATGTGAGGGGTCCAGAGTGATTTTAACAGCCCTTTTGCTCATTCTGGATGAGTACAGTTATTGGAGAGTGGGGAGGGTTGCACCAATGATTCACTGAACCAGACAGTTATTGACGTGCAGAGGACGGAATCAATGATGGCAGAGTAGAACTGTTTCAGCAGCTCCTGTGGCAGGTTGAACTTCCTCAGCTGGCAAAGGAAGTACAGCCTCTGCTGGGACTTTTTCACAATGGACTCAATGTGATTGTCCCACTTCAGGTCCTGAGAGATGGTGGTGCACAGGAATCTGAATGACTCCACTGCAGTCACAGTGCTATTCATTATGGTGAGTGGGGGGAAAGCATGGGGGTTTCAGACCGTCTGGTCCTGGTGCTTTCCTTCTTTTGTTCTCTCCGGAGACCTAGAATAATACAATTAATGCGGGGCAAAATATAATTTTGTATTGTCGACATTAAGGCAGGTGGTGATGAAGGTAGGCACATCCATCTCTAAATGTCAGCTTCAACATTAATATAAATTTACTTATAATTAACTTTTTAAATGAGGGATAAGTTTGGTCTCCGCTCAAAACCTAGGAATTTAACTTGTGCATCAAACTACATTTAGAATGAGTTTAAATCCGTAAAGCATGCCAAATTCATCTAAGACTTTAAGGGCATTAGGGAGTAAATGTTGCAGGTCAGATAGAAATAATAAAGTATCATCTGCATATAGAGATAGAGTAAACTGATGAGCCTAGCTGAATTGGGGTGATAGGTTTACACTGGATAATGAACTGTGCCAGGGGTTCTATCAATGTATTAAACACGAGAGGATCCGTGGATCCGTGTTTAATACAATGTATTAAACACGGATCCACTTCCGGCGCTGTGTTGTACAGTCGACGTTAGGGATGGCTCCGCTCAAATTGTGCTTTAATATACTTTGCACGTATTTTTACTTTCTCTTTTTACACGCATAACGTCTGCACTATTTATATACGACAGAAGAACACTTTTGGACATTGGACAGCGTTACACTAACCTGATTCAGGACACTTTAACCACGGATCCAGCGTGGCCATTGGAGATACTTCGGAGCACCGAAGTTGACAAAGGCTGCTTCAATAATCCCAGGAGGCGAAGGAAACACTGCGGGAGACGCGCTGGAATACGTAACAGACTGAGGAAAAGGGCTCACAGTCCTCCTCTACCGAGTATTCTGCTCGCTAATATCCGATCCTTGGAGAATAAGATGGACGATCTTAGAGCCAGGATAAGTTTCCAACGGGACATTAGGGACTGTAACATCCTTTGTTTGACCGAAACATGGCTCACGCCGACGGTCCCGGACACCGCTGTAACACCGTCTGATAACTTCTCTGTTTTACGGATGGACAGAACAGCCGAGACCGGAAAAACCAAAGGTGGTGGAGTGTGTTTCATGATTAACAAGAAATGGTGTGACCCCAGGAATATCTCCATTCTGTCGCGTTCCTGCTCGGCTCATCTGGAACATCTCTCCATTATCTGCCGCCCATTCTATCTGCCCCGGGAGTTTACATCGATCATCGTTACTGCCGTTTACATTCCACCACAAGCAGACACTAGCTTGGCTTTGTCCAAACTCCACGATGAGCTCAGCGGCTACATCAATAAACACCCTGACGCTGCCTCCATCATCGCCGGGGACTTTAACAAAGCCAACCTCAAGAAAGTCTTGCCGAACTTTCATCAGCATATATCCTGTCCAACCAGAGGACAGAATACACTGGATCATTGCTACTCCCAGTTTAAGAATGCCTACAAAGCTCGTTCCCTGCCGGCTTTTGTCAAATCAGACCACGCCGCCATTTTCCTCACACCGGAATATAAACAAAGGATCGTTTAGAAACCCCCGGTGAAGAGGGAAGTGACGCGCTGGTTCTCCCACTCTGAAGCTATGCTACAGGCGTCTCTTGATGATGTCGACTGGGACATGTTCCGGGCGAGTTCATCTGACGTCAGCGAATTCACGGATGTAGCAGTAAGCTTTATCAACACGCTAACCGACCAAGCCACCGAAACAGTAACAATAAGGACTTTTTCTAATCAGAAACCGTGGGTGGACAGATCAATCCGTGATGCGGTTAACCATGGAACTGCCGCATACAATGCCGGTATTCTGTCAGGAAACATGAGTGAGTACAAGGCATCTTGCTACGCTCTCTGTCGGGCAGTTAGAGCTGCTAAACTCAGATACAGGGAGAAAATTGAGTCACATTTCCAGCTCAATGACTCTCGACGCATGTGGCAGGGACTGAAGACCATATGTTCCTCTGGAAATAACTCCTCCGCAGAGGTGAGAGCAGATCCGTTGCTGGCCGAAGAACTAAACACCTTCTACGGCCGCTTTGAATGTAATGGCGGCGCGACTCTGCTGATCAGCGCATCAGGAAGCAGCAGACAGAGCAGCGATGATTATGCTATCACTTTTTCAGAGGACGACGTTCGGAGGGAACTAAAGAGAGTGAACGTCAGGAAAGCAGCAGGACCTGATGGGATTACTGGCCGCGTTCTGAGGTCCTGTGCTGATCAGCTTGCTGGTTTGTTTACTTTCATCTTTAATGAGTCCCTCGCTACCTCTGTGGTTCCCACCTCATTTAAAAAATCTGTCATAATCCCTGTGCCTAAGAACAGTAAACCCTCTTGCCTGAATGACTATCGTCCAGTTGCCCTCACATCGACAGTCATGAAGGTTTTTGAGAGACTTTTAAAGAAACACATTTGCTCCTCCATCCCTGCTACTTTGGACCCTCTTCAGTTTGCCTATCGGCCACTGATGATGCCATCTCCCAGGTCCTGCACTCCTCCCTCACTCACATTGACAGCAAAAATGGCAACTATGTCAGGCTGCTATTCATTGACTATAGCTCAGCTTTCAACACTATAGTCCCCACCAAGCTAGCTGTCAAACTCTCAAACTCTCAGCCTAAACACTTCACTCTGTGACTGGATTCAAGATTTCCTCACCGCCAGACCACAAGTGGTGAAAGTCGGCCAGTTCACCTCCAACTCCATCACCCTGAACATAGGAGCCCCACAGGGCTGTGTCCTGAGCCCCCTGCTATACTCTCTCTACACACACGACTGCGTGTCCTCACACAGCTCCACTTCTATCATTAAATTTGCGGATGATACTGTGGTTCTGGGCCTCGTTTCCAACAATGATGAGGCCGCATACTTGCATGAGGTGGAGAGACTTACATCATGGTGCCAGGACAACTGTCTCTCTCTGAACGTGAGCAAAACTAAAGAGCTGATTGTAGACTTCAGGAAGAGACAGCAGCAGCCCTACACTCCTCTTATGATCAGCGGGACCCCTGTGGAGAGGGTGAGCAGCTTCAAGTACCTCGGTGTAAACATCTCTGAGGACCTGACATGGACTGCACACATCCAAACACAGGTCAAGAAAGCCAGGCAAAGACTTTACCATCTGCGACAGCTGAGGAAATTCAGGGTCTCACCAGCTATCCTGAAGACTTTCTGTTCCATTGCCATAGAAAGTGTTCTGGCTCAGTGCATCTCAGTGTGGTATAAAAATGCCACAAACCAGGACTGCAAAGCTCTACAGAGAGTCGTGCGCTTAGCTGAGCGCATCTCTGGGTCTGCTCTCCCCTCTCTGCAGGACATCAACCTCAAACGCTGCAAAAGCAGAGCTGCTAAAATCATCAAGGACTCGAATCACCCTGGTAACCATCATTTCTGTTTACTGCCATCTGGCAGGCGCTACAGGAGCATGATGGCAAAAACTGAAAGACTGAGGAGGAGTTTCTTCCCTCAGGCCATCAGGCTCCTAAACTCAGTCTCATAACATCATAACATCCACAGGACTCAATTTAATAAACTGTAAACACATCCATTATTCTCCATCATCCACACTGCTGCTATGTGTACATACCCGGTACAACCTATTTGCACATTCTCTTGCACATCCGTGTTTATATTAATATTTATTAATCCACAGTATACTGTATTGCACATTTTATCTCATTGCACATCTTACTCCTTATTTTATTTTATTATTTGTTCCTATTTTCATTCTCACCATTTTTATATATATATTCTCTTGTGTTATGTTTCATTGTTTTATTGCCTTTGATGTTATTTTTATTTTATTTTCTATTTTTATTTTATTTTTGCACTTTCCATTGAGCGGACCTGTCCTGACTTACATTTCACTACTGATTATACCCTGTATGATTGTGTATGTGACAAATAATAAAGAACCTTGAGAACCTTGAACCTTGAACCTTGAACCTTGAGAGATGAAAGTGGGTATCCCAGCCTCGTGCCTCTACAGATATTGAAGATATCTGAGATAAGCCCACCATTAGAATAATCTGGCCATGGGATTTGTATCATTCTAATGAAGTGATGGCCAAAATTAAACTTTTTCAATGTATTCCATAAATAGCCCCATTCTAGCGAATCAAAGGCTTTTTCAGCATCAATAAATAGGAGGCCGCTAGTTTTTTTTTTCAATTTCTCTTATTCAGCTACAACATGTAACACTCTGCATACTTTATATGTTTATAAATCCAGATCGATCTGGATCAATCCTTTTATGTATCACCTATTATAGACGTTTGGCAATAACTCTAGCATATATTTTTATATCTTTATTGATCAAGGAAATAGACCTATAGTAAGAGCAATCTGAATGGTTGTTGCCAGGTTAAGGTAACACTGTAATTAAAGCCGTATTAAGATCTTTATGAAAATGGTTGTTGGATATGGCCTCATTTATAGTGTGCAACAAAATGTGGCCTAGTAGATCCCACAGCACCAGATTTAGTTCAACTAGGACACCATCAATTCCCTGGAATTTCCTTTATGTGAACCTAATGCTGCATTATACAGTACTTCCAAGGTAATTTCAGAATCTAGACTATGAGCTTCTTCCTTGTGTCATTTACCAAGATGGCTCTGTTGTGTGTGGCATGCTGTCTGCTGTCATCTGTGTTTTTTTGTTTGTTTGTGTTTTGGCTTCTTTTATCGCACTTTTATCACCACTCTCCTCTGAAGTGCTGCTTAAAGGTTTAGTTCACCCCAAAATACAAATTCTGTCATTAATTACTCACCATTAATTACTCACCCTCATGTCGTTCCAAACCTGTAAGACCACTGCTGCTACCTCTGCTTCTTTTTCTTCATTGTTTGAGGAGTTTTCCCATTCTTCTGCTTTCTATTAATCGGAGGTAAGCCCTGATGAACTGCTTTATAATTAATTCTGTTTGCTCCACAATTTTGGATTATGTGGCTCCAATAAGGACCAAATATTAAAATTTAACTCCTGAGCTGTGGTTGGATAATACCACTTGGATATTGAGGCAAGCTTGTATAAGGGCCGAGAGGAAATGGAAAAAGGATCAAATTATTATTTTTTGTTAAACTATGTGCCAAATGTTCTCTATAAGGGAAAGATCTGGACTGCAGCCAGGACAATTCAGCACCCGGACTCTTCTACGACGAAGCCATGCTGTTGTAATAGCTGCAGTATGTGGTTTTGCATTGTCCAGCTGAAATACACAAGGCCTGAAATAGACATCATCTAGAGGGGAGCATGTGTTGAAAAAAACCTTTCACAATTCATAGTGCCTTCCAAAACATGCAAGCTGCCCGTAACTTATGCACTTATGACAAAGTTATGGCAAAGGTGCACACACACAGCAGTGAACACACACACCGTGAACACACACCTGGAGCAGTGGATAGCCCTTTATGCTGCGGCGCCCGGGGATCAGTTGGGGGTTTGGTGCCTTGCTCAAGGGCACCTCAGTTGTGGCATTGTGGTATTGGGGGTGGAGAGAGCACTGTACATTCACTCCCCCCACCTACCATTCCTGCCAGACTGAGATTCGAACTTGCAGCCTTTCGATTACGAGTCCGACTCTCTAACCATTAGGCCACAACTTCCCAAACTGAACTGAATGCTGATAACACATTGGAAGGTCTCCCTCCTCTTTAGCCCGGATTTCCAACAAGAATGTCAAATTTGGATTTGTCTGACCATAGAACACTTTTCCACTTTGAAACAAAATATAGAGTCTTGGCCCACAGGACACAACAGCGCTTCTGGACCATATTCACATATGGCTTCTTTTTTGCATGATAGAGCTTTAGTTAGCATCTCCAGATGGCATGGTGGATTGTGTTTACCAACAGTGGTTTCTGGAAGTATTCCTGGGCCCATTTAGTAATGTCAATGACAGAATCATGCCGATGAGTGATGCAGTGTCATCTGAGGGCCCGAAGACCACGGCCATCCAACAAAGGTTTTCATCCTTGTCCCTTACACACAGAGATTTATCCAGTTTCTCTGAATCTTTTGATTATGTAATGCACAGTAGATGATGAGATTTGCAAAGCGTTTGCAATTTGACGTTGAGGAATGCTGTTTTTAAAGTATTCCACAACCTTTTTTATGCACTCTTTCACGGATTGGAGAGCCTCTGCCTATATTTACTTCTGAGAGACTCTGCTTCTCTAAGATAGCCATTTTATAGCTAATCATGTTACAGACATGATGTCAATTAATTTAATGAATTGCTAGATGTTCTCCCAGGTGAATCTTTTCAAAATATCTATTTTGAGACCTGTAGCAGGCATACAATTTGAAATGAGCTCATTTTGTTAATAAAATTGTAAAATTTCTCAGTTTAAACATTTGTTATGTTATCTATGTTCTATTGTGAATAAAATATTGGAACATGTGATTTGAAAGTCTTTTAGTTTTCATTTTATTATAAGTGACGTGACATACGACCAAGTATGGTGACCCATAATCAGAATTTGTGCTCTGCATTTAACCCATCCAAGGTGAACACACACACAACAGTGAACATTGTGAACACACACCTGGAGCAGTGGGCAGCCATTTATGGTGCGGCGCCCGGGGAGCAGTTCTGGGTTCGGGGACTTGCTCAAGGGCACCTCAGTCATGGTATTGAGTGTGGAGAGAGAGTCTTACCTACAATTCCTGCTGGCCCGTGACTCAAACTCACAACCTTTCATTTACGAGTCCGACTCTCTAACCATTAGACCACGACTTCCATTTAAGGCTGTGAGAGTAGCCAAATCAGCCATTTTTTGGCTCTTATAGACACATATCATAATAATCCTAGAACCCTTTTTTTAAAACATTAATGCTGTGTTAAACCTGTTGTCTGAATTTATCCTACAGAGTTGGTAGTTATGTATGAGAAGTGCTGCAAGTTAATAAGACACCTGAGATTAGACTTACCATCAAATCAGTTGCTGGCGATCCTGCAGGCCATTTAAAATATGCAGGTGTCTTTAGTCAGTTTACACCTATTTCGCTTTCTCGTTGTTAGTCAACTCAAACCAACTGGTTCACCCTCAGATATTATTCCCTCAAGATTATTGAAGCAAGTGTTCAATATAGTGGGTCTGACACTTTTGAATTTGATTAATAAATGCCTTGAGTTGTTCCTGAGTATTTAAAAACATGCCTAGATACAACCAAGATTAAGAGGCCTATTTTAGAGTCCTATGACCCATTTTTAGCACACATTATAGAGAAAGTCGTTTCTCCAACTCGAAAGTTTACAACTCGAAAGTGTCACGGGACAGATAGGAAGCCCGTGGAAAAATAGAGATCTAGGCCCAATTGCAGGTAAGACTTTTAATTAAAGAACAAAAATGCCAACAGGCAAAAAACAAAACAATATACAGAAACCGAACGTACTCGGTAGCAGTAACAGGAAGGTTCAAGGTTCTTTATTATTCGTCACATACACAATCGTACAAGTATAATCAGTAGTGAAATGCAAGTAGAATTGAAGAAAAAATACAGCATTACATGAGGAAAGTGAGGAGAAAAAAATAACCCCCAGACTATGCTCCTTGAGAGGGAGTACAGTGTGACTCCTGACAACAAAGGAAAAGACACCTCAGCAACACAAAAGCACAGTACACGACATAGCCACAGGGGAAGTGAATCCGGCCCAGCAAGCAGCCATCTGGTGGGACCCGCATGAGCCACTGATCCGGCGCTGGTCAGACCCGCTTGACCAGGCCAGCGGATCGAAGCGAACAGAGGCGAATGGTCGGAGCGGGTGGGGGACTCTGAGGAACGCAGCCCAGGAGCAGTCTCCACTGCATTGCACTCCCAGGGTAGATTCCAGCAACAGCCTTGCCAAGGCCACTGTAGGGGAGCCAGAAAAAGATAAGATTAGCCATCTGGTCCCGCAATATTTTAGTTTGGAGAGCAGTGCAGAGAGAGTCTCTCACGAGACAAGGGAGCAAAGCAGGGAAGATAAGGGTGAGGACGGGGAGAGAAAGCGACCGCCTCCGTTGAGAGCCAAAGAGAAAGAAGCCAGACCAACCTGTGCAAACACACATGTGCATAAACATTTGATACCAACAGGCAGAGTGGCGGGAGTGAGTTGTATAAGTAGTCCGTGATGATGGGGAACAGCTGGGTATGTGATGAGTGGGTGCACAGGTGTGTGGAGATAGGATAAATGAGTCCAGGAGGAAGGAAGACGGCGACCTCTGGTGGTGAGAGGGAGGACGCCGGGCCTGGACTCCTGACACCACCCCCCTCAAAGGAATGGCTTCCAGACGTTCCCTAGCGTCCGACAAGGGGAACTGCCGAATGGGGGCACAGTCAGGAAAAGATGGGGGGCCAGGCCCATGTAGTGGGAGAGGGCCTGGAGACAGAGGCAGCCACTGGTACCAGGGTGGGACCGGCGGGGCATGAGGCCACAGCGGGGCTGACTCTGTTGGCTCCCGGACTGGGGCGGACTCTGGAGCGGACTCTGTCAGCTCCCGGAATGGAGCGGGCTCTGGAGCGGACTCTGTCGGCTCCCGAAACGGAGCGGGCTCTGGAGCGGACTCTGTCGGCTCCCGGAACAGAGCGAGCCCTGGAGCAGACTCCATCCTGAAGGCTGAGCCGCTTAGACTCAGAGCCAGGTTGATGTATCATTCCAGTGACTCCCCAGGGAGCCAATAAGGCATACCGGACTTGAAGGGCTCTGCTAGGCCTCCCCCAAAAAAATTGTGAGGCAGGTCTCTTCCAAAGATGACCGGCGAGCCTCGGCCACGAAGTATAATCGGCATAATCCTCGATGCTGAGGTCTCCCTGCCAAATGTGAAAAAGCCTCCCTGCTGGACCCATGTTTGCTGTTGGTATCTGTCACGGGACAGAGAGGAAGCCAATGGAAAAATTGAGATCTGGGTCCAATTGCAGGTAAGACTTTTAATTAAAGAACGAAAATGCCAACAGGCAAAAAACAAAACAATATACAAAAACCAAACGTACTCGGTAACAGTAACAGGAAGCCAGACCAACCCGTGCAAACACACATATGTGCATAAACGTTTGATACCAACAGGCAGAGTGACGGGAGTGAGTTGTATAAGTAGTCCGTGATGATGGGGAACAGCTGGGAATGTGATGAGTGGGTGCACAGGTGTGTGGAGTGAGGATAAATAAGTCCAGGAGGAAGGGAGACGGCGACCTCTGGTGATGAGAGTAGGGACGCCGGGCCTGGACTCCTGACAGAAAGTCGAAACTCCAAAGTTTCTTGGTAAGTTTCAACATTTTTGATACATTGCAATTAGGCTTTAAAAAAAAATATTCTAGAGAGAGACAGCCCTTTTAAAAGTGTTTAACAACATTCTTTTAGCTACCAACTCTGGAGATTTTGTAGCACTGGTCATTTTAGACTTGTGCGCTGTTTTTGACATTGTAGACCTCAATGTTCTTCTGTCCTGCTTAGAACAGGTAGTGGACGGGTAGAGGTCCAGCCCTAAATTGGGTCCAGTCTTATCTTACTGACAGTAGTTTCTCAATTATAATTGGCAAATTTCACTCTTCTTATGTACCTTTCTGCTCTGGGGTCCCTCAAGGCTCTAGTTTAGCTCCCATGTTATTTTCTCTGTATATGCTTCTTCTTGGATCTATCTTTGAGAAGTATGGTATAGTCATAATTGTTATACAGATAACACACACACATATATCTTCCTCTGAAACATAAGAATGGATTAGACCCAGTGGCCACCTGCCTCTTGGATGTTAAAGCAAGGATGTCCCTAAAAAATATAAGTCTGAATGAGAGTAAAACAGAGATTTTGGTGTTTACCCCTTCTGATACACACTGTTTACCAAATCTAAATCTTGTTGTTCTGGCACTGTAGTAATTTGGAAAATGTGATGTTCCAAACAAATTGTTATTTCTGTTTTGTTTTAGGAGTAAACCAACTATAAGTTGATTTAGTTGTTAATGGCCCTATGTTCATGGGTGAATAAGAGGATGGTTTTGCATAACGTAAGGAACAAGATACCCGTATGTACCAACGGGTTGAGGTAGAGAACTAAAATAAAGCTTGTCACATTGTTTGAAACAAGTTATCACAGGCACCTTATGTCAAAAAATGTGAAAAACCTGGGTGTGGTGTTGGGCAGTGCTTTAAAGCTTGATAGACAAGTCAATCAAGTTGGGAAATCAAGCTTCTACCAGTTGCGGAAATGAAGTCCTTTCTTTCTTTTACTAGTTTTTTAAAGAGTAATCCATGCTTTTTTCACCACAAGGCTTGATTATTGCAACTCTCTTTATTTGGTAATTAGTCACTCTTCCTTAAGATGGTTCAAAATGTGGCTGCCTGAGTCCTGACGGGAGCTCGAAAGCAGGAGCATATCACCCCTGTTCTTCAGTCTTTACACTGGTTACCTATGTGCTACAGGGTACATTTTAAAGTGATCTTATTGGTTTTAAAGTGTTTAAATGGTTTAGCACCCTCAATCCTGATCTGTTGATAGACCACCAACCTGCAAGAGCTCTTAGGTCTGCCAACTAATCATTTCTTAATTCATGGACATCATTTTCGGCATGTCATGGGCTCTGTATACGGAATACATGTGTTTAAAAAAGGCCAGATAACGAATAATGACCAGCTGAAATACACCAGCGAATTATTAAATTTAAGTTTCAAGCCTTTAATTTGTGACATTAATGTGACTATAGTCCCAAAATATGTGTTAGAACTAGGCCTAACCTATAACACTCAACAATAAGCCACCTTTTAGGCCACGATTTTTTGTTCAAAAACTTTCATTAGCCTGTAGATTGAAATGAAAGTTCCTTATTATTACTACAATAATATTACAACATAAGAAAATTGTGTAATTTGAAAGGTTTTCATAATGACTGGTTATTAACCATAACATGCAGTAAGAGCCTTTGTGTAAATTATTATTATTATATTTTTTTTATGCGTTAGGCCGCAGGCTATGACTATACCATGTTTTAAAATTAACCCTCACTGTAAATGTTCTAATGCTTTTTAAAGGTGTTATGATGTTACATTATAATGTTATTGGTGTTTTATTTTGATATTTGATCTCTTTTTACAAAACAAAATATAATAATTCCAGCTAACGCCATGGCTATGCGGCGGCGGTACACGCAGAGGTAAGAGTAATTTTAGTCCACCCACTGTAGTTGTAAAGCACAGGGTTTTTTCTTTGGGTGCGATGAAAGAAACAGAATTACAAGATGCTGTACATTCTACGTTTGTTATTGTATTTCTGATGCTATCTATTTTATCAGTGAAGAAATTCATTAATATTAAACTGTGAGGGACTATTTGTTAATCTAGCCACTGTGCTAAATAAAAACCCTGGATTGTTTTGGTTATTATCTATGAGTTAGCGGATATACTTGGCCCTGGTAGATTTTAGAACCTGTCTATAGCTGAACATACTGTTTTTCCACGCAGTCTAAAAACGTCCACATTTTGAAGGACGGGTGTTGGAGGAGCGATTATAATCTGATATGACACTCGACTGATGGGGAAATATTTACAGCTGAAAACAATGAAGAAGAAATAAGACTCAGGGACTCAAAATGAGAATAATTGCTTTTATTTATCACCTTTTTTATTCTAGTCTTGTCACCAGAGTTGATTTAGCATTTAGAATCAACATTGACTGTTATCCAGAAAAATTATAAATATTACATACACAGAATTGAAACATATCTTGTATACATCCATACAGTCTGATATCTAACAGTGCTTGTATATACTCACTGTGCTCCATGATCATTTCACTTTTTTCTCTTGGTACCCATTATATTGTTTACCACATCCAGCGTGTACAATATCACAAGCAAAATATTTTTTACAAATTCACAGAAAATCCCTTTGAGTTCTGATTTAAATTAACATTGTAAATATTGGATAGCTATTTTGTTTCTAGAATAAATAACTTAGAGAATACTGGTATGATACAAGTGCATGAAATTGTGTGTCTAGCTGACTAAGAAGCATGTTGTTGTTGTTGTTGTACAGGTTTTTGTGTTAATATGTAATGTAATCAGACGATCTTGTCTACAAGTTTTTTTCCCCAGACGTTTCTGATGTCATATACTGTAGCTATTTGTCATTCTTCTTTGTTTTACAAGTTTCATAACCTTTGAAATACTTCATCCTTTCACTCATTAAAGCCTGTTCCAGAGTCAGCCAGCATAAAAAATTAATAATTAAAAAATATATTTTCCAATCCTTGGCTTATGGTCAGTACATGATAGTGTTTATTTTAAATATGCATAGTAATTATGATTAATCAAAATGAAGTAGTGAGTTATGATCTGAGAATATATTATTTAAAACTGAAATTAAAGTTGCTTCTTGCTTCTGTTCTGTTGCTTCTTTAATCCCTTTTCCAAATAATCAATTATAGCTTAGAATTTCAGCATACTTTAGACTGTGAAAACCTATGTACTGTTTTTGTGTATTTTAAAAATATGTCCCAACTAAATGGGGACCATTTTTAACCAAAATGTTTAAAAACAACATAATTCTACAATGATGGTTTCTAAAGTAAATCTCTGACATCCAGAACTGATATGGAATACATTGTAGCTTAGATCTAGTTTGAAGTTTTCAGAATAGGATTATGTAAAATATAATTTTCATTACTAATCATTAAGTAGCATCATTTGAGTCCTGCACTTGAGCTGAAGGCAAGATTCAGACCTGTCTGAATCAGTTATATTGCATGAGTGGTCAGTTACGGTCAGCGAAACCGTGGAACCAGAAGCGACACTGCAACCAGGAACGAAGCGGTCAACAGACTGATCCTGCTGCTGATTTCACCAGATGATTGTGCTGCATTACAAAGAGAAGAAAACAGAAAAAAATCATTTTTTGACCTTTTGGGATTTTGCCTAAATCTCAAGTAATATAACAGAGAACAGCTGCTGCACTTCAAGTCAGACCAACTCTTAAAATCTTCATACACTTTCACATTTAGAGATCTCTCTGCATGTTGTATGCAAAGACTGTACCATCTGCGACAGCTGAGGAAATTCAGGGTCTCGCCAGCTATCCTTAAAACTTTCTATTCAGGGGCCATAGAAAGTGTTCTGACTCAGTGGATCTCAGTGTGGTATAATAATGCCACAAACCAGGACTGCAAAGCTCTACAGAGAGTCGTGCGCTTAGCTGAGCGCATCTCAGGGTCTGCTCTCCCCTCTCTGCAGGACATCTACCTCAAACGCTGCAAAAGCAGAGCTGCTAAATTCCTCAGGGACTCAAATCACCCCGGTAACCATCTTTTCAGTTTACTGCCATCTGGCAAGCGCTTCAGGAGCATGATGGCAAAAACTGAGAGACTGAGGAGGAGTTTCTTCCCTCAGGCCATCAGGCTCCTAAACTCAGTCTCATAACATCATAACATCCACAGGACTCAATTTAATAAACTGTAAACACATCCATTATTCTCCATCATCCACACTGCCGCTATGTGTACATACCCGGTACAACCTATTTGCACATTCTCTTGCACATCCGTGTTTATATTAATATTTATTAATCCACAGTATACTGTATTGCACATTTTATCTCATTGCACATCTTACTCCTTATTTTATTTTATTATTTGTTCCCTTTTTCATTCTCACCTATATTTATATATATATATATTCTCTTGTGTTATGTTTCATTTTTTTATTGTTTGTTATTTTTATTTTATTCTATTCTATTTTTTTTTTTTTTTTTTTGCACTTTCCATTGAGCGGACCTGTCCTGACTTACATTTCACTACTGATTATACCCTGTATGATTGTGTATGTGACAAATAATAAAGAACCTTGAACCTTGTATTTGAAAAAAGTAGCCACAAATGTGAAATTACATCTGGATTGTCACTGGAATTTTCAGCAGTGATTCTACTAACATTTATAAAAAAAATTCTTTAAGTACCACAAATTGCACAAAATTGTGTATTTGTGCTGTACAGCAAAACGCAAACAAGTTACTATTTACTCTACTCTTTCTGCAGATCTTAAAAAGTGTTACATTCGCCTTCACAAAACCCATGGAAATACTGTATAATTTCAGTAATCAAAGAAAAAATCTATTCTGAGTAGTGCAACATTGAAGTGCATCACTCACCTGTTCCATTTATTATACTTGAAGAAGTGAAGATCTGGAAGGGTAGCGTGTTGTTTCTGGCTGCTCGAACTATAGTGTTCACTATCTGTGTGCTGTTGGGTAGAACGGCATCCGCTCCAAATACAACATCCATGCTATTTTGGATCGTGGGCACACTCCTCAATCTTAAATTGGCATCACTGGAGAGAGTTTGGAATCAAGATTCATCAGTGAAAATTGTTATGTTGAATCCGTATCCATATTCAAGAACACAGCATATTCATACCTGAACTTTGTAATGGATATGGTGCTGAATGATGCAGGGTAATCAGCCAGGAAAAAAGGTTCAAGCTGCAAAACAAGAGTTGCTTGTCAAAACTGGCTTCCTTTTTTGAAAGCATTTTTCCAAAAATCCATAAGTAGACACGTCACACTCACCCCTGATTTTATCAACAAAGCCCTGTTCTGATATTCAGTAGAATTTTTATTGGAAAGAGCAGCGACAAAGGTTCCGTTGGTGAGGATTGTCAGCGGAATTATCTGCACTGATTCTACACAAAAGGAGCAGAACATTGTAGTTATGTTAACATAGTAAAATATTTGGAAATTGGCCATGAAATTGGGCATTGTCTAAATCAACTTACTAATGACAGTAATAGAGGTGGCATCAAGGGTGAGGTTGAAGTTTAAAGTTGAATTAGCAGCTGCTAGTTTTAGAGTCTCCACAATTTCGGTGTTGCTGGGGATCGGTTCAGATGACGCTTCACTAAACACCAACTCAACGTCCGCCTGTACGTTTGATCCTGCCCGAGTCCTGGAAAAAGCTCTGGAGAAAAAATTATGTTTTACAGTTAAAAATTACATCCATAGGTATGTCAGTGTTGGATATGTATATGTATATGTATGTATATATATATATATATATATATGTATATGCTTTCTATTTATATACTTTCTATACTTTCATATATATAAAAAACTTGTGTAGAAAAGACACAGGTTTGTGCTGTTGACAGGAGCGTAGTTATATAAATAAATATATCATATAAATATAACATATCAAACTTTGAGCCTTAGTAGCACAGATAAGACATTTTATATTGAATACATTGTTTGTTGCTTTGGATACAAATGTGCCAAATGCATTAATCTAAGTTTTAATAACATGAAAAATTACACAAACTGTCTGACGTTGAAAGCATGATGGAGCAAAATTTAAAGTAATAATTTAAAATAATGAATATAAACTATTAACTTACCTGAAAGCACTCACGGTGGTCCTGGTGAAACGAGGCCCATATTTGATTTTATAGACTTTATCAAACTGTGAAAATAGTTAGTTAATAGTTAGTTAAACAGAAAGTTCGTTTTAGGAATGCTTAATAATATTTTATGGAGGTAGATCATGTTTTGTTGTTTTTTAAAGAGTATTAAAATTAAACAAGAGTGGGAAAAAAATCATATTTTGTCTTTCCCAAAACTTTCAGGCAAAATTGAGTTTAGAATTTTGCTGTGGGTTTTTACTGTTTTTTAAATAAATAAATATATTTATATAATGTGTGTGTGTGTGTGTGTGTGTGTGTGTGTGTGTGTGTGTGTGTGTGTGTGTATAATTATTTGTATTTTTGCAAATGCCATTTGAAACACACCATAGTCTGTACTTTTGTTGATAGCTTTTTAAATTCTGGAGATTTCTTGTCTTCCAATTGTGTAACAAACTCCTCTATAAGGACAACCTGTATGGCAACAGTTGGCAGAGGGCGTGTTGTTGTTGTTGTTGTTGTTGTTGTTGTTGTTGTTGTTGTGGGTTTGGTTGTGGTAGTGGTTGTTGTTGTTGTTGTTGTTGTTGTTGCTGCTGCTCTTGTCGTATTAGGACTGGCTGTTGTTGTTGCTGCTGGTGCTGTTGTATTAGGATTGGCTGTTGTTGTTGTTGTTGATACTGTTGTATTGGGACTGGCTGTTGTTGTTATTGTTGTTGCTGCTGGTGCTGTTGTATTGGGACTGGCTGTTGTTGTTGTTGTTGCTGATGCTGTTGTATTAGGACTGGCTGTTGTTGCTGATACTGTTGTATTAGGACTGGCTGTTGTTGCTGCTGATGCTGTTGTATTAGGACTGGCTGTTGTTGCTGCTGATGCTGTTGTATTAGGACTGGCTGTTGTTGTTGTTGCTGATGCTGTTGTATTAGGACTGGCTGTTGTTGTTGTTGCTGATGCTGTTGTATTAGGACTTGCTGTTGTTGTTGTTGTTGCTGATACTGTTGTATTAGGACTGGCTGTTGTTGCTGCTGATGCTGTTGTATTAGGACTGGCTGTTGTTGTTGTTGCTGATACTGTTGTATTGGGACTGGCTGTTGTTGTTGTTGCTGATGCGGTTGTATTAGGACTGGCTGTTGTTGTTGTTGTTGCTGATGCTGTTGTATTAGGACTTGCTGTTGTTGTTGTTGCTGATGCTGTTGTATTAGGACTTGCTGTTGTTGTTGTTGCTGATACTGTTGTATTAGGACTTGCTGTTGTTGTTATTGTTGTTGCTGCTGGTGCTGTTGTATTGGGACTGGCTGTTGTTGTTGTTGTTGCTGATGCTGTTGCTGATTAGGACTGGCTGTTGTGTTGTATTAGGACTGGCTGTTGTTGCTGCTGATACTGTTGTACTGTTGTATTGGGACTGGCTGTTGTTGTTGCTGATACTGTTGTATTGGGACTGGCTGTTGTTGTTGCTGATACTGTTGTATTGGGACTGGCTGTTGTTGTTGTTGCTGATGCGGTTGTATTAGGACTGGCTGTTGTTGTTGTTGTTGCTGATGCTGTTGTATTAGGACTTGCTGTTGTTGTTGTTGCTGATGCTGTTGTATTAGGACTTGCTGTTGTTGCTGATACTGTTGTATTAGGACTGGCTGTTGTTGCTGCTGATGCTGTTGTATTAGGACTGGCTGTTGTTGTTGTTGCTGATACTGTTGTATTAGGACTAGCTGTTGTGGTTGCTGATACTGTTGTATTAGGACTGGCTGTTGTTGTTGCTGATGCTGTTGTATTAGGACTTGCTGTTGTTGTTGTTGTTGTTGTTGCTGATGCTGTTGTATTAGGACTGGCTGTTGTTGTTGCTGCTGATGCTGTTGTGTTAGGACTGGCTGTTGGTATTGTTGTTACTGCTGATGCTGTTGTATTGGGACTGGCTGTTGTTGTTGCTGATGCTGTTGTATTAGGACTGGCTGTTGTTGTTGTTGTTGCTGATGCTGTTGTATTAGGACTGGCAGTTGTTGTTGATGTTGCTGATGCTGTTGTATTAGGACTGGCTGTTGTTGTTGTTGTTGCTGCTGATTCTGTTGTATTAGGACTGGCTGTTGTTGTTGCTGCTGATGCTGTTGTATTAGGACTGGCTGTTGTTGTTGCTGATGCTGTTGTATTAGGACTGGCTGTTGTTGTTGTTGTTGTTGTTGTTGTTGCTGATGCTGTTGTATTGGGACTGGCTGTTGTTATTGCTGATTCTGTTGTATTAGGACTGGCTGTTGTTGTTGCTGATGCTGTTGTATTAGGACTGGCTGTTGTTGTTGTTGTTGTTGTTGCTGATGCTGTTGTATTGGGACTGGCTGTTGTTATTGCTGATGCTGTTGTATTAGGACTGGCTGTTGTTGTTGTTGCTGATACTGTTGTATTAGGACTAGCTGTTGTGGTTGCTGATACTGTTGTATTAGGACTAGCTGTTGTTGTTGCTGATGCTGTTGTATTAGGACTAGCTGTTGTGGTTGCTGATACTGTTGTATTAGGACTAGCTGTTGTGGTTGCTGATACTGTTGTATTAGGACTGGCTGTTGTTGCTGCTGATGCTGTTGTATTAGGACTGGCTGTTGTTGCCGCTGATGCTGTTGTATTAGGACTGGCTGTTGTTGTTGTTGCTGATACTGTTGTATTAGGACTAGCTGTTGTGGTTGCTGATACTGTTGTATTAGGACTGGCTGTTGTTGTTGCTGATGCTGTTGTATTAGGACTGGCTGTTGTTGCTGCTGATGCTGTTGTATTAGGACTAGCTGTTGTGGTTGCTGATACTGTTGTATTAGGACTGGCTGTTGTTGCTGCTGATGCTGTTGTATTAGGACTGGCTGTTGTTGCTGCTGATGCTGTTGTATTAGGACTAGCTGTTGTTGCTGCTGATGCTGTTGTATTAGGACTAGCTGTTGTGGTTGCTGATACTGTTGTATTAGGACTGGCTGTTGTTGTTGCTGATGCTGTTGTATTAGGACTGGCTGTTGTTGCTGCTGATGCTGTTGTATTAGGACTAGCTGTTGTGGTTGCTGATACTGTTGTATTAGGACTGGCTGTTGTTGCTGCTGATGCTGTTGTATTAGGACTGGCTGTTGTTGCTGCTGATGCTGTTGTATTAGGACTAGCTGTTGTTGCTGCTGATGCTGTTGTATTAGGACTGGCTGTTGTTGCTGCTGATGCTGTTGTATTAGGACTGGCTGTTGTTGCTGCTGATGCTGTTGTATTGGGACTGGCTGTTGTTGTTGCTGATGCTGTTGTATTAGGACTGGCTGTTGTTGCTGCTGATGCTGTTGTATTAGGACTGGTTGTTGTTGCTGATACTGTTGTATTAGGACTGGCTGTTGTTGTTGCTGCTGATGCTGTTGTGTTAGGACTGGCTGTTGGTGTTGTTGTTACTGCTGATGCTGTTGTATTGGGACTGGCTGTTGTTGTTGCTGATGCTGTTGTATTAGGACTGGCAGTTGTTGTTGATGTTGCTGATGCTGTTGTATTAGGACTGGCTGTTGTTGTTGCTGCTGATGCTGTTGTGTTAGGACTGGCTGTTGGTGTTGTTGTTACTGCTGATGCTGTTGTATTGGGACTGGCTGTTGTTGTTGCTGATGCTGTTGTATTAGGACTGGCTGTTGTTGTTGTTGTTGCTGATGCTGTTGTATTAGGACTGGCAGTTGTTGTTGATGTTGCTGATGCTGTTGTATTAGGACTGGCTGTTGTTGTTGCTGATGCTGTTGTATTAGCACTGGCTGTTGATGTTGTTGTTGTTGTTGTTGTTGCTGATGCTGTTGTATTAGGTGTGGATGTAGTTGTAGTAGGAGTTGTAGTTGTAGTGGTACTGATTGTAGTGGCAGTTGTGGTGGTGGGCTGCAATGCTGTTGTGTGAGTTTAGATGTATTGTAGAAAAAAAATTGGAAAAATAAAAGTACCAATTGAGAAAATTACTCCAGCAAGATACAATTTTAAATAAAGAAGTTTACTAACAATACAGAGTAATACAAAAAGCATTCAGAATTGTATTGAATGACATTGCATTCATGATGTTTCTTGTTTTACTTACTTCCAACATCTGTGATATTAAAAGTGGTGTTAGCTGTCAAAACAGTGCTTTTTATGTCCGCGTTACTGGGTAAGATTCCAAATGTCACATTCATTTCTGTGATGATTGACCCCGGACTAGAGAAGAGAAAGAGTCATACAGAGCCAGAGAGAAAGAGTGGTATTACACAAGTCTGTCAGATGTTTTTACAAAAACTCATATACAGCACTATGTAAAAGTCTTAGGCATATTACATTTGTTTCAAGTTGATTATTCATGTATTTGCCACAGTAAACCAGTAGAAAATAATACATTTAGATTTAAAAACTTTCTGTTTGCAAATGTTTTTAATAATTGTTGAGATGTTCTTTGTAAAAACAATGAGTACAACAACCGATGGTGTGGCCAACACAGACATCTGATCTCACCATCATCTGAGATTCCATGAAGAGACAGAAGCAATTGAGACTACAGTCTAAATCAATAGAAGAATTGTTGAAAATACTGTAAAAACAGTGTATTTGAGATAAATAACACAATTCACTTTTATCATACAACATCTATTATCTAAATCAAGTCAAAGTTTGGTGTTACCACCATTAGTCTTCAAAACAGCTCTTTCCTAGGTTCATGGTAGTTTATTCCTAGCATCTTGGAGAATTTGCTAAAGTTCTATTGATTTAGGCTTTAGCCTCTGTTGCCACTGTATCTTCACGTGATCCCATTTGAATGTTTGGACATCTAAAATGATTATTTCTTACATGCACAACAAACAAGAAAACCTTATGAATAGCTGTCTAGATTGTCGTGGAAAACAAATACTTTTTTCTAAAAATGAAAATTATTCTTATTAAAAGAGAAGAAATACTCACCGAAATCTAATAACGTTCAGTGCTTTGAAGTAGGGTAATTTCTCAAATGATGGTTTCAACTGTGGAAAACAGTTTGACCAGGTTTAATATTTAGTTATAAATTATAATTTTTTACGACAGACCAATAATAGACATCATGTAGTTGAAATTATATCAACTCATCCTCAGTTACCCCCCCCCCCCCATGTTATAGCACTATTCCTCCACGCTGTATTAACTCTCTACATACCCACATGCTTTTCTCAGTGTTTATATCTTATATTCATCCTATATTTATTCATTCTATATTTACCTGTTTTAATTTACCTTGTGTTACTCCATTTACTAGTGTCCTTATATTTACACAATGTTTACTATGTTTATTGTTATTCTGCTTTTGAAGAGTTACTAAACCATTTGTCATCATTCCCTTTAACAATGATTCAATTCAATTCAAGGTTATTTTGATATCGCTTTTTACGATACAGTCGTTGCAAAGCAGCTTTTAGAGGAAATTAAGTTTCTACAATATATTTATATATGGAAATATATTTAACTTATGACAAAATTTGGTTCATCGACAATAAATATTGATTCTATTCTATTCTAGTACAAGATAGATTTACTGTAAAAGTATTATCTGTAGTACTTCTTCAACTGTATACCTTAATGTACTTGGTCTATCATCCACAACTACAGTATTGAAATGCTGGAGGGACTATTTGCATCCATTTTTACCTTTAGTTTCTGTTATTTCAATTATTTATTTACTTTATTATTATTATTATTATTATTGGGACTATTCAACAGTTTTACATAACCTAGTAAATGTCTGAGGGTACCTGAGCAATTTCAACATAACCATTGAATGCGCTAAAGTGTGGTAATAAAAAGTGAGACATAATCAACATATACATTAACTGTTCTTTAAATGTTTCAAAACATTGTCACTTAGTGTTCAAAATGTCTTAATTTATTTTAGTTTATCTTACGTTATTTTACTTACATACTAATACTTTTATCATATGGGTCCACCAATATGTCTGCAATTTTTCTACATGTCTTTTCCTGTCTTCACCCAATTATGCTCAGTTGATCACCCAATCAAGCCGCACAGAGGTAATTGTTATTGTTTTATGTATATATATTTTTTTAATTCAGAACTATTCTTGAGAAAGGACTGTATGGTTGCGTATCGGCAATTATTTGATGTATGAACATTTAACAGTAAACCGGTAAATTAATTATTAAAATAGCAGCATGTAAATATTAATATTTGCACCAGGGCATAAATAAATAGAACATTATTTGCACTGGAGTACAAATACCTTACATTACTGTCTATGTGGGTTGCGGGTAATATATATTTTTACAATATAATTTGAAGTTAAAACTTCATGTACCTTGAATATTTAACACACAACGTACCTGTCTTATGACATTGTTTTCTCTGGCTTTATATGCGGAACTATTTTGATCTTTAAGAGCATCCTCAAAAGGTTCATTGCTGGTAAAATTAAAAGCAGCTGATTGGAATGTGCTTGGAGTTGTTGTGATTATTGTAGGTTGAACTGTTGTATCTGAGGTTGTTGGCTGAGTTGTAATTGTTGGAGTCTGTGTTGTTGTTGTTGTTGTAGAAGGTTCATTTGTAGATGTTGAAGCACTTGTGGATGTTGGTTCAGCTGTAGATGTAAGTTGTGTTGTTGTTTGTGTTGTTGTGCTTTGTTCAGATGTTGTTGATAGTACTGTTGTAGATGTTGAAGCAGTTGTGGATGTTGGTTCAGCTGTAGATGTAAGTTGTGTTGTTGTGCTTTGTTCAGATGTAGTTGATAGTACTGTTGTAGATGTTGAAGCAGTTGTGGATGTTGGTTCAGCTGTAGATGTAAGTTGTGTTGTTGTTTGTGTTGTTGTGCTTTGTTCAGATGTAGTTGATGGTACTGTTGTAGATGTTGAAGCAGTTGTGGATGTTGGTTCAGCTGTAGATGTAAGTTGTGTTGTTGTTTGTGTTGTAGTGCTTTGTTCAGATGTAGTTGATGGTACTGTTGTAGATGTTGAAGCAGTTGTGGATGTTGGTTCAGCTGTAGATGTAAGTTGTGTTGTTGTTTGTGTTGTTGTGCTTTGTTCAGATGTAGTTGATGGTACTGTTGTAGATGTTGAAGCAGTTGTGGATGTTGGTTCAGCTGTAGATGTAAGTTGTGTTGTTGTTTGTGTTATAGTGCTTTGTTCAGATGTAGTTGATGGTACTGTTGTAGATGTTGAAGCAGTTGTGGATGTTGGTTCAGCTGTAGATGTAAGTTGTGTTGTTTGTGTTGTTGTGCTTTGTTCAGATGTAGTTGATGGTACTGTTGTAGATGTTGAAGCAGTTGTGGATGTTGGTTCAGCTGTAGATGTAAGTTGTGTTGTTGTCTGTGTTGTTGTGCTTTGTTCAGATGTAGTTGATGGTACTGTTGTAGATGTTGAAGCAGTTGTGGATGTTGGTTCAGCTGTAGATGTAAGTTGTGTTGTTGTTTGTGTTATAGTGCTTTGTTCAGATGTAGTTGATGGTACTGTTGTAGATGTTGAAGCACTTGTGGATGTTTGTGCAGTTGTAGATGTAAGTTCTGTTGTTGTTTGTGTAGGAGGGGTTGTAGTAGTAGGTTGGGATCAGATGTAGTTGATGGCTGTCTGTGTTGTTGTGCTTTGTTCAGATGTAGTTGATGGTACTGTTGTAGATGTTGAAGCAGTTGTGGATGTTGGTGCAGCTGTAGATGTAAGTTGTGTTGTTGTTTGTGTTGTTGTGCTTTGTTCAGATGTAGTTGATGGTACTGTTGTAGATGTTGAAGCACTTGTGGATGTTGGTTCAGCTGTAGATGTATGTTGTGTTGTTGTTTGTGTTGTTGTGCTTTGTTCAGATGTAGTTGATGGTACTGTTGTAGATGTTGAAGCAGTTGTGGATGTTGGTTCAGCTGTAGATGTAAGTTGTGTTGTTGTTTGTGTTGTTGTGCTTTGTTCAGATGTGGTTGATAGTACTGTTGTAGATGTTGAAGCACTTGTGAATGTTGGTTCAGCTGTAGATGTAAGTTGTGTTGTTGTTTGTGTTGTTGTGCTTTGTTCAGTTGTGGTTGATGGTACTGTTGTAGATGTTGAAGCACTTGTGGATGTTGGTTCAGCTGTAGATGTAAGTTGTGTTGTTGTTTGTGTTATAGTGCTTTGTTCAGATGTAGTTGATGGTACTGTTGTAGATGTTGAAGCAGTTGTGGATGTTGGTGCAGTTGTAGATGGAAGTTGTGTTGTTGTATGTGTTGTTGTGCTTTGTTCAGATGTAGTTGATGGTACTGTTGTAGATGTTGAAGAAGTTGTGGATGTTGGTTCAGCTGTAGATGTTAGTTGTGTTGTTGTGCTTTGTTCAGATGTAGTTGATGGCACTGTTGTAGATGTTGAAGCAGTTGTGGATGTTGGTTCATCTGTGGATGTAAGTTGTGTTGTTGTTTGTGTTGTAGTGCTTTGTTCAGATGTAGTTGATGGTACTGTTGTAGATGTTGAAGCAGTTGTGGATGTTTGTGCAGTTGTAGATGTAAGTTCTGTTGTTGTTTGTGTAGGAGGGGTTGTAGTAGTAGGTTGGGATGTTGTTGCTGTCTGTGTTGTTGTGCTTTGTTCAGATGTAGTTGATGGTACTGTTGTAGATGTTGAAGCAGTTGTGGATGTTGGTGCAGCTGTAGATGTAAGTTGTGTTGTTGTTTGTGTTGTTGTGCTTTGTTCAGATGTAGTTGATGGTACTGTTGTAGATGTTGAAGCAGTTGTGGATGTTGGTTCAGCTGTAGATGTTAGTTGTGTTGTTGTTTGTGTTGTTGTGCTTTGTTCAGATGTAGTTGATGGTACTGTTGTAGATGTTGAAGCAGTTGTGGATGTTGGTTCAGCTGTAGATGTAAGTTGTGTTGTTGTTTGTGTTGTAGTGCTTTGTTCAGATGTAGTTGATGGTACTGTTGTAGATGTTGAAGCAGTTGTGGATGTTTGTGCAGCTGTAGATGTAAGTTGTGTTGTTGTGCTTTGTTCAGATGTAGTTGATGGTACTGTTGTAGATGTTGAAGCAGTTGTGGATGTTGGTTCAGCTGTAGATGTAAGTTGTGTTGTTGTTTGTGTTGTTGTGCTTTGTTCAGATGTAGTTGATGGTACTGTTGTAGATGTTGAAGCAGTTGTGGATGTTGGTTCAGCTGTAGATGTAAGTTGTGTTGTTGTTTGTGTTGTAGTGCTTTGTTCAGATGTAGTTGATGGTACTGTTGTAGATGTTGAAGCAGTTGTGGATGTTTGTGCAGTTGTAGATGTAAGTTCTGTTGTTGTTTGTGTAGGAGGGGTTGTAGTAGTAGGTTGGGATGTTGTTGCTGTCTGTGTTGTTGTGCTTTGTTCAGATGTAGTTGATGGTACTGTTGTAGATGTTGAAGCAGTTGTGGATGTTGGTTCAGCTGTAGATGTAAGTTGTGTTGTTGTTTGTGTTGTTGTGCTTTGTTCAGATGTAGTTGATGGTACTGTTGTAGATGTTGAAGCAGTTGTGGATGTTGGTTCAGCTGTAGATGTAAGTTGTGTTGTTGTTTGTGTTGTTGTGCTTTGTTCAGATGTAGTTGATGGTACTGTTGTAGATGTTGAAGCAGTTGTGGATGTTTGTGCAGCTGTAGATGTAAGCTGTAGATGTAAGTTTGTTGTTGTGTTGTGTTGTTGTGCTTTGTTCAGATGTAGTTGATGGTACTGTTGTAGATGTTGAAGCAGTTGTGGATGTTGGTTCAGCTGTAGATGTAAGTTGTGTTGTTGTTTGTGTTGTTGTGCTTTGTTCAGATGTAGTTGATGGTACTGTTGTAGATGTTGAAGCAGTTGTGGATGTTGGTTCAGCTGTAGATGTAAGTTGTGTTGTTGTTTGTGTTGTAGTGCTTTGTTCAGATGTAGTTGATGGTACTGTTGTAGATGTTGAAGCAGTTGTGGATGTTGGTTCAGCTGTAGATGTAAGTTGTGTTGTTGTGTGTTTGTGCTTTGTTCAGATGTAGTTGATGGTACTGTTGTAGATGTTGAAGCAGTTGTGGATGTTGGTTCAGCTGTAGATGTAAGTTGTGTTGTTGTGTTGTTGTGCTTTGTTCAGATGTAGTTGATGGTACTGTTGTAGATGTTGAAGCAGTTGTGGATGTTTGTGCAGTTGTAGATGTAAGTTCTGTTGTTGTTTGTGTAGGAGGGGTTGTAGTAGTAGTTGGGATGTTGTTGCTGTCTGTGTTGTTGTGCTTTGTTCAGATGTAGTTGATGGTACTGTTGTAGATGTTGAAGCAGTTGTGGATGTTGGTTCAGCTGTAGATGTAAGTTGTGTTGTTGTTTGTGTTGTTGTGCTTTGTTCAGATGTAGTTGATGGTACTGTTGTAGATGTTGAAGCAGTTGTGGATGTTGGTTCAGCTGTAGATGTAAGTTGTGTTGTTGTTTGTGTTGTTGTGCTTTGTTCAGATGTAGTTGATGGTACTGTTGTAGATGTTGAAGCAGTTGTGGATGTTGGTTCAGCTGTAGATGTAAGTTGTGTTGTTGTTTGTGTTGTTGTGCTTTGTTCAGATGTAGTTGATGGTACTGTTGTAGATGTTGAAGCAGTTGTGGATGTTGGTTCAGCTGTAGATGTAAGTTGTGTTGTTGTTTGTGTTGTTGTGCTTTGTTCAGATGTAGTTGATGGTACTGTTGTAGATGTTGAAGCAGTTGTGGATGTTGGTTCAGCTGTAGATGTAAGTTGTGTTGTTGTTTGTGTTGTTGTGCTTTGTTCAGATGTAGTTGATGGTACTGTTGTAGATGTTGAAGCAGTTGTGGATGTTGGTTCAGCTGTAGATGTAAGTTGTGTTGTTGTTTGTGTTGTTGTGCTTTGTTCAGATGTAGTTGATGGTACTGTTGTAGATGTTGAAGCAGTTGTGGATGTTGGTTCAGCTGTAGATGTAAGTTGTGTTGTTGTTTGTGTTGTTGTGCTTTGTTCAGATGTAGTTGATGGTACTGTTGTAGATGTTGAAGCAGTTGTGGATGTTGGTTCAGCTGTAGATGTAAGTTGTGTTGTTGTTTGTGTTGTTGTGCTTTGTTCAGATGTAGTTGATGGTACTGTTGTAGATGTTGAAGCAGTTGTGGATGTTGGTTCAGCTGTAGATGTAAGTTGTGTTGTTGTTTGTGTTGTTGTGCTTTGTTCAGATGTAGTTGATGGTACTGTTGTAGATGTTGAAGCAGTTGTGGATGTTGGTTCAGCTGTAGATGTAAGTTGTGTTGTTGTTTGTGTTGTTGTGCTTTGTTCAGATGTAGTTGATGGTACTGTTGTAGATGTTGAGCAGTTGTATGTTGGTTCAGCTGTAGATGTAAGTTGTGTTGTTGTTTGTGTTGTTGTGCTTTGTTCAGATGTAGTTGATGGTACTGTTGTAGATGTTGAAGCAGTTGTGGATGTTGGTTCAGCTGTAGATGTAAGTTGTGTTGTTGTTTGTGTTGTTGTGCTTTGTTCAGATGTAGTTGATGGTACTGTTGTAGATGTTCAGTTGTGGAGCAGCTGTAGATGTAATGTAAGTTGTGTTGTTGTGTTGTGTTGTTGTGCTTTGTTCAGATGTAGTTGATGGTACTGTTGTAGATGTTGAAGCAGTTGTGGATGTTGGTTCAGCTGTAGATGTAAGTTGTGTTGTTGTTTGTGTTGTTGTGCTTTGTTCAGATGTAGTTGATGGTACTGTTGTAGATGTTGAAGCAGTTGTGGATGTTGGTTCAGCTGTAGATGTAAGTTGTGTTGTTGTTTGTGTTGTTGTGCTTTGTTCAGATGTAGTTGATGGCACTGTTGTAGATGTTGAAGCAGTTGTTGTTGTTGGTTCAGCTGTAGATGTAAGTTGTGTTGTTGTTTGTGTTGTTGTGCTTTGTTTAGATGTAGTTGATGGTACTGTTGTAGATGTTGAAGCAGTTGTTGTTGTTGGTTCAGCTGTAGATGTAAGTGTGTTGTTGTGTGTTGTGCTTTGTTCAGATGTAGTTGATGGCACTGTTGTAGATGTTTGAGCAGTTGTTGTTGTTGGTTCAGCTGTAGATGTAAGTTGTGTTGTTGTTTGTGTTATAGTGCTTTGTTCAGATGTAGTTGATGGTACTGTTGTAGATGTTTGAGTAGTGGTGCTACAAAACACTGCTGTTAAAAATCAAAGTAACATTCATTTTAGAGCAATTGTCACATGTAAATAAGCAATAAGAGATATAAAGAATTTGAATGGGCAGTAACGTACAGACCTAAACTTAACACTGCAATTATCATTGCTGTTTTACTCATCTTGGCAGCTGTCTTGATCACCTATAAACACATAATACATAACATTACGAAATATGTAAGGAATTGCACAGCTGTTTTCACATATTTATATCTGAATATGTGTGAAACTGTAATTTATTTCTGTGATCAAAGCAGAATTTTCAGCATCATTATGCCAGTCTTCAGTATCATATGGTTTTCATAAATCATAATAATATGCTGATTTGCTGCTCAATAAACATTTCTGATTATTATCAATGTTGAACACAGTTGTGCTGCTTCATATTTCAGTGGTAATTCTCACTTTTCATAAATGTAATGCATCCTTACTGAAAAAAGTATTAATTTCTTTAAAAAAAGAATCATACTGATTCCAAAATGTGAACGTTAGTGTGTAGATCAATAAGTTTGATAAAAATGATTTAATTTGAAATGTGATTTTTACAACATAGTTTATGTCACATTTATATTTTAAGATGTAAAAAATGTTTAGACTTCATCATGCTTTTATTATGTCCCATAGTTATTTGTATTTATTATTCTACTCTATTGCATTTACACACACACACACACACACACACACACACACACATACATATATATATATATATATATATATATAACAACTTAAGAAGTCAATAAAGATCACTCTAACTGCATCTTAAACTTTAAACAATTTAAAAATATGTTTACTAACTCGTTCTTGCTGTTGAAGTGTCAGCCAATTATTCCAATGTGTTTAGAGTATAACGTCTGATTAGTTTAACCCTTACATAACACATTTATTTTCTTCATGTAAATGTTTTAAAACAGCTTTACTGAAATAAGCAGGAACATTATGAAATTACTTAAATTCCTGCCCTAATGCAGTTCTACAGAAGATAGCAGTTCTACTCATTTTAGTTCAGTGTAAAAAATAAATAAATAAGAATGCTTGTTAATATAATAAATAAAATTATTACTAATTATTGCAATTAAGAAATAAGACTCACCCAATCCAATGTATACCCGAGTGTCAATTCTCATGCACAGGTGAAGTTGAAAGTCCCTTGATAAAAGCTGGTAAGCTCATGCTGTCCTGAAAGTGCACGTTTTTATTAGCTCTGTTTGGAGTCACATGACACAAACTGCATAGCTGTGACTCTAAGTGGTGGTTCTTTGTCAATGCATTCCATCTTTAACCAAACTGGATATATACCTACGTACATAACAATGCATTCCTCCCTAACAAAACATGCAGTCTTATAAAATACTTACATTGAAAGCAAGTTATAATGGGGTGTTTTGTTCATTATTAAAATTATGAAACCTATGAAACTCATTGTAGATTGCTATTAAAGTATAATATGATACATTACTATATATTGATTGCTGATCATTTATTGATTTATTTATCTTAACTGCAAAAATAATGTAACACCTATTATACAAATGTCTTTCCAAACCTGTATGATTTATTTCTTGTCACACACATTAATTGCATTGGCTTTCGTTGTCTGGTCAAATAAACACTAAATGCAGACTATGTGAGAGTTTGGAGGGTAAATAAATTATGACATCATTTTTATTGTTTGGTAAACTGTGCCTTTCCATTTGGTGAAATAGGCAGGTTGTAATAAAAAGACGAAACAAAGAGAAAAAAGGGAGGTCAAAACAAATCCAAGACCACGAATAATCAAGTTAAGCAGAAATTGAAATCGGTGCTTTCACTGAGTTTCGTTTACTGACAGTTCTTCGGGTCATGAGCTTTAGATTTCGAGATGAGTAACTGATCCCAAATCATTCAAAGTTGTTGCACAGGTTTTCACGATGAAGTGTTACATATTATCAAGCCACGCCATCTGTTTGAGTTTTCTCCAGACAATGACTTTTAATTATTCAAAATTGTTCCCAATCATGTTAACTCATCATAAATCCTACAGCCTACAAGCTTACGTAATAAGTGAGGAGTTGGCATTTGACGTCTATCTATCAGCTAAAGGAATGTGTTCAGTCCAAATTAGCATTTTTAATGAAAACAAATTTAACCTACATATTGTATGTTAATGAATTAATTCAGTAGATGATTTTTATAGCAACTTACAAATGAGGAAAATCACAAGCAGGAGCCAACAATATTCATAGAACACGATTTAAAAATTAAATTACAAGATTAGTACGTAATCAACAAAAGAGGTGAAATAATACAAAGATGTTATTTTTTATGTGCACGGATGATTTTTATTGGGTGTAGACATTGCATTATTTACAACAAATAGAATAACCATGAAATATTTCTACATACGATCTTGATACATTGATGAAATTAAAATGAGTCTTAATTAAACTAACTTTAAACCTGTTCTTCCATCTCATTTTAGTTTCCGTCTTTTTGTTTGTTGTCTTGTTTTGCACACATAGTCATATTATCTGCTTGACGTGGAAATAATCGACATTGCATTCCTCTCAGTTCAGTAACCACAAAAGCATTCCAGCTTCTGCATTCCTTATATTCCCAATCTCTCTCCGTTATGATGCGTTTAGCTGGAAGTTTCCGGTTTTGACTCTTCCGCATTTGTCACATACGCAAGGAGCCACATGTATGCTCTCTGAATCACACACTCTGCTTTTAAGTTGTTTTCTGTGAACGTTTCATGGTATTGAAGCTGTGTTCATGACTGTGACTTGATTAACCAGTGAGTGATTGAAGGTGATTGTTTTAAACACTGGTACTTTGGGATTGTTGAAGACAAAAACAATGGTGCTTTTCACTGAGTTTGCAGAATCATCTGCGTTTCCGTTTTTGCTGGTGTTGCTTGATAATGGTGGGCTTGTTAGACCTGCTGGTGTTGAAGATATGCTGTTTGACCAGGTGTCTGTGATTGTAGTGCCTTCTGGATAAGACCTGTTTAGCGCTGTTTGAATTGATATGCCCACAATTGAGCCTTTGTTTTCCTCAGCTAATGGAGTGGGGACAGGGTTAGAGTCATTGTCTATGGCTGTGAGAGGAGATGCTTGAGGAAACGGGTTTAATGAGGCGTTTGTGTTTATGTTCTGATTTCCCTGAGCGGTCAGAAGCATTATGGTTGTGTTCATAGATGTTGGCTTTGAATCAGGTGCCATTGCTTGTCTTGAAACTGTTCCCTGTAAGAAAAAGACAAAAGAAAAGTGATTAAATGAGAGACACATGCTGCAAAAATATAATGTGTTTTTACAGTAGATGGCTTTAAACCGTTATCACCTCTTGACTGCTTAATTATAAACTACCTTAGCACATACCGTGGTGTAAAAATTGTATATGATTTAACATGGCATTGTATGTCATTTTATTATAAAATACTACCAATTATATGTACTGACAAAAATATGTATAGCCTGAATGCACTGTAAGTCGCTTTGGATAAAAGCGTCTGCTAAATGCATAAATGTAAATGTAAATGTATATGATTTTTGGCAGTCAAACTTGGAATAAAAAATCATTAAAAGGACAGAAGTCCCTGCATAACTATGGTAATATTTGATAATATACTTGAATAAAATGTCATATCCATTTATGCCGTGGAGGAATTAAAAAACCATTCCAATGCGTGGAGACCAAGCGGCAACCTCCCACTCTCTCTCGTGAAACCAACACGGACGTGACTGAAACTGCAATTCATCAACTGGCCGCTAGAGGCGGGCTCCAAAAGGGAGTCAATCCCATAGACCCCCCATGTTAAAACGCCCAACTTTACAGCAGAAAAAAACACGTTTACAGCCTGGTGTAAAAAGTGGTTTTGGTCTATATAGCTAATTTTGCCCTTCATTACAACTGTGAGGGAGGTGATTTTTTATTACTCATCCTTTTAAATTATATTAAACCTTAAAGTTCTGCATAATTAAGGCCGTGGCCACTTGAGTGACAGGTGGATTGCCCCTGCTGTCACCACTGTCATGCTTGGTGGGCGTGGTTTCTGCAACAAGCTCCACCCACATCCCACCTTTTTGCCCACTTTCGATTATCTGGGAGTGACGTGCAGCCAAGATGGCAACGTCTGTCTCCGCCCACTTTGAGCTTCAAAAATTCTCTTCAGAAACCTATGGGTGACGTTACGAACACTACGTCCATGTTTTTTACAGTCTATGGTGGAAACCTTGTTAGGCGCTTGATCTTTACTTTTTGTTATGATTACAATTTTTTTTTTGCTTGGTGCAATGCCGAAAAGTTGCTGTGTGTCGTTCTGTACCTCTAATACTTTTTTTTTTTTTATCCCGATCTGAAGATGTATATACTGCTGAATAATAAACAGAGGTAGCACAGTCTACATATATATTCATATGTATATGCACTCCAGATTGGCAAGACTACCCTTCAATGACCTATCACTAGTCTCGTCCCACCTGTCCTGCTGAAAAAACAATAGAACCCTTCCCAAAACACAATAGAAAATGTTATGGTTTTAATGGGAATTGTATTGGTTTTAATGGAAGCTATAATGGTGTCTACTGGTATGTGATGGATTCTATTGGTGGGATGGAAAAATGCCCAAAACACACTACAAAAAGGAATTTTCTAATGGTTTTACTGGAAGAAGCTAATGGTTTATAATGATATTTTAATGTAAACCATTGGAATTTTTGTGATGGTTTCTGTTGGGCTTTGTTGGTTTTTTTTGCAGGGTGCACCGCAACCCAGTTCTGATGGGGCATACAGTAACATAAATGTCACTCCCTGATATTTTGTGATGTAAATGTCATTGTGACGAGTGGGGCGGGGCCGAGAGCCGTGGGAACGGAGCGAGGCCGGTGGAGTAAATGATAATGAACGACACCTGCGCCACTCACCGGTCTCGAGTCCCACGGAGGAGCTTCGGAAGGAATAAAAGGAGGAGTGACAACCGTGGAAGACGAGAGAGGACCAGGCCTGGAATTTTAGTTTGTGTTTTGTGTGTGGCAGTCGTCCGTGAGGGGCTGCCGCTTTTCTGTTATGTTTGTTTATTTTATTATTAAAATGTCTTAAATGTTCGCCGGTTCCCGCCTCCTTCTTCCCGTATCTATCAACTGCGTTACAGTCATAATCTATTAAAACATTTATTTCATATTATTATACACAATCCCTTACAAAATTTAACAATGGTATTACTATAGTAAATGTAAGCTATAGTAGGCTAACCGTGTTTTGGGGGCATTTTTATTACCAGTTGTAGCCTGTAACCACAGTTTTAATACAAAAAACGTGATTTATTGTTTTTTATCATGGTTTACCATGTTTTTTTTTTTTATTATTAGGTTGTACTGTACCGTTTGGCACACAACACATAATGCTGTGCAATTCAAGGCACTTCAGTAGACCTTCAATGTTACCAATATTTTGTCAATGTTAAAATTTGTTTTAATATATCGATACAAAAGTATAACAGGCTTTTACTCTAGTCTTTATCACTCTGTTAAAATTAAGCTAAACAAAACAACACTGACGTTTACTTTCACAAGCCATAAGGTATGGGCTTGTAGTAAGCTGTCTCTTGCCTGGGGACTCAATCAGGTAATAACAAGTATCAGGAAACATTCCGTTGGGTCGTTTGGCTAGTTACAGATAACGTACAGACAGTCCAACCTAATACGGCTCTGGTTGTTTTACGTATCTTGCTCTGTCGAGCAGGAGATATGATTTTATGTACACCATTCTGGGTCAACACCATTCTTTTCCAATGAGGGGGAAAGGATCGTTTCCCCCACACCAACTCCGCCCACACAGCTATGACACAACACCGACCAAGTCTATATGATGGTATTTATATGATATGAAAATTTTTATTCGGAGTGTCTATTTACACTCAGTGCAAATAACCCGCCTTGATAGCAGAGGCTATTTACACTAACTCCGCCCACCTACGTTTGATTGGTCTGGTCAAAATTACGAAAGACTGCTAGCTTTTGTTAGTTCCAGTGGCGCAGATGGGTTAGGGTTAGGTTAGGGTTAAGGTTAGGGTTATCATAGGTTCTCATTTTAACGCGAATGACATAATACATGAGCATTCGACTTTTGGCCAACTTTTTTCTCCCTTTTCAAATGTTTTATCGCAATCAGAAAGGCATTTATTTAAAAAAAACATTAAGTAAATAATTACAAATGTGAAAATAAAGTATAGGTTAGGGTAGGTGTAGGGATGGATTTATTGTCCCAATAAGGTGGCATCTATTTAATTTGAATAAAAATAAAAATGTTCCCCTTAATAAGTTATTATTGCATACTTATTTTAGAATGTACTACAATACTGAGGTGCAGATAATTGCCACTATTTGCCATAAGTAGTATAAAAAACCTGCTATTTTCACTTAATGTAAATAGAATCCATTGCAAAATAGCCACTGCCTTTATATAAAGGCCATGTAAGTTTCTATAATTCAGCCCGTGTTATGAGTATTTTTTAAGGTAAAATGCAAATTTTGGTATATACTTCATGTTGGTTTTGTTCTTGATGGAACAAAACTGACTTTAACTACTTGAACTACTTGAACTAGAAATTTGTGTTTACATATTGACTGGTTTTCTTCTATTAAGAGAATTAAGAGATTTAGATGTTGGTCAGTTTTGTTCTATTAGGAGATTTAAATAACGTTCAGATTTGGTCTACTAAGTTATTCAAATGTCAGCCAGTTTTGGTCTACTGTAGCCCGAAACACACTGCATGATTTTCGGCTGTCTCAAACGAAAGATTGGCATCGTGAAACAATTGTGGTGAATCAGAAATGGCCACGGTTGTTTTACGATGCCAGTCTTTCATCTGGGAAAGCCAAAAATCGTACAGTGTGTCTAAGTGATTTAAATGTCAGCCAGTTTTTGGTCTACTACATTATTTAAATGTCAGTCAGTTTTTGGTCTACTAAGTGATTTAAATGTTGGTCAGTTTTGGTCTGCGAAGTTATTTAAAATTATGATGGATGGTCAAATGCATGAGCGTTCAAAAGTACAGTGTGACCAGTGGTTTGCGTGTGCTATATGTATATGTTGTTAAGAATATGCAAATGGCTGCTGACCAGTGTTGTTGAGTCTGAGGAAGTAACCAAACTTGGATTTAGTGTTGCATCAGTTCTTGCAGACTGAGATGATTTCGATTCTGTCACAGGTGTCAAATTATCTTGACTGTCAGTGGTTAGTAGATTTTCTGATTCTGATTTCTGATCTGATGTGATGGAGGCTTGAGCGTGGTCTGATGACTGTTGTGATGTGTTCGCAGTGAAGTGTGCTGTTCCAGAAGATGTGTCAGGGGACATAAATGATCCTGCAGTCAATGTCCTTGTGGATTCCAAAAATAGAGTCTGATCTGTGACACGTCTGCTGGATGAAGTTGAGGTTGTAACAGAAGGCTGTGTAATGTTTGCATTGGTTGGTGTGTTTTGCGATGATGTAGACTGAAGGAGTGCAGAGGCAGCAGTAGTTGCTTGGGAGAACTGCAGGGGGTTGGAAGACGTAGCAACTACTTCATTTGTAGATTGGTAGGTTGATGGTGAGTCAGAAATGTTCATCTGTTGTGTAGTGGCTTGAATGGCGGGGTAAGACTCAGTTGTGCTTCTCATTGTGAGGTGGTTTGGTTCTGAGCTTGTTGTGAAGATGGATGAACTCAAGTCTAGAGTTGTTGTAGGGGCAATTGTTGTTGTTGTTGATTCATTTGATGTGATGGAGACTTGAGTATGGTCTGATGACTCAAGCTGTTGTGTTGTCGTCTCAGTGGTGTGTGATGTTCCAGAAGACACATCAAGGGATAGAAATGAAGAGCCTGTAGTTGTTGTTGTAGGGGCAATTGTTGTTGTTGTTGATTCATTTGATGTGATGGAGACTTGAGTAGGGTCTAATGACTCAAGCTGTTGTGTTGTCGTCGCAGCGGAGTGTGATGTTCCAGAGGACGCATCAGGGGATGGAAATGAAGGGCCTGTAGTTGTTGTCGATTCAGAAAATTCAGTATGTTTAATGACACTTCTGCTGGTTGTTGGCTCAGGTTTTCGGGTACCAATTAATGCTCCAGCAGTCCAAGAAACAGATATATTGCTGTCTGAGGTTTGCTCTACATCATCCTGTGTATTGGAAACAGTGGTGGCAATTGAATCTTTGTTTGCATGACTCTGAGTCAATAACATTAATGTGTCCGTGCTAGTTGTTGTAGCGCTTCTTGTTGAACTGATTCCACGTGAAGTGGCATTGGTTAAGGTCTCCAATATTTGAGTTGCAGTGATTTGGAAGTTTATTGGCAAGACAGAAGTTTTCATTGGTTGTGTAGTGGCTTGAATGGTGGAGTAAGTCTCGGTTGTACTTCTGATCGTGTGGTGATTTGATTCTGAGCTTGATGTGAAGATGGATGAACTCGAGTCTAGAGTAGTTGTAGAGGAAATCACTGTAATTGTTGATTCAGAAAATTTGGTCTGATCTCTGTTGGTTGAGGTTTTAGCTGTTGGCTCTGGTTTTTGGGTACCAGTTAATGTTCCAGTGGTCCAAGAATTGGATATATTGCTGTCTGGGTTTTGATCGCTACCACCTTGTGCATTGGAAACAGTGGTGGTAACGAAATGATTGTTTGCATGACTCAGAATCAGTTTAGGTGTCCCATGTGTCGTTGATGTGTCCATGCTAGTTGTTTTAGCGCTTCTTGATGTACTGATCCTATTGGTTAAGGTCTCCGTTGTTTGAGTTGCAGTGCTTTGGTAGTTTATTGGCAAGACGGAAATGTTCATTGGTTGCATAGTGACTTGAACGGTGGAGTAAGTCTCAGTTGTACTTCTGATAGTGAGGTGGTTTGGTTCTGAGCTTGATGTGAAGATGGATGAACTCGAGTCTGGAGTTGTTGTAGGGCCAACCGTAGTTGTTGTTGATTCATTTGATGCGATGGAGACTTGAGTACGGTCTGATGACTCAAGCTGTTGTGTTGTCATCTCAGCGGAGTGTGATGTTCCAGAGGACGCACCAGGGAATGGAAATGAAGAGCCTGTAGTTGTTATTGTTGGTGAAATCATTGTTGTTGATTCAGATAATTCTGTCTGTTTTATGACACTTCTGTCGGTTGTTGGCTCAGGTTTTTGGTTAGGAGTTAATGTTGCAGTGGTCCAAGAATTGGATATATTGCTGTGTGAGGTTTGGTCATCCTGCGTATTGGCATCAGTGGATGTAATGCGTTCATTTTCATTCTCCTGATTTGGAGTCAGTGTAGCTGTCTCATATGTAATTGATGTGTTCAAGCTAGTTGTTTTTGTTGATTGAAAAAACGCTGTCTGATTCGTGACACTTCTGCTGGATGAAGTTGAGGTTGTAACAGAAGGCTGTGTAATGTTTGCATTGGTTGGTGTGTTTTGCAACGATGTAGACTGAAGGAGTGCAGAGGCAGCAGCAGTTGTTTGGGAGACTTGCAGGTGGTTGGAAGACGTAGCAACTACTTCATTTGTAGATTGGTAGGTTGATGGTGAGTCAGAAGTGTTCATCGGTTGTGTATTGAATTGACTGATGGAGTAAGACTCGGCTGTGCTACTCATTGTGAGGTGGTTTGGTTCTGAGCTTGTTGTGAAGATGGATGAACTCAAGTCTGGAGTTGTTGTAGGGGTAATTGTTGTCGTTGATTCAGAAAATGAATTCTGATCTCTGTTGGTTGAGGTTTCAGTTGTTGGCTCAGGCTTTTGGGTACCAGTTAATGCTCCAGTGGTCCAATAATCGGATATATTGCTGTCTGAGATTTGATTTATATCATTCTGTGTACTGGAAACAGTGGTGGTAACAAAATGATTGTTTGCATGACTCAGAGTCAGTTTAGGAGTCCCAGGTGTCATTGATGTGTCCATGCTAGTTGTTTCAGCGCTTCTTGTTGAACCGATCCCACGTGAAGTGGCATTGGTTAAGGTCTCCAATATTTGAGTTGCAGTTATTTGGAAGTTTATTGGTGAGACAGAAGTTTCCATTGGTTGTGTAGTGGCTTGAATGGTGGAGTAAGTCTCGGTTGTACTTCTGATCGTGTGGTGATTTGTTTCTGAGCTTGATGTGAAGATGGATGAACTCGAGTCTGGAGTAGTTGTAGAGGAAATCGCCGTAATTGTTGATTCAGAAAATCCGGTCTGATCTCTGTTGATTGAGGTTTTAGTTGTTGGCTCTGGTTTTTGGGTACCAGTTAATGTTCCAGTGGTCCAAGAATTGGATATATTGCTGTCTGAGTTTTGATTGCTATCACCTTGTGCATTGGAAAGAGTGGTGGTAACGAAATCATTGTTTGCATGACTCAGAGTCAGTTTAGGTGTCCCATGTGTCGCTGATGTGTCCATGCTAGTTGTTTTAGCGCTTCTTGATGTACTGATCCTATTGGTTAAGGTCTCCGTTGTTTGAGTTGCAGTGCTTTGGTAGTTTATTGGCGAGACGGAAGTGTTCATTGGTTGCGTAGTGACTTGAACGGTGGAGTAAGTCTCAGTTGTACTTCTAATAGTGAGGTGGTTTGGTTCTGAGCTTGATGTGAAGATGTATGAACTCGAGTCTGGAGTTGTTGTAGGGCCAACCGTAGTTGTTGTTGATTCATTTGATGCAATGGAGACTTGAGTACGGTCTGATGACTCAAGCTGTTGTGTTGTCATCTCAGCGGAGTGTGATGTTCCAGAGGACGCACCAGGGAATGGAAATGAAGAGCCTGTAGTTGTTATTGTTGGTGAAATCATTGTTGTTGATTCAGATAATTCTGTCTGTTTTATGACACTTCTGTCGGTTGTTGGCTCAGGTTTTTGGTTAGGAGTTAATGTTGCAGTGGTCCAAGAATTGGATATATTGCTGTGTGAGGTTTGGTCATCCTGCGTATTGGCATCAGTGGATGTAATGCGTTCATTTTCATTCTCCTGATTTGGAGTCAGTGTAGCTGTCTCATATGTAATTGATGTGTTCAAGCTAGTTGTTTTTGTTGATTGAAAAAACGCTGTCTGATCCGTGACACTTCTGCTGGAGGAAGTTGAGGTTGTAACAGAAGGCTGTGTAATGTTTGCATTGGTTGGTGTGTTTTGCAACGATGTAGACTGAAGGAGTGCAGAGGCAGCAGCAGTTGTTTGGGAGACTTGCAGGTGGTTGGAAGACGTAGCAACTAATTGATTTGTAGATTGGTAGCTTGATGGTGAGTCAGAAGTGTTCATCGGTTGTGTATTGAATTGACTGATGGAGTAAGACTCGGCTGTGCTACTCATTGTGAGGTGGTTTGGTTCTGAGCTTGTTGTGAAGATGGATGAACTCAAGTCTGGAGTTGTTGTAGGGGAAATTGTTGTCGTTGATTCAGAAAATGAATTCTGATCTCTGTTGGTTGAGGTTTCAGTTGTTGGCTCAGGCTTTTGGGTACCAGTTAATGCTCCAGTGGTCCAATAATCGGATATATTGCTGTCTGAGATTTGATTTGTATCATTCTGTGTACTGGAAACAGTGGTGGTAACAAAATGATTGTTTGCATGACTCAGAGTCAGTTTAGGTGTCCCAGGTGTCATTGATGTGTCCATGCTAGTTGTTTTAGCGCTTCTTGATGAACTGATCCCATTGGTTAAGGTCTCCGTTGTTTGAGTTGCAGTGCTTTGGTGGTTTATTGGCGAGACGGAAGTGTTCATTGGTTGTGTAGTGGCTTGCATGGTGGAGTAAGTCTCAGTTGTACTTCTGATTGTGAGGTGGTTTGGTTCTGAGCTTGATGTGAAGATGGATGAACTCATGTCTGGAGTTGTAGGGCCAACCGTAGTTGTTGTTGATTCATTTGATGTGATGGAGACTTGAGTACGGTCTGATGACTCAAGCTGTTGTGTTGTCGTCTCAGTGGTGTGTGATGTTCCAGAGGACACATCAAGGGATATAAATGAAGAGCCTGTAGTTGTTGTTGTAGGTGCAATCCTTGTTGTTGTTGATTCAGAAAATTCTGTATGTTTAATGACACTTCTGCTGGTTGTTGGCTCAGATTTTCGGGTACCAGTTAATGCTCCAGCAGTCCAATAAATAGATATATTGCTGTCTGAGGTTTGCTCTGCATCATCCTGTGTATTGGAAACAGTGGTGGTGATTGAATCATTGTTTGCATGACTCGAAGTCAGTGTCATTGATGTATCCATGCTAGTTGTTGTAGCGCTTCCTGTTGAACTGATCCCACGTGAAGTGGCATTGGTTAATGTCTCCATTGTTTGAGTTGCAGTTCTTTGGAAGTTTATTGGTGAGACAGAAGTGTTCATCGGTTGTGTATTGGCTTGACTGATGGAGTAAGACTCGGCTGTGCTACTCATTTTGTGGTGGTTTGGTTCTGAGCTTGTTGTGAAGATGGATGAACTCAAGTGTGGAGTTGTTGTAGGGGTAATTGTTGTTGTTGATTCAGAAAATGCAGTCTGCTCTCTGTTGGTTGACGTTTCAGTTGTTGGTTCGGACTTTTGAGTACCAGTTAATGTTCCAGTGGTCCAAGAATCAGATATATTGCTCTCTGAGGTTTGATTTATATCATTCTTTGTACTGATAACAGTGGTGGTAACGAAATTATTGTTTTCATGACTCAGTGTACGTGTCTCAGATGTCGTTGATGTGCCCATGCTAGTTGTTTTAGCGCTTCCTGGTGAACTTATCCCATTGGTTAAGGTCTCCATTGTTTGAGTTGCAGTGCTTTGAGAAACAGTCATGAAAATGTTTGGAGAAGAACTGGCAGTAACAGCAGAGTCAGTTTGGCAGCAGTCCAGAGGAAAGGAGGAATTCAGGACTCCTGCAAATAAAAACATTAGATACTTATATTTGTGATAGACAGCTCTGTTTTTATTCTCTCTTGAAGGTACTGTAAGTATTGTAAATGATATGGTGAAAAGGTTATTATCTAGTATTGAAGTTCAGTATGAAATATACACTTCCCAAAAGTACCAGTGAAAAGCTTGAACACGATTGACTGAATCTTTTTCAATTTGATCTAAAAGCTTATGTGTATAGTTAGTTTCGTAAATTGTGGTGAAATGTCTTTACAACAGTGATTCCTTTTGATCCTCTCTAGTAAATCGTTATAAATAAACGTGTCAACTAAATGCATAAATATAAATGTAAAATTATTGTTACTGTTTTTATTTTAATGCATCCATCAAAGGAGCAGCAGAAAGCTCAATTTTGTTACAATTGCTCATTAAATCATCCACATACTTACATTTGTGTTATTTTGTAATTTTAATTATAAAATAATTGTACCACTTTAGATTAGAGAGCTATTGACTATTGACTAGTTAGCATGTTTATTGCTTGCGTATTGACTGTTCATTAGTACTTGTATTAATGCATTATTCTGCATGACCATATTTTAGATCCCTTAACCCTAACCTGTACACAAATACGACAACAACCACCTTACTTACTATCAATAAGCAGTAATTTAGGAGTTTATTGAGTGAAAACTCCGAGGTCACACTTTATTTTGATAGTCCACTTTAGACATTCTACTAACTATAAGTAATTTTGTAACTACATGTCAACAAATTTTCAGTGTAGACTGTTAGGATAGATTTAGGGTTAGTAGAATACGTTTACATATACTTAGTAGAATAAGTCTACTAATACTCTTATGACTACTTGATGTATTTTCTTTTATGTCATGTGTGTAATGTGACTAGTTATAGTCATTTTATTTGACTATGTTTGTTGTTATTAATCTTGTTGTGTTGGTGAGCCAAAGACAATTTTCCACTTAAACAATAAAGTTATACTATACTATACTTGTCAGACCTGTGTCCCCATATTTTGTGTCTTCCTTCCTCTTGTGCCCATATTTGGTCTTCCTGTTCCTGTCCTCGTTTGTCTTCATTAGTTTATTAGTCCCCAGCCCTGTGTTATTAATTGCCTAGTTTAGTCTCCCCTTTATAAGCCCTGTGTTTCCTTGCCTCACATTCCTGTAAGATCATCTTCATGTCTGTTTCCATGTCTCCAGCGATCCCTGAGTTTTGTTTAATAAACGTCCTCTGTGTTTGTGATAATCCTCGTTTCTCTTCTCCAGAGTGGATTGTGACAATACTATACTACTTGCATATACTATACGATACTAATATACTATACTACTTGCTTAAGTTTCTCATAGTCAGTATGTTGTATGTTACATTTACATTAATGCATTTAGCAGACGCTTTAATCCAAAGCGACTTACAGTGCATTCAGGTTATACATTTTTTGTCAGAATGTATGTTGTGGACACATCAAAATAAATAGTTTGAATATATTAAGCAGACAGTCTACTAATACTCTAATGACTGCTAGTTGACATGTAGTTACTTACTGTTAGTAGATTGTGAACTATCAAAATAAAGTGCTAGTCAATATTCAATTTGTGTTCTCTAATCTAAAGTGTTAATATTATCATAAAAGTGTGTTTTGAAATTTTGCAAGGTCATGTACATAAAAACTGGCTTATCGACTGGAATATTATAGAGTCCTTTTGATGTAACTGAACCACCGGCGGGTGTGTAAGCGTGTAATCCTCCTGTGTCATCAAGTCTCGTCTGAAACAAATGCATCGATCACGACTCACCCCAGAAGAGCAGGAATGATGCAATACTCCTCATCATATCCTGCATGCTCACCAAATCTGAAAAGCAAATATTTCATATGTTTTGTCATTAGTGCTTACATCTCTGTATGCGTTTAATCTATTTAGGGTCTCATTCTACGCCAGGGCTGGAATTTGGTGTTTTTGGAAGCTAGTGTTTTCACAACTGATTCGCTAAAGCAGTTATGCAAATCAGATGAATATTTTGATTAATTTCTGCTGGCATAATTAAATGTCTCTGTTTAAAAATGAATGCCAATGACGTAATTGAAATATGATGTGTGGCTCAAATCATGGGCCAGTTGCATTAAGTCTCTGTCCAGTCTTAAAGAAAAATTGAGATGACTTACTATTTAAGACTAGTCAAGGCAGTTAATGCAAGCAGCCCCAGCCGTAAGTGAATTTATCTCGTAGTTGACACAGACTTGGACAGAAAAGGCTCAAATATAATATAGGGCTGTATAATTAATCAAATCACGATATGGAGTGGTGTCTGTGAATATTCAAGCACAAAATACTACTTTTTAAACCATTAGGTTTAACCTGTAAAAACCATATATAAATATAACTATTGTACTGTAGTATGTACGTAACAGTAACAATAAATGTGTAACATTATTTTTAAAGTGTTTTTTTTTTAAACACCTTCATATTCACCACAAACACAAAATAACCAGTTCTCCTCACACTTTTATTGATAAAACAAGACACCAGTGTAATATTGTACAATTTATTTTCCAACTCAAACACAAATTTGTAGTTGTGTAATCGGATTATAGCAATATCAGTGTCAAATGACAGCAGTTAGCTTTAGCTTTAGCAGTTAGCAATCAGGAAGAGGAAATTGAGAAATCACATTCTTAAAATACTCCTTTACTTACCGCATGAGCTAAAAACTTGATAAAGGTGATGATGTGAATTGTTCAGAGGTCATGCGTTGAAGATGGTTCACATCATTAATCACAGTGCATTTAAAGCAGAATTATTTCAGTAAAGAAAAATAGTTTAAACCTTTTCGATTTCTAGAAATGAACTCAGCGTTCTTTTTAGCAGTGAGAGAAACATGGAGATGAACCTGTTGGGTGAGAATCTTACTGTTTTGAAAACTGGCATGCAAATAGTTTAGACAGTACACAGCAGTTCTCACAACAGCGTGTTTGTATTCTCACAACGCGAAAGACGAGAGAAGCAGGAAAACATGCAAATTGGGTTCTGTGGTCTAGTTACCTAGTTTGCTTAATGCTTTTTTTTTGAGAATGAGAATGAGCTTTATTGGCCAGGTATGTTTACACATACAAGGAATTTGTTAAAGTGACAGAAACTCCACAGTGCAACAAAATAACAGCAACAGGACAGGACACAGACAATACAAAAATAATATACAAATAGGCAATGTACAAAAAGGTAAAAACACAATATATAATATAGACAATTATGTGTGTACAGACCGTTAAGATGCGCATAAACTCTGAAAATGCGCATAAAAAACGTATGCGCACATTTAAGTAGGATACATTTTTTATCCGATAAGAAAATAAGCACATAAACTACGATTGAAACACATTTACGGAATAACTTCCTCCATGCGCATTGAAAAAGTCATGTGACTTTGTGCTATGAGACGGGATAACTTGACTAACCAGAGGACCGATCTCGTTCACAGCATCTATATGTTGTTATGGTCATTCTGAAAAGTCTGAGTAAAGTCTGCCGTCAAAGTATTTCTGTATAATTGTCTTAGACGACTGTGTTTGCAAAAGCAGGCATCCTCCTCTGAAAGTAATGACTATATTCTTAGTGATATTTAGTGCCACAGTTTACCAGGAAGTGACAGTTTTGTTCTCTTTGACTCATTGGATGGAAACTGTGTTTTATTCGCATATGTTTTAATGCGATATTCCAGTTTTGCGCATGAGTTAAATTTGAATATTTGGATGGAAACATAGCTACTGACTGCTTGGCTGTAATTTTCGAGAGAAGACGTTTGCCTTCAGTGTATCCAAGTAAAAATTTTTTTAAACTGAAAATGCAATTACATTGTTTACAAAACATAATGTTAACCGAAACATAGTTTGGCTTTTTGTCACGTTAGATTTTAGACATCATACTCAGATCAGATATTTTTCCTCTTATTTGCTTATTTCTGGCGCCAATGCCTAAAGGGTAGTGTTGCGTGTCTTGGTGTTTCCTACGCCCTCTAAATGTAAAAGACACAAAAAAAAAAATGTTAATACTTAAACTGCAAGTTTGGCTGTGTGCTCACGATACAGGGAGGTTACAATGATGAGGTCAAATGGCTAAAATAGCAGAGAAGCTAATGTAAATAAGGTACGTTAGCCTAGGACAGATCTCGATTTGAAGAGTAAACAATAAGGCTGTTGTACATTTAAGAATACATAAAATGCAATATTACAATAATATTTATTATTTATCATGCAAACAGGAGTTTCTGCCTTAGATAAATCTGCATCAGTTTGCATTCTGGTGTTTGCATTCCAGCGCGTGCAAGCATAGAGACGTGTTTTAGACAGCGCGACATACCGAGTTAATTCCTCTTTCATGTATCCCTGTGTTTAAAATACATATGCATGGGGGTTTGCGCAATAATGTCGCAATACTGGAAACAATTCTGTTTTAAAGCATGAAGGCGAGCCGATGGATATCACAAGCAACGAGCAAACTTTGCTCAATAGTTATGTGAACGTCTTAACTTCAGTCATGCAAAAAGACACACCCATCCAACAAACCCAATCCCCCCCCCCCCTTTTTCGAAGCCATAACCGGTCCGTGGTGTACAAAATGTTGGAGACCCCTGTTCTAACATGACCATTTAGCAGGTTCACAGGGCTGAACATTAACGGTTTTGTACTTACAGTACTGTGCAGAAGTCTTGGGCCATCATTTAGTTTTTTAATACTGCCTATAAATGTCCTGTATTTTGGGGGGTTTTAATCTAATAAAATGGTATAGTCAGTAAACCATTTCTAAAACAACAAATATAATAGTGGCCTAAGACATTTTCACATTCCTGTAGCTTTTTTGCTACAGAGGCATAATGTTTTTGTACCACAGGCAACACAATTGTAGTACAAGTATTTAACATCTGTTACAGAGGAATTATAGGAGTGTTCCAGTGTCTTGAGGTTGCACACAGTAGATTACAACTTCCAGTGTATAATAGCAGTGCATCGATTAACCTATGGCTGCACGATTTGAGGGGAAATTGAATTGCAATTATCCAGGTTAATTATTTCATGTTGTCTCCCCAATAATGATAATCTTGTTTTCCAGTTTCTGTGGTGGAAGAAATGTTCAGCAGTTCATCCCTGGTAAAACTGATCATGTTTGAGAAACAAAAAACAGGAAAAACTTACACTGAAGCTGCCATCTACGGCGCCATCTTAGAAACGTTCTGTACTGTATAATCTAAGATACAGGTACATACTTAATAATGCATAATTTCATTGTTATTTTCAGTGCATAACGTTAGAATGCACTATATATCCTATATATACATTTACATTTTTAGTGATTCAATTTGCAAATGTAACTTTTTTTTTAAAAGATAACTTAAAATTAATAAACTGCATATTAAATACTTGAAACATTTTTATAACTTTATGAATGGTGTAATTTTAAGTTGCGTATAAATACATTTTGTTTTAATTACATATGAATTCATTTTAATTAATCATTAAATTTAGTACTGAAAGTGATTCTTGTTATGAAAAAAAATTGCATAATTATTATGAAATGCTGTATGAGGAGGACCAAAATAAGCATATTTGATGTTGTTTTAATTACAATAAAATAGGGTTTCTCTTTTGTTCTTTTTTAATTCATGAAAAATATGGTGTTATATTATATTTTAATTTTAATTAATCATATTTATACTGTTTATCTTTGCTGATTAATATATGTGATGCTGTCTAGTTATTATTATCTCTTTAAATATCATACACTGTAAAAAAAAAAAAAAGATTGTGAATACAAAATTACTGTAGTATTTTTTACAGTAAAATATGATCGCATGTAAAGCCTTTATATATAATGCTTAATATAAGTATTTATAATGCATTAATTATGCTTTGTAATGCCCTCTATAATGTATTGTGTGATCTCATAAATAATTGTAACCAGCGTTGTATTATATTCATTGTTACATTAATTATCAATTCAGAAAGTAAAATGTGAAAAACAAACCTTCAAATATTATAATGCATTTTAACTTTGGTTACAGTTATTTATGAAAAATATAATGCATAAGAACATGTATAATTAATACTTGTATAATGCATCATAAATAAAGGCTTGTCTTTCTACTTCTAAATGTCGTGTTTAATTCGTGGAATTTATTAGCAATTTCTGAGTGATTTTTTTTTAAAGTAATTTTTCAGTGCATGTAAATGAATCAGATCTTGTGTAAGTAAACTTAGCCAACACGTACAAATACTTCAAGACGTCATTTGAACATTTCAGGAAACTTTCATTTTCTCAGCCCTATTCAGAGACGTCAGTAAATCAAGCACAACAAGGTGTGTTCAGGACATCAGCATTCACATGATTCTCTTATTCTCCACAAAAACACAAACATTTCCTCATAGTGACACAGGGAAAAACCCAGATTGAGATAAAGATTGCAGGAAGATCAATCACTGCATGAAAACAAACCCTACCATCGAGTGGCCTGGCTTTGCTCGGGGAAATTTATTGATAAGAGCGGTTTTACGCACACCTATTAAACACAATAAAAGTCATCCGAGGTCTACTGCTGCTGCTGTTGATGTCCAAACTATTCATCCATCAGTGTTTCGTAGGAATGAGAAGATTCCCCCGATTCGAAAAGTTAACGATGCGATGCATTGGTTTAAAAAATGTGCATTGGATACAATTTGGCATTTATATCGCGATGCATCGTTTCGAAAACATTTGTATCGGTAAAAAACAATTTATTTATAATTACTAATAAATGCGCTATAGTTTTATTATTTTCGAAAATGACCAATATTTTATATGTAGATTGATTTCTCCTCTCGAAACTGTAAACATATACATTTTGCTAACATTTTTGTTCGGATATTTTGTCGAATTTTAAACCTTTAAAATTTTAACGAATTTTAAACCGAAAAAAATTGTTCATTGAATTTATTCATTTTTTTCAGGTAAGTGGTTGCAATCAATTTATTTTAGCTACATTTAAATAAACAAATTTAGTTGACTGACTTCCAACATATTATTTATTTTTTTATAAAATAAATGTATTGCAACCACTTACCTTAAAAGAATTTAGTCAATTCAATTAATAATTTTTGTCAGTGTAAGTGTATTTTTATGATTGCAGTTTGCTATGTATGAGAACTGCGTCAGCTGGCAAATCTCCAAACGCCTGAGGCTTTTTCTGCTAACAGGTGCCTTTAACTACACAAACCTGATGAAAATGTCCTTCGGCACATCTGGAGGAGGCCTTCTCCCACACATCTGCTGTTACGCACACATATTTATGCTGAAATGTAAGATTTATGTATTTGACCTGCTTTTGTAATCTATATCTGTCTGGGTTGCAGTTAGATATGAACTTAATGAGATCATATTTAGCAGTCATACAGAAATAAAAACAGGTCAGATTTCTCTAATGGTCCTAATTAACTGAATATAATATAACATAAATAAAATAACTGAATAAATGTAACTGTTTTTGCAGTGAACAGATTTAAGTGAAAGTAAATTGCGACTAACTCACAATTCTGACTAACTCGCCAGTTAAAATTAAATTGTGACTTTTTTCTTGCGAATCTGAATTGTGAGATATAAACTTGAAATGTCAAGTCAAGTCACCTTTATTTATATAGCGCTTTTAACAATACAAATTTCGTCAAAGCAACTGCACAATATCAAAATATGAAAATATTGTGTCAATAATTCAGTTAAAGGCATATCATTATTGAATTTAGTAATGGCATTGTCCAGCTTAGTTCAGTTTAAATAATATCTGTGCAATCAAGTCGATGATTGTGCTGGAAATGAAGTGTCCCCAACTGAGCAAGCCAGCGGCGACAGCGGCAAGGAACGAAAACTCCATCGGTGACAGAATGGAGAAAAAACCTTGGGAGAAACCAGGCTCAGTCGGGGGGCCAGTTCCCCTCCGGCCAGACGAATCAGTAGTTTGTTCCAACTGCAGCAGAGTCAGAGTGTAAGTGGTCCACTGGTTCCAGGGTCTTTCCCCGATGGATGTCTAGGTGACGAGACATCTGATCTGATCATCGGATCTGGATACGGACTGGATCTGGTGACTGCAGTGATCATCTGATCTGGATACGGACTGGATCTGGTGACTGCAGTGATCATCTGGGCTAGATAAGGACCGAATCGGGTGGCTACGGTGACCTCAGAAAATAAGAAAGAAAAAGACTAATATTAGTGTAGATGTCAATCTTCTTACGATGTAACTAGTACATCGTGTTTTATGGGAAGTGTCCCCGGTTCCGGTTGACCTAATTAATGCAGCCTAACAATCCTTTAACGGATTTGAGTATTAGAAGCGTATTAGTGTGTTAAGTGTAGGCCAGGTTAAAGAGATGGGTCTTTAATCTAGATTTAAACTGACAGAGTGTGTCTGCCTCCCGAACAGTGTTAGGTAGATTGTTCCCCAGAGTTTGGGCACTAAATAGAAAAGGATCAGTTGATTTTGATATTCTAGGTATTATCAAACAGCCAGAGTTTTGAGATCGTAGCAGACGTGGAGGACTATAATGTGATAAGAGTTCGCTCAAGTACTGAAGAGCTAAGCCATTCAGGGCTTTATAAGTACTTAACAAGATTTTAAGATTTATACGATGTTTAATAGGGAGCCAGTGCAGTGTTGACAGAACCGGACCAATGTGGTCATACTTCTGGTTCTAGTAAGAACTCTAGCTGGAGTTAGAAAAAAAAGCTAGAAAAAAAAAACCTAGAGCTGCTGAATTTTGGATCATTTGTAGTTTGTTTATTAAGCATGCAAAACAACCACCTAATAAAGCACTACAATAATCTAACCTTGAAAAATTAAAACATAAATTAACATGTCTGCATTTGACATTGAGAGCATAGGTCTCAGTTTAGATATATTTTTACCATGAAAAAATGCAGTTTTACAAATGCTAGAAACGTGGCTGTCAAAGGAGAGATTGCTATCAAATAGCACACCTAGGTTCCTGACTGATGACGAAGAGTCGAGAGAGCAGCCGTCAAGTGTTAGACAGAGTAAGTCATAAAGTTCAGTTCTGAGGAAAAATTCCAGATTGGGGATTTAGATTTGCCATTCTGATTATAACACGCAGTTATGACTTTATAACTCGTAAATGTGAGATTATATATAGTTCTGAGAAAGAATTGTTTATTTTTATTCAGTGGCAAGCTTCCATAGATTTATGCAGATTCTGAATACATGTATTTTCAAAAGTATAAATGCAAATAGTAAGTAAACGAATTTAAGTGTTTCGTTGACGCATGCATGGACAAATATGCGTCGCTTTAAATTTATTAGTTTATGTTCAAATTGTGTAATCCAACGGTTGGTAAATTTAACATGAAATTCAAATGCGTTAATCTTAAATATTATTTTAGGCTACGTTGGGTGTTGATGTTCCTGTTGGTTCAGTCAGGTGTTCATGTTCATCTTCTGGTAAACAGGTGTATTGTTCTGAGCTCAGTACTGTAAATGTGAACGCTGAAGTGGCAATTATCTGTCATTCATGTTAGTAGGTGTTGAACAATGACAGCAATCCAACCGTCAATGCAAGCAGAACTACACCCTTAAACATGTTATGAATTCAAGCCAGCAATAGCTCTGAAGCATACAACAATTACAGTGACTCCAAACATAGATCCTTGGGTGTAGATCAGGTGGGGGGGCGCTAATATCACGTAAATTCACCCAACGCACTTTTTCGGGCAAGTGTGTTCGCATAGAGGTTTTCAAGAACCGGTGTGAATAAATATAGAGTTACATTCAAAGAGACGGGATAGTCTGTGTTTTATTTCGAACCCAGAATACATCACGGAGCGCTAAACATTAATTCAGTGTGTGTTTCATTCATACTCTCGAGCAGAAAGTCGCACCAGGAAATCCCTAATATGGACAAAAGCGTCCTGCTATCGCTGTATGAAAACATGGAGACATTAAACATACGACTGTGGCAATATATGGTTTATTTGTGTTTTTCAAGTCATCTCCAGGTAATAAATAAAGTATATGAACAATGCAGTGCTAATTGGCATAGCATTTATTACAGTATAGAAACTATTCTGCCTTATTATGTGATCAAAACTTATATAAATAAATAATTATGATTGGTTATTTTCCAGTAATTTTATTAAAGAAGTCTCTTTTGTTTACAAAATATGTTTACTATTTAAAATATCTGTTTTCTATGTGAATATATTTTAAGATTAATTTATTGTGATTTCAAAGCCTCATTTTCAGCATCGTTACTACAGTCACGCAATCCTTCGGAAATCATTTTGATTTGCTGCTCAAAAAAACTTTGTTATTATTCTGATGATGTTGAAAACAGCTGAATATATATTTATTTTAGGTTTCTTTGATGAATAGAAAGTTCAGAAGAACAACGTTTATCTGAAATAGACATTTTTTTTATATTTCAAAGCATAAAGTATTAATTTATATAATTTGTATAATTTCTGTCCCCCTCACTTCTGAAATGATGGCTACGTCACTGTTCAGATCACAATAAACAGAATAATTCACCCAAAAGTGAACATTTATGCCCCGTTTTGTCAGTATTTTAACTACTGGACACGAAGACGTTTGCTGAATTGTTGTCAACAGTTTTGGGTTATCTGTGGCGTTCATTGTTCCACAGAAGAAAGAATGTCATACAGGTTTGGTATGAACAAAGGTGTGTGTAAATGATGACAGAATGATCATTTTTGGCTGAACTCTCTATTTACGGCATTCAGAGGGTGTAGATACAGTATATATATATTTATAGAAAGTGTCACGAGTGGTTTGGAAACGGACGGATAGATTAATGCTTTTTAAAGCAAGAAGCCGTGGTTTACGGTTAATTTTTAAGCAAATAATTTGTATTGATATGAATTAAAACAATGTGTCTGCCAAACTATTGCTGCGTCCCAATTCGCCTACTCATACTATGCCCTAAAAGTTTCTATTTTCGAATACTATTTAGGATGGATAGTATGCGAATTGGGACGCAGCAACAGTCTATTTTTTTATGTTATTTAGGACGAATAGTATGCGAATTGGGACGCAGCAACAGTCTATTTTTTTATGTTATTTAGGACGGATAGTATGCGAATTGGGACGCAGCAACAGTCTATTTTTTTATGTTATTTAGGACGGATAGTATGCGAATTGGGACGCAGCAAATGTAGTTTCTTCGGAACCTATGGTTGCAACAAAGTGGTTGCTAAGCAACACACAAAGTAAATGAAGTGTATCAACAGCTTCGAACTTGGCTCAACCAATCAGAATCAAGGACCAGAACTATCGGTTATATAAAAAAAATTAATTAGTGAAAATTGTAACATTTTTACTAAGAAATTACTAGACGTTGTCGCAAATAATTACAAGCACGCACATTAAATTAAACATGAATGTCGAAAGAATGTAAGAGTGTTTTCTTGTAAAACATGCTTCGGTAATCTTGACTTCTAAACCACAAAGATATTTCACATGCATACATTTTTTTCTGCTAGTGTAATGACACCTTACTGTAAATCTCAAACACTTCACCGGAGGGTACATGACATGTTAAGCACCTGTGAGTGAAGAGACTCTTCAGATGAATCAGCTTTCTTGACAAGTATTTCCACATCAGTTTTAAAAGCGAAGACACTGTAAAGACAGCGTTTAGTTGCCCCAGTGTTTATTAGTTTCTTGAAAGAAACATTTTTAGTTATTGGTGGTGAACTCGCTTCATTACATCTTCTGTTTTCTGCCTGGGCAGACATGTCAAATATAAGTCATGCAGAGCAGAAAGGATTACGCTCTGGTGGTTTTGTTAAGTGTTGGTGTGCTGACAGAAGTGGAGTGAGATTCTGGAGATGATTCTCGTTCTCTGACGCGTGACGCTTGACGTCATCGATGCTTTCAGAGCAATAAGTGTGTGGTTGTGTTTAATCTCCCTGTTGTATTGACAAGCATGCACAGCATTAAGAGGACAAAAGATGTCAATGTCTATTTGTGTCTTATATTGTACGTTTTAGTTGACATAACATATTAGTTAAGACTTGAATCTTTGTCCCTAAGTTACTCTGTGCCAAGCATGTATTTACCTTGAATTTTGGTTATTGCATTGTAAAGAAAATAAATAATATTCAATGTATTTACTTCAAAATCTAATGTTGTTAATGTTCCAGTTTCTTTGTAATTATTTGTTAAATTTAGCTATTTCTAAGTGAAAAGTGTTGATAAGTAATCCTACACCAGGCTATTTTAAGTGTACGTGATATTAAAATGTCCACATTGTTAGCATGTAACAAAATTATTGTAACAATAATGGGCAACGTTTCATTTTAAGATGTCCTTGTTACACATGTTACATGTACTTACTATTATAATAACAATCAATTATGCATAATTATATGCAAGTAACCTCAAGCCAAACCCTAGCCATATAGTAAGTACATGATGTAGTTCATTAATATTACTCAGTAATTAAATGTATAATTAAGGACACTTTAAAATAAAGTGTAACCCGATAATGTTTTGTTACTGTAACATTGATTCAAGGATTTATCACAGGTATTAATGCAAATGCAATGGTTCTCAGGTAAATCTCTTCTTGGTTTTAAGCTGGTTTCACTGGGCGTGATTTATTTATTCAGTTTTAGTAACGAAATAAACAGATTCACATCATTCCTGGTCACCACACCCTGCTGTGCCATTGGATGATGCATGTGAGCGGCTCATGCTGCGTGGGAAGTGTGTGTGTGTGTGTGTGTGTGTGTGTGTGTGTGTGTGTGTGTGTGTGTGTGTGTGCATGCACAGGGATCATGTTTGGGTGTGTTTGTAGATGTCTATGCGGGTGATCATTTGTTAAGTCTGCTGTGCTAAATATAGCTTTCATCTAACCCTGGATCGGCATGTAGTGAAGGATTTCCGCCTCTCTCAGAGATCAAGGTTATCAGAGTTGCTCATATAGGTGACTTGTAGATTTAGATGCATTTCAGTTCCTCTGAATGACTTTATCACATCTCTCTCATTGATAGCTGTGATGAATCAAGGCAAGGCCACACATTGTTGTTCATTCACTGATTTTCTGATTATTATTTTGCTTTTCAGAACTGTAAAGTGTAAAGAAAACATATAAAATTAAGTTTTTAAGTATCACACTTTATCTATTTGCATCTGTACATTTCAATTACAATACATATTTTACATGAGACGGTTTTGTCAAAGTGAGTTTTATACTTACAGACACCAAATGTATCAGTTTTATTCCTCTCTATATTCTGAAGGGTTTTACTGACAGATTTGTTCATATTTCATTTACACTAGCTTTTAGTTTACATTCTTAAATAAATAGAGAAAATGTGTTTAGTTTTTTTGTCTGTTAACAGTATTTTCCGATTTATGGAGTGTTCACACTTCTAATATTTACTTTCCTCCTGCTTTCCGAAAAGAGAAATCGTGAGGTTGCCTTGGTGGAAATCGCCTCTATCGCTCCTCCGAAAAAAAACTGTGTCTTCTCCTATTACTCAGGAATTGGTAAATGACCAAAATTTGAGCTGGAGTATGGCTCATAAACCCATTATTAGTTCATGTCCACAATTTACGAACCTTAAACAGTCGATGCCTTGATATCTAAAGAGCTGGAGTATGGGTTCATGATGGGTCCCTTTGACTCCCCATCATTTGAAGTATTCTGGATTAGCCCCATCGGGAAACAATGAATGATCATCGATCTCTCAGCTCCCCACATCTATCCTAGTATAAACAGCCTCATTCCACTAGAAGAATTTCCCTTGTGCTACTATACCATAGACCAGGGATCCTCAAATCTGGACCATTCCAGCAGAGTTTAGCTCTAACCCTAATCAAACACACCTGATTATGCTAATCAGTCTTCAAGATCATTAGAAAATCACAGGTAGGTGAGTTTGATCAGGGTTGGAGCTAAACGCTGCAGCAGATTGGACCTCCAGGGAAAGATTTGAGGAACCCTGCCATAGACCAAGCCATCCATTTAATAACAAATGCTGGCTTCGGGGCCTGGCTAGCTAAAGTTGACATTACTTCAGCTTTTAATGCCCATACATCCAGATTTTTGGCATATTTGTGGTATTCACTGGCAGGGGAAATTCTACTTTGCTGTAACTTTCGGCTGCACTAGTAGTCCAAAAATCTTTGACACGCTGTCAGAAGTTTTATGCTGGATCTTGCAAAACAACTACGCAGTCCCTTACCTGGTTCATCTTCTAGATGACTTTCTCACTATTACCCCAAACAATTTCCCTCCAGCAATTCATCTTGCAAAGGTTCAGGAAGTTTCTTCTAAATTAGGAGTTCTTCTGTCCCCAGAAAAAACTTCGGGTCCTACTACATTCCTAGAGTTCCTTGGAATTAAGCTCGACTCGGTTAAATTCCAAGCTTCCCTTACAAAAGACAAAATAGATAGGATAATTGCCATGTCCTCCAATCTGCTCAAAGCACCTCAATGCAGAAACGTTGTTTGTTATCCCTGCTAGGCCATTTAAATTATGCTATGCATATAATACCTCAAGAATGCCCTTTCATCTCCCATTTGCTATCTCTTGCATCTTCCGTTCCGGAACTAGATAGCATCATATGTTTAATCCCTTCCTGTCTCGCAGATCTAAAATTATGGATCATGTTTCTTAAACAGTGAAATGGCCTGACCTTCTTTTACGATGACATTCAATCTCATTCCAGTTACCGCCTGCTGTTTACATATGCCGCTCCCTCTGTAGGCTTCGGAGGTTACTACAAGAATCATTGGTTCGCTTCAACCTGGCCTCTTGAGCTCTCTATGTTAAATCAGCTTGCTGCATCTTCAGCTCGTTTTGAGTTATGTCCTATCGTAACCGCTGCCTTTTTGTGGGGTCAAGAGTGGTCTTCTAAGAACATAGAATTCCACTGTGATAATCTGACTGCATAAACAAAGGTCGTTCCAATTCCCCTGAAATTATGCCGCTCTTGAGAAGCCTGACCTGGTTATCTGCCTTCAAACAGTTTACCTTCAAAGCTGTTCATATTCCAGGCAACAAAAAACTAATTGCTGATGCTCTGTCTCGTTTTCTATTCCAGAAATTCAGAGCCTTAGCCCCAAAGGCGGATCAAGACCCAATCCCATTACCTCCTTTTTCAGACTTGATATTCCTGTAACCCACCCAACTCAAACATCTCCACACCCTTTCCCTAGACTTAATATTACACGCCGTCTCACCAAGAACTCTACTGGACAGCACGGGGTGTTTTTAAACAATTTCATACCTTCTACAACCAAATCTTTCCCGACTTTTCCTTCCTTTCAATATCATCTTTCATTATGTATCTTAATCAAGTTAAGTCCATCCAACCCAGTACCATCGAAGTCTATCTTAGCGGCATTCAGTTTTTATTTAAATTATTCTACGGACGTCCATGTCCCGCTTTAAGAAACCCCCAGATCACTCTCCCAATCAAAGGAATCCAAAAGACCAACCCTACCCGTCCCGATTCCAGGCAACCTCTAACCATCAATCTCCTAGCCAAATGCCTGACGTTCCTCCGTTACGGTCATTTAACCCCCTGACACAGCTAGAACTCTGGATGCCATGTTTATCCTGGCTTTTTTTGGGTTCCTTCAGACTTACATCCGCTCCGACCTCAGCCTCTTCAGGCAAGCCCAACTAACACTCTCTTCTCTTTGAGTCAGATAGCTACCCCTCAAAAATTCAGTTTAACCATTGCCTGATTAATTTGATGCTGCCGCTGCAGTGCCCTGCTCGATTTGATACTGTGTCATTTTTTGGGGAGGGAGGGTGGTGGGCTTCCGAATGTTCGAATAAACTTTGATTCCCTAAGAGGACATTACCCCTTTAAATTAGTAACTCTCGCTGTCCGATTCGACATGCATGTTTCGGGGGGCTATCGGGGCTCGAGTAGAACAGTCTCTCTGAGCCCTCCATTGCAGACATCAAGCCAAATCCGTTTACCGTTACAGTTTGCTAACACACCATAACTGATTCATTTGGCACAATTTTCCAAACCATTCATACAGTTATCGAAACAAAGACACGTTTCTCAAAACTTTTAACACATTTCACCTGCTTTCAGACATTTACTCAGTGTTTTCTGCTAAACTCTACACAAACACGGCATCATTTTGCACTGACAAAACACACAATATAACTGCCTCAAGAATCACTAAATGAACACAAACAGCACACATTTATCCATGTGTGAACATTCAGTAGCACAACTGAAGACACAGGTCAGGATCTCAGGATGAGATGAACAGGAGCACAAGTGATTGTGTTTTGGAAAACGAAACCTGGTAGTGGGAGACAAAGAGGAATAGAAGGGAAGACAAATGAAGGGGATGAGGTCATGGGTCATTTGTTGCTGATGAAATATAAAGCATTATATTTGACCATGTTCTTGTGCATGGGCTGAGCATGAGGGAAGATGCCTGCAGGCTCATCTACAATATTTGTATACTACTTACACATCACAATTACAGTACATAATATCAGTATTTCAGATGAGAGAACTTTCACTGTTCTGTGTTCTGCGTGTGTGTGTTTGTGTGTGTGTCTGTGCGTGCGTGCCTGTGTGCGCGCGTGTGTGTGTATGTGTGTGTGCATGCACAGGGATCATGTTTGGGTGTGTTTGTAGATGTCTATGCGGGTGATCATTTGTTAAGTCTGCTGTGCTAAATATAGCTTTCATCTAACCCTGGATCGGCATGTAGTGAATGATTTCCGCCTCTCTCAGAGATCAAGGTTATCAGAGTTGCTCAAATGTAGGTGACTTGTAGATTTAGATGCATTTCAGTTCATCTGAATGACTTTATCACATCTCTCTCATTGATAGCTGTGCCGAATCAAGGCAAGGCCACACATTGTTGTTCATACACTGATTTTCTGATTATTATTTCGCTTTTCAGAAACTGTAAAGTGTAAAGAAAACATTCAAAATATAATCTTAAGTGTTTAGTATCATGTGAATGAAACGAGAAATCACAAATCCCCGAAATATGGAATTTCAAGAACCTGGAAATATGGAAATCGGTGCATATTGAGTTAGACAATGCATCGTTTGTGTATTTAAAAATATTTAAGAAAACTTGTAAAAAAATAAATAAATGTTTGCAGTTTGTCACGTAATCAATCAGCAAGGCAAGTGTGGTGATATCTATTTAGTCATTTTTGCAAGGTGCACTTTTGTCTAGTCTAGTCTAGGATATTAAAGATAAGTGTAGATGTAAAACAAGGAAGCAGATTGTGCTAATCACATGTAATGTGTGTCATTGATCGTGTGATTGTCAGGGTTTTCTTTTTTACATTGAAGCACACAGAGATAACACAATCAGCTCAATAGAGCCTATCTTGCTCTCAGACTCTCAGAAGTTCCCGTGACGTCTCATCAGGTGTCTTTGATGTTCGTTGATGATGATCTGTGTGTTGTGTGTTTGACTTCACATCTAAAAGTGCACATCTGACTCTGAGTTTGTCATATGTTTTGAACATTTAAACATATTCTGCAGCAGATGCATTAATAAAACACCTGTTAAATCACAATGCGTGTTGTGTAATTCACTGACGTACTGCATGCAGAAGGTAGGACTTCCAGACAGACATCTTTACAGAGATTCCTCGCCTGGCAAACAGCATTTTTGTCAGGCTATTAATGCAAAGTGTGACGGTTGCTGTCTTTGACGTCACCGCTCGGGAAGGTTTGAGACCAAAGAAAAGATAAGAAATCCCCAGAAAATACATAATTCAGTAATCAGTGTTGGGAAGGTTACTCTGGAAATTACGCTGTTTAAAATGTAATAAGTAGTGTCATTTTTATAATGTTTTCAACTGTTAATCATTGTGAAGCATGTTAACCTCAACACTGATTACCGTCATACTTTCAGAATCCTGCATCGCTTTAATTAATTATAATCATTTAATGTTAAATCACAGCCAGCACAAGATCAGACTTTAGATCTGTTTACGTCGAGATCATTCTGAGTTTGATCGCTATATAATAATGTTTTTGAAATCAAATCTTTGTGTATTATGACATCTAACGATGCCTTGGAGAAAAACATAAAACAGTCAATCTTAAAGAAAACACAAATATGAAATAAAACAGTTATAAACTTCTGAAACATCGCTGTCTCATATTTTACAATTTAATTAAATAAATCTATATCTGGAAAATATTCAGATTTAACCCCGCTAATTGTTACAATTTTCTGTAATTTAACTACATTTATTTTGTAATTAAGTTATGTAATTTACTTCAATGTTACAAGTTACTCCCCAACACTGTCAGTAAGAATATAAGTGTTCATTTTAATTAGATATTAATGAATATAAATCCACATGATAGAGATTAATAATTAAGTGTTTGCATGTGTGTATGTAAATTGCAGACCTTATTAATATTATTATTATGAATAAAACTAGTAAAAACATTTTTGTTCAGTGAACTTTAACTGAAATAAAATAACATAAAATAGTAGATACAAAACTGTTGCTTTAATAACTAACTGAAATATGTTTAATAGGCTTATAAAGGACTAAAATCACTAACTGGAAATAAATTAGAAATTTAAAACTTAAAGTGAGAGAGAAAATAAATACATAAATAAAAACAAAAGTGACACAAGCACTTAACAAAAAAACTAAAGTAAATTAAAATGAAAATATAAAATAAAAGCTCATTCAATATTAATAATTATAAAGGACTAAAATCTTGATGGGTGTGTTACTAATTGTTTTGTCTGGAAATAAATTAGAAATGTAAAGTGTGTCACTTAAAGTGAGAGAGCTTTAAAGTGTTCCTGGCGAGAACAACAGAAAATAAATACATAAATCAGAAGAAGTCTCGATGTTTCAACAACCCCTCTAAGAACAACACTGACACAAGCACTTAACAAAAAAACTATGTTTCAAGTCATTTATACCCCTCTAATGGAACAAAATACAAACTAAAATGAAAATCAGAAGAATATGTTTCAAATAAAAGCTCATTCAATATTAATAATAACAACAGCAAGATGCACTTAAGTAGCACTGTTGTAGATATTATGCCACTTGATGGGTGTCATTTATACCCCTCTAATGTTACTAACCGACAATTGATTAATATCATCAGAAGAAGTTTGTCTGGTCATTTATAACTGAAATGTAACCGAGATCACTTTCCAAATGACTGTCATTTATAACCCTCATGATGATACAAACTAACCAGATCAGCTCTTAGATTAATATCATCAGAAGAAGTCTCGATGTTTCATTCAGTGTCATTTATACCCCTCTAATGGAACAACACTGATACAAACTAACCGAGATCAGCTCTTAGATTAATATCATCAGAAGAAGTCTCGATGTATCATTCAGTGTCATTTATACCCCTCTAATGAAACAACACTGATACAAACTAACCGACATCAGCTCTTAGATTAATATCATCAGAAGAAGTCTCGATGTATCATTCAGTCTCATTTATACCCCTCTAATGGAACAACACTGATACAAACTAACCGATACAAACTAAGACATCATCAGATTCATATCTCAGAAGAAGTTAGTTTCATTCATTATTTATATCATGGAACAACAGATACAAACTAAGAAGTCTAGATTCATATCATCAGAAGAAGTCTCGATGTATCATTTATAAATGGCACATCCGAATCCCCATGTGCTTTATTGTAGCTGTATTTTCTATTCTATACTAATCGTACGTACATCTATTCTATCAACCCTGCTAAAAAAACAACAGAAGCCATCACATAAATTCCAATGGTTTCCATTAAAATACCATTATAAATTGGCTTTTTCCAGTGAAACCATTACAAAATTAATTTTTGTAGTGTGTTTTGGGCATTTTTCCATCCCACCAATATAATACATCACATACCAGTAGACACCATTATAGCTTCCATTAAAACCATTACATTTTATATCATGTTTTGGGCAGAAAACACACTAAAACACTAGTTTAAAGGGACAGTGCATCTAAGATACGAGTATAATATGATGTTGACTAGTCTGAGTGTTATTTGTTTTCTTCTTGTCTATCTTTATTCGTGCTTTGTGAGCGTGTGCCACGCCACTTCACGTTTAACATCTGTCGGATTTAACTAGCTGCTTGGAATGTGAGTTAGTTTGTAGTCATTCAAGCACGAGTTTCATTTGCAGACGTTAGAAGAATGTGGCCTGTCCTCTTTTCGAAGTATGGGCGTGAAATAATGCAGCTACTCAGACAGAGACACATTGTGACAAAGTGGAAATTCCTGCCTTTGTATCTCTTGACAGAAGTGGATAAACTGTCACTTAGTAGATGTTTCTGTCGTGAAGCTGATGTACGACAATGCTTTTGTTTTGTTTCAAGACAGGAATAACAAGCGAGTTCGGGCAGGTCATCACAGAGTGATAGTCTGTTCTTATTTTAAACTAACATTCACAAACAAAACAAAACACACACTGGCATTTTAATACAGGAGCTATTGTATTATGAAAGTTTCTGTTATGTCATTTTATATGACTTCTATTAGCCACAACACTGGCGTTCGCTATTGTTTCATAATTGCGTTAAGTTTATTTTGCAGCATATAAGTAAGCTGTTTTCTGTGAATGTACGAGACTAGCTAAGAATAACTAAGTGCAGTAAAGTGTGTGTGTGTGTGTGTGCGTGCGTGTGTGTGTGCGTGCGTGCGTGCGTGTGTGTGTGTGTGTGCGTGCGTGTGTGTGTGTATCTGTGAGTGTGTGTATCTGTGAGTGTGTGTATCTGTGTGTGTTAGTGTGAGTGAGTGAGTGAGTGAGTGAGTGCGTGAGAGTGTGTGTGTGTGTGCGCGCGCGCGTGTGTGTGTGAGTGTGTGTGTGTGTGTGTGTGTGTGTGTGTGTGTGTGTGTGTGTGTGTGTGTGTGTGTGTGTGTGTGTGTGTGTGTGTGTGTGTGTGTGTGTGTGTGTGTGTGTGTGTGTGAGTGTGTGGTGGGATTAGTAAACATTGTTTAGATAATAATGCAATAAAGGCAAACAATGCCCCCCCAAAAATATTTTAATTTATTTAATTTAATGTATTATTAACATTTGTATTATTTGTGGTGTGATTAGTCAAAATGTTTCAGACAGCACAAATAATAACCATAAACTGTTCTCTCATAATAAAGACTCAAAAAATAAAAAAATACAAATAAAAAAAAATTGTACTATACTTTGCATTAAATGGAGAAACAGATGTGGAATATGATTTTATTATTTATTTATTTGTGTGGTGCGATTAGTACAAATATTTCATATAATAACGATACTATTTTAAAAACAGTAAGAGCTGCACGAAACAGTGAAGCAAGTCCAGGTGAGCGCGTCGGTGCCGCGGTGAATTATCATGACGCACTTCTGGCGCGTTGTAATTACGGCTCATTTTCAACGGAGCTGGCGCGAGTCCCGGAGCTTTTAGTTTCTCGGAACCGTCGCGGGTGACGTCATCACGCCTCCGGTGCTCGCTCGGCTGATATTTAACCTCGAGGACACGGGTAACGGAGGCGCGACGCGATGGACGGAGCAGCGGACTCAGGGCGATCGGCGGCGCTCGCTCGCGTGCTGCACCGCGACTGCACGCGTCTGCTGCAGCTCTACGTGAGTACGACCGGTCTCTCCGTTATTCTGTCCGTATGCACGGGGGGTCTCTCGGTTATTCGGTAATGCTGTCTCGCTCTCGGAGACCTGCTGGTTAAACTCAAACTAGTCTCCTAACCAGTTCAGTGTGGTGTACGCTGTTTTTGTGCTGGACTGCTGTCTAGGGAGGGTGCTTACTGCGACATTGTCTGCATTTAGTCAGTTAATAACGTGGATAGAAGGGAAAATGCCATGTTTGTAAATGCACAGCCGCAGCAGATGATTGATTCACAGTCTTTCTGGCCGGAGTGCTTGTTTATTAAATGCCTCTTGATTTCATTCCCAGCATATATCCTCATAGTGTCGCGTTGTTTGAGAATGAACGCGTCACACAACCTGTTACTCTGTCATTAGTTAACTAGATACATAAGATACATGTTTTCTCCTACTCCGTAAATCCACAGCATTAATCAGTACATTTTGTCAAATGATCACAAAAAAATAAAATTAATAAAACAGAATGTTTTACAAGAAAAAGACTAGTTTTCTAGATACTAGATGCATCACAGCTTACCTGCATTATTTTCTTTTAAATTCAGTAACTGTATTCTATAAATATTGTTATATAACATGTTACATTATGCAAATATTGTAAAAATTAATCAGTTAAGTACATATTTTAGATTTTAGCACCTTAACCACATCTGACAAAACATTGTAGAGGGTATATTTGAGTTGTATTAAATATTAAATAAAGAATATGAACAATTTAAACCGAACAATACGTGATTTAAATGTATTTATTGTTAATATTATTATTTGGCTTCTACCAAGTGACTGTGAATTTGGTCTGAGATGCTGTATTTTATTTTATAATAGTGAAATTTCATTTCATTTGTATTTATTAAATAGAAAATAATATACAAATAATAGTGACTTGACTCTATGCGTCGGGGATAGTTGTCACGCATAGAACAAATACTGTAATTTAAATTAAAACGCTAATCATTTCTATAAAATTAATAAATATATATTTTACACATGATGTTTGACATCAACAGCAGAAGTTATTAGAATTGTATTTTCCTAATAAAAAATAAAATAAATAAAAAGATGAAATATAAACAATACGATGTAAAACACACACAAATATAGTACATTTTAAAAGAAAAAACATCTGGTTTTTACTAATTTGTGGAATTTGCTTGCAATTTCTGAGTGAAAATTATTTAAATGTAAATCCTTACATGTTACGTGTCGATAAGTCTATTAATTGTGTGCGTTGTTTGCAGACGTCAGAGCCATTTTTGGGTTCTTCTGAAAAGGTGGCGTAACACGCAATGCATAATTGATATCGAATGCATTTGTGCATGTGGCTGTTTGCTTAATTACAGGTGGTTCACGGCTCATTAACCGTAAGCGTGGAGTGGGCGGTCCGAGTGACTAATCTTCCTCTAAAGAGCCACTTTTCCAGTAATAACTCATTACAGCCCTTCTCCTCCTCCTCAGAAAGAGCGGGAGAGCTTCCCGTCCCAGCATGCACCGGGCGGCGAGCGTCTGGTGACCCTGGCCCTCTGTCCTGAGGCCCTGAGCACCGCGGAGCAGGTGGGCCATGTGCGCTCGGCCCTGCGGCGCTGCAAGGAGCTGCTGGAGTGCCTGATCAGCCGAGAGGTGGAGGAGATGGGTGAGGAGATGGAGGGAGAGTTTGAGAGTCTGAGGAAGACCGTGAAGGACCGGCTTGGGCATCTGGTCCACAGCACCGGGGCCCTGCTGGAGAACGGAGAAGGGGGCTGCCCGCCGTCCCCGCCGCTGCAGTGCACCGAGGTAAATCCGGCCAGACGCTATACTTTGAGAGACGTTTATGTGTTTGTAGGTAGCTAGAGAGCATATGATGCCTGTCTGGAGGAAGCCGGGGCAAGTTGTCACGCATAGAACAAATACTGTAATTTAAATTAAAATGCTACTATATAAAAAACATTGTGAATAAAAGTTGAGAAAATAAACTTTTATGCAACTGCAGCCCCAGATATTAGTAAAAAACAAGTGCACTTCCATAATGTACATACTGTAAGCAATAAAATGATCATCTAAGTCAGAGGTTCTCAATTCCAGTCCTCGCGCCCCCCCGCTCTGCATATTTTGCATGTCTCTCTTTGTTAACACACCTGATTCAGATAATCAGCTTGTTAGAAGTGCGCTCCGTGCATGAACTGTGTTCCGACTGACATGCTCCCTACACAGGGTCCATTGCTCCCTACTCCCTGAGCAGGGGAAATCCGCTGAAGTTTACTTCATTTCGGTATAATTTTCCTCGATAAAACGATATGAAGAGTTCGATTTAATGTTTATGCGCCAAAAGCGGAACGCAGCCACGTGACTCATTTGAATCACTCATTATTTACCATGGATTTACTGTAGTAACAATCACTGCACCATGGTATTGTGGCAGAAAATGTGGGATATTCACATTTAATTGTATTACAGGAGTAATGGTATATAATTCTAGTATGTATGTGTGGTTAAGCTATAGCATGTGTACATTTATACTCATTGGATTTAGACTACTGTTTTTCATACAAATAGGCGACCTAACAACCATATAGTTGTATTTGTATCATGTTATTGAGGTGATATGTGTGTTTTAACTGTTTATCATGATTTAAATGTATGCTACTATTGGGGACCAATGCTAAATAAAATAAACATTGGTCAGAATAAATTTTACCATTATAAAACTGAGGTTAATACAGATGTTACTGATTTTAATAATGAACAAAAATGTACCTCTTCATCCGAACTCAAGCTACTATCAAATGTGCATTTCTAAGATACAGAAAAGTGATATTATTATTATTTTGAGGCAACCCAAACCTGTTTCTTGATTTGAAATATCACTCATTAGAATATATGCAGAAACTAAGAAATAATTTTTTCTATTTAGATATTTATTTTAAGGAAAATTAACGGTCTGGTTTCTACAACTTTCTCTTTAGAGCAAAAATCTGGCTTTACATTTGAAAGAAATAAAGATTTGACACTTATCGTGATAATTATCGATATCGACTGTTATTAAAAAAATTACCGTGATAATTTTTTGGGCCATATCGCCCAGCCCTAAGTACACTCAAGTGTGACAATACTTTTTTATAACACAGTGATATGTTTAAAATATTTTCATGTTCATATTCATGATGTCTCAAAATAGCACAGTTGAGTGCTCTTAGATGATTTTCTTAAAAAAGTACTAAGGAGTATTTTTTTGTATGTAAAGTACAAAATGAGCGTGTGAAAATATAGCACTTTAAGTACATGTTTCGCCAAATAACACACATAATGACAGCAAATTAGATTTATACACATTTTCTAAAATTCCAAAAACATTAATTTCACAGTATTTAAAGCGAGGCAAAACCACTGTTTTATCACGGACTGGTCAACTTTTCAACTTTTTGGAATATTTTAAGTGTTAATTTTGCTATACTTTAACTGTCTGTAGATTTCAATTATAATACATATCTTTAAAGGCGGCTTCCTCAAAATGAGTTTCATCTCCACTTCAGCAGCACTTACAAACACCAAAACTTACAGTTTTATTCATATCTATATTCTGAAGGGGTTTACTGAGGGGTTTGTTGATATATAATTTAGCTGATTTATTATTGCATGTTATCTATTTGTGTCTATATATCTCAATGACGAGACATATATTTAAAGGCTTTTTGAGTTTTATCTTCACTTCAGCAGCACTTACAAACAACAAAACTTACAGTTTTATTCCTCTCTATATTCTGAATGTTTTTACTGAGGGGTTTGTTGATATATCATTCTCCAGTTTTTTTATCGCACTTTATCTATTTGCGTCTATTACGATACATATATTTTTAGGCTTTTTGAGTTTTATCTCCACTTCAGCAGCACATACAGACACCAAAACTTACAGTTTTATTACTCTCTATATTATGAATGTTTTCACTGTAGGGTTTGTTGATATATACTTTAGCTGATTTATTATTGCATGTTATCTATTTGTCTATATATCTCAATTATGAGACATATATTTAAAGGCTTTTTGAGTTTTTCCTCCACTTCAGCAGTACTTACATAAACCAAAACTTACAGTTTTATTCATATCTATATTCTGAATGTTTTTACTGAAGGGTTTGTGGATATATCATTGACAATAGTTTTGTTAGTAAAACATGGTGAAAATGTATTCGGTTTGTCTTTTGACAGTATTTTATATTACTTACAGTGTTTATCTTATTCAACTATAGTGTCTAACTTAATCAAAATTCAGTGCAACTTGTTTACCTTTATTTAACATCTGTTACACACAAGCTAAATAGCACTTCTATTAATACGCACCGGTATTATCCAATGGCGATGATCTCAAAATGGCCAAATATCAGTCTTTCACTACAGCTTCTACTTTACTCTTACAAAGCTGCTTATATCTGTGCTGAATCATTCTCATTGTTGCCATTGATATGCTGGTCGAAAGGAATGCATCTGTACTCTGTATCCCGTGCTCTATTATTTTAGTCGGCTGGAGTTGACACAGAAGCGATAAGCATTTGGACGCTCATCAAACCCGGCACGATAAACCCTAAATCCCTATTCCTGTAAGTCACCGGCCCTCCAGAATGCCACGGCGCTGTTGTGAAGCTGTAGTTTACCAAGTGAAGGTTTCAAAGTCGATTCACAAGACTGATATTGAAACTATTTAATTTGTCAGTATCCGTTAAAATACTACTAAACTGAGTAACTATATCATTCAAATATTACAGATGCCATGCAGTAAATAAATAAAAAGTACAGAGGAATGTGTGTAAATAAAAATAGTAAGGCATGAAATAACAGAAAACCTCATGATATATAATGAAGCAGAAAGTATAAAACAAACCAACACATGAAAACATTATTTAATTCATAATTAAATGTTTCTAATAATAAATAGAAGTGTAATAAAAAAGTGAGAATTAACTGGGTGTGAAATGTATTTATATAAAAGTTACCTGAAATTGTAAACCATACCTTGAAATAAAATAAAAAAAATGGCACTTTTAATTATCAGAGTGTTAGTCTAAATACATGTTTATTTTATTGTGTTTCATTTTTAGGCCTCATTGCTAGAAAATGAGCTAAATTAAAAGGTATTCAGATTATATTTAATGTCTTTTTATGTCTTATTTATGCTTACATTTCACTGTATGTAGATTTTTTACAACATGCCATGACATATTTGTAATTTTGTTATAGTTTTATTTAGTATTTTGTTTTTATTGAATTTATTTTTGAATAGTTTTAAAACTATTATTAGTCTCTGATTAGAGTAAATGCATTTAACTTGAACTGATACATTTATGCACATATAAAATATACTGTAACAATAGTTAAACTTGAACAATTCAAGGAACATTTAATGTAAAAGTACATATCAATTCAGGAACGCATGTTTAGAGTTCATTAGTAGTAAAGTTGCAATGCAGCAACAACAACAACAACAACAGCAGCACTGTAGTTTTCTGTCACGCGACACTCACTTACTGTAAGAGCTGCACTATTTTCAAACCGCTGAACTTCCGTCACACTACACTGACTAATGTAGGTAAGTTACTAGTGTTGCTACTTTTAGTTACAGACCCTCCAACACTGTCCCGCGGATCTCCTACATCAGGATGTGTGGCAGACGAACGCTTTCCTTCACACACGAGTAAATGAAGCCGATCACGTTCCCTTTATGTTGGATCTGAGTGTGTCGGCGTGAAGTGCACGTCTCATCTATTTTTGTGCACTATAATGCCCCAAACTGACCACAGAGTGGGTGTGTAAATGTGTGTTTTATCTAGAAGCTCTGCGGATGCAGACTGCTGATGACTTTATTTAACTCTGCGCACACATACAGAGACACACACACACACACATACATAGACAGACACACACACACACATAGATAGACAGACACACACACACATATATACAGAGACAGACACACACACACACACACACACACACACACATATACAGAGACAGACACACACACACACATACACATACAGAGACAGACACACACACACACACACACAGACACACATACACACATACAGACACACACACACACACACACACACACACACGTACATAGACAGAAACACACACATACAGAGACAGATACACACACACATACACAGAAACTCACACACACCTATACAGAGACACACACACACGCACACACAGAAACTCACACACACATATTCAGAGACATACACACACACACACACACACACACACACACACACATACAGAGAGACGCACACACAGAGACACATAAAGAGAGACACACACACACATACAGAGAGACACACAGACACACACACACACACACACAGGTCAAGTCATATTCTGTCTGTTATACACACACCAAGAAAAGAGTGCAGTTTTATTTGTTTAAAGTCATTGTGAAGGCAACGTGACTCATTTCATGATATTAAATATAATTTTTTTATTTAATGTAATCATTAAGGATTATCTGGACCATTAAAAAGTGACCATTACATGCAGTCAACACACTCACATCAGTCAAAAGTCTGAAATAATTACAAAAATATATATCTTCTGCTCATCAAGGCTGCATTTATTTGATTAAAATGTCAATAAAACAGTGAAATATTATTATAATGTAAATCAGCTGTTTTCTATGTGAATGTGTTAAACTGTAGTTTATTTCTGTATTTTCAGCATCATTACTGCAGTCTTCAGTGTCACATGATCTTCAGAAATAATTATAATATGAAACATTTCTGATTATTACCAATGTTGAAAACAGTCACAATATTTTTGTGTAAACGGTCATACGTTTTTAATGATTCACAGAAGAATAGAAAGTTCAAAAGAACGGCATTTATTTGAAATAGCAATCTCTTGTAACATTGTAAATATCTTTACTGGCACTTTTAATCAGTTTAACGTGTCCTTGATGAATACAAAAAGTTTTGTTTTTATACTTACTGACCCCCAAACGGTTACATTTTTCACAATTACTGTATTTTTATGATTCAATGCAGCAACTGTGGCTTCTTTCAGAAACCACACGAACTCTGATCATGTTAACCAGGAGCTGTTTGGCTAAACGTACAGTTTGTTTTCTATGTATTAATCCTTCAGAATAAGGCCAAGATCATGCGTTTGCTGGGTTGTCTCTCATGTTGACTGTCTGTTGTGATTTTCAGGGTCAGGATGAAGTCGAAGGTTCTGGTAGTTTTGCTGCTAAACTCTGGACCTACAGAGTTCTGCTGGAGCTCATCCACTGGACTGATTCTGCTTCTCAAACCCTTCACGTATTCCACAGCGAGAAACATGGCCAGCAGCAGCAGCAGCAGCAGCTCCTTTAGTTTTCCTGAACTAAACACCGTATTCAGTGGGAATGATTAGAAGAGGACCATGTTTAGTGCAGGACACTAGCACAGATCAAGACCGTAGACGTCTAGAACTCCATCTGAACCACGTGATCTTTAGTTTAGACGAGTTCAGGACTGAAACAGATCCAGTATTAACCATCAGAACTTGTTATTTGGTGCAAAGCTTGGTTATACTAAACTCTTTAAATATCTCTCAAGCATCGGAGCATAAATAGTGTGCTTTCCAAAATATAGACTTTAGAAGTGCATTTGATTGGAGGCGCCACGGCAAAAAAATAAAAAGTCTTACTTAGATTTTTTTTGCCTTGTTTCCATTTTTAGTACAAATTGTTGTTTTCAGAAAAAAAACAAGTAAAAATTATGTGAGTTTTTTGCTTGAAACTAGCAAAATAAACTTATTTCAAACCGAAAACAAGATTATTTAGCATGCTTAAATTATTTACTTGTTTTTCTGAAAACAAGACAATTTTTACTTGTCTAGAAAATAGACATTTTGGCTGGAAACAAAACAAAAATCTAAGTAAGAAAGGTATTTTTTTGCATTGTTGTTTTCAGGGAAGCTTACTTTTGTACCCCGTTGACAAGTATTTATCTCGTTTCATAAAGTTCTCAGTTAGTTTTGATTGGGTTTGGGGTGAGATGCATTTAAGACGAGGCTTGAAATCTTGTATAATGTAGCTTCTGAACTCTTTATGCTGATTTCACTGGAAACGAGGCGATGCAAGCCGAGTGCATTGACATGCTCAGATGAGATTCTGTGCCTCTACGGTCTTGATGTTGTGTGATTGAATAGATCTCTAATAATATGCCGTGGTGTTGAGGTCTAATACTAATAATAATAGGGCTCCTCTGTGAAATACATCGTGGGCTTCACACGTGCTTCAGCCTCAGTTACACTAGTGTTAGTTGGTTCTACCATCGAAGCGTAGACTTTTACACACACAGGAATCCTTCACACAACGCAAACATCAGGCTTTGAAGGATTTTACACTGATCTGGGGTCAAACCGTGAACCGAAGCGGTCAAGCATCATGTTTATGGTCACTGTATGATTTTGGTGTATGATAAAGAGCATTTCTGCTATGGAATATAAAATAAAACGAGCAGTTGAGACTTTTTACTTCACAGTTCTGAGTTTATATTTGACTTTTTGTCTTGCAATTCTGAGAGCTGTGAGATGTAAACTCAGAATTTGAAGAAAAAAATTAAGATTTGTGATTATAGAAAGTCGCAATTACCTTTTTACATTTTTTATTCCAAGTCAAAAACAAAAATTTGAATTGAATAATTAGGAGGAAAATAGTCAGAAGTGTGATATAAAAATGAGCAATTACTTAGAATTGTTTTTTTCTTTCGAAGGCGTGCTCGCGCACACTTACACACACACACACTCACGCTCACACACACTTACACACACAAGCTCACACAGACACACACACACTCACACACACACACACACACACACACACACACACATGCTCAGACACACACACACACGCTCTAACACACACACTCACACACATGCTCAGACACACACACTCATGCACAAACACACTCACTCATGCTCACACACACACTCAAGGTCACACACACTCACGTTCACACATACATACACACACACTCACTCACACACACACTTACACACACAAGCTCACACACACACACTCACGCTCACGCACACTTACACACACAAGCGCACAGACACAAAAACTCAAGCTCACACACACACTCACACACACACACACACACACTCAAGGTCACACACACTCATGTTCACACACACATACATACACACGCTCACACACACTCACACACACACATGCTCAGACACACACACACACACACACACACACACACTCAAGCTCACACACACTCACGCTCACACACACACACACACACTTACACACACAAGCTCACACACTCACGCTCACACACACACTCACACAAGCTCACACACACACAGACACACACACACACTCTCTCACACACACACACACACAGACACACACACAGACACACTCTCTCTCACACACACACAGACACACACACAAATATATACATGCTTGCATGCCTTGGAAAGAAGAACATATAATAAACATAACACTCGTAAGAGTGTAAGATATTATCTCAGAATTACGATAAAAAGGTCAGAATTTCAAGATGTGAAATCAGACGAAGAGCCAGATTTCTGAATGTATATCTTACAATTATAAGTTTATTGTCAGAATTGCAAAAGTCTTAATCCCAAATTGAGACACGAGATGACCATTATTTTATTTAAATGAACATAAACTGAGTAAACGTATGACTGAGTAAACGAGTGTTCCTGTGGCTCAGTGGTAGAGCATTGCATTAGCAGCGCAAAGGTTGTGGGTTCGATTCCCAGAGAACACATGTACTGACAATACAAATGTATAGCCTGAATGCACTGTAAGTCGCTTTGGATAAAAGCGTCTGCTAAATGCATAAATGTTAACGAGGCCAGAAGTCATATTTATACCGTTTACAGTTATACAGGTTAGATATAAAGATATTAAAACAACACGACTCGTGTCCTGAGATACGTTCATGTGTGAAAGCCCCAGAACATATAGTTCAGAGAGCCACTGGTGATCAAACGCAGCTTTACTAACCTCCTTACTGTACTAACAGATGAGACTTAGACTGTGAACTACTGTACGTGATTGAACTCAAGCATTACTGAACAGTGAAGACCGTAGCCTAGAGACTTACAACCACACATCTGAAATATTAATATATTAATGTCTTTATTTATTCATGTGTACCGAGATGTCATGTAAACGTAACACTGTGATGCTATTAATGTAGCAGCGTGGCTAACTCTGTGAATGCTGTGAATCTGATCTGAACGGTTTATCTGTGAGAAACACACACACGCACACACACTAACCATGCTTTGAGGCCCAATGCTCTGCTCTGTTCTCTGTTGTTGAGCACAGTATCGTGTATGGGTCTGTATTAATCAATAAATTATGGGATGATACTTGGAGAGTGTTCTCTGTGTTGTGTGAGAAAGAGAGAGAGTGTGTGTGTGTGAGAGAGAGAGAGAGAGAGTGTGTGTGTGTGTGTGTGTGTGTGTGTGTGTGTGTGTGTGTGTGTGTGTGTGTGTGTGTGTGTGTGTGTGTGTGTGTGTGTGTGTGTGTGTGTGTGTGTGTGTGTGTGTGTGTGTGTGTGTGTGTGTGTGTGTGTGTGTGTGTGAGAGAGAGAGAGAGAGAGGGCAGTCGTTGGCCTAATGGATAGAGCGTTGGGCTTGAAACCCGACCCGAGGTAACCCAAGGTTGTGGGTTCGAATCCCGGCTCTGGCAGGAAGTCCACGACTGCTCCCCGGGCGCTGCACAGTCGGCTGCCCACTGCTCCAAGTGTGTACACTTGGATGGGTTAAATGCAGAGAACACATTTCACTCCTCATTATACTCTGTATAATTGTGTATGTGACAAATAAATATGTGACAAATAAAGCTCATCCGAGAGTGTGTGTGTGTGTGAGAGAGAGAGAGAGAGAGTGTGTGTGTGTGTGAGAGAGAGATAAATATATAGACATTCAATACTGGGGAACATGATCAATTATACTTTATTCATTATGTTTCTCACTTTCAAATATTAAACCTTCCAACACACACACACTCTCTCTCACACACACACACACACACACACTTTCTCTCTCTCTCTCACACACACACACAAATACACACACACACAGAGACACACACACACACACACTCTCTTACTCACACACAGACACACACACACTCTCTCTCACACACACAGACACACACACACACACTCTCTCACACACACACACACACACACACACACTCTCTCTCTCTCTCACACACACACTCTCTCACACACAGACACACACTCTCTCTCACACACTCTCTCTCTCTCTCACACACACACACACACTCTCTCACACACAGACACACACTCTCTCTCACACACAGAAACACACTCTCTCTCTCTCTCTCTCTCACACACACACACACACACACGCACGCAATAATAATGTTTACAAATAGATTTGGAGGTATTATATATTTTTTATTATATATATTCATATTATCAATTTTAGGAGTATTCTAAACTAAGAGCTTAGAAAAGCCTCTTTAAATATTTAAAGATTGTATTTATCTGTCAAGGTTCAAGGTTCAAGGTTTCTTTATTTGTCACATAATAAATTATACAGGGTATAATCAAAAGTGAAATGTAGATCAAATCAGGTCCGCTCAGTGGACAGTGCAAAGAATAAAAATTATATAAAAGTAACACCACACAAGAGCATATATATAGGTCTCAAGGCTTGGGTTTTCTCTCTAATGCTGAGAAGTGTGTTTATATTGAGTGAACGGCGCTGGAGCATATCTCAGGGCCTGGCCAGTCAGAGCTACTGCGCATGCGCACTGGAGCAGCGCTAATGGCGGAGAGCGTGCGGTCGCCGTTCGATTACCGGGAGCCCCCGACCCTCGACAGCGATGGGGATGGCAGCAAGCCGCCGCCGCCACGCGGGTCAGTCGCTCTCGCCGGAGAACCGGATCGTGCCGTTTGTTTCGCGGGGAACGCTCGCGTTAGCGCGCGTGCTAGCGGTTAGCCAGTTCGGTTCTATTGTGCTCGCGCACACGCGCCGCGACGAGAGGAAACGCCACGGCCGTTACACTGTGTCTGCACTGCGTTATTTCGCCGTTCCGCTTTACCGGGGCGCGTTAATGTCGGAAGCGGCGGAGACTCGGAACGATTAGCAAAACACTGCGCGGATGCGCGTGCACGGACATTGCTGCTGAGCGCGCTCGCGTGTACGAGCGACCGTTACGGCAGTTCACCATGGCAACCGAATCCGCGCGATATTGTTACTCGAGCGATGGCGGTTATTTCCCGATACTCGGTTTATTTCCGTGTTTGATACTAGAACAGGTAAAACATAAAATACATTCCAAATATAATAGTAATAATTTCAGTTAGTGTTGTTATTGTCGTATATGCAATTACGAAACAGTTGAAAACGTAATGCGCGTTTTTAATATACTACTAATAAAGTTATGATAGTTATTATTGTATTCCCAGCTAACTAATATGATCTCAGAATGTTTTTCTTACGTTCCGGTAAGTTATGAAAATGCTATTTCTGAATTTTAAAGAGGTTTAATGTTTATTTTTGGTCACGTGATCCAGCTAACGATTCACTGCACGTTACGTTACCGCTAGTAACTAAAACCGTTATTGAGCGATTAATAATTATCGTTATTGAAGACCAGGCAGCTCTCTATTCCTGGAATGAACGTTTGAGATCATTTTTCTAGCGGAGATGTTTTCTTCGATGTAATTATACATAGTTTTACTGTTATCGTATATATATATATATATATATAACGTTATATATAATAGTTAGGTTAAGTCAAACTGATTCCCGAATCAACAGTCATTAGTCTGAATCAGTCAGTCCGAACACTGAGTCGACTCACGAGTCATTCATTCGGACTCATTTAGTTTTTAAAGCAGTGTAGATGTATTGCCTTGTTTTCTTCGTCGTGTCATGAAGTGGTTGTGGTTGTGTGTGTGTGTGTGTGTTTGTATGTGAGTGTGAGTGTGTGTGTGTGTGTGTGTATGTGTTTGTACGAATCTTATTGTGTGTGTGTGTGAGAGAGAGAGAGAGAGAGAGAGTGTGTGTGTGTGTGAGAGAGAGAGAGTGTGTGTGTGTGTGTGAGAGAGAGTGTGTGTGTGTGTGTGAGAGAGTGAGTGAGTGTGTGTGTGTGTGAGAGTGAGTGTGTGTGTGTGTGAGAGAGAGAGAGAGAGAGAGTGCGTGTGTGTGTGTGATGGTCTGACGGAGTGTGTGTTCTGCGCAGGCGACTGTGTGTGTGTGTGATGGTCTGACGGTGTGTGTGTGTGTGGTGGTCTGACGGAGTGTGTGTTCTGTGCAAGCGAGTGTGTGTGTGTGTGTGTGTGTGAGATGCTCTGACAGAGTGTGTGTTCTGCGCAGGCGAGTGTGTGGCCGGAAGAGGAAGGGGACGCCGGTGAAGGTGTGTGACAGAGCGGTGTATGTGACGGAGGACGAGGAGGAGAGTCTCTCTGAACACAGTTACAGCCCAGGTACTGAAACACTCATCTACTTCATCATCCTCATAGTGCAGAGTTAATCAGTAAATGCTAGATAACTCTGTCCATCGTTTGATCCGTGGGGCTGTACAGTGCTGGTTTGTTGAGTTGTGTTGGTGGTGTTTGTGTAGGTGATGAGCAGTACGCCGAGGGAGCTGGAGACGGTCTTCCTCCGCCGGGCAGCCCGTACTACCTCACCGACCCGTCACAGCTCTGGTACATTCACACAGTCACGCCAGGGGCACGGCGTGCTTCGTTAGCGCTCGACTCATCAGCACACATCATTCTGAACTCACAGGAGAAACATATTAGAAGAGGAATAGCAGACATCTCACAATTAACATTTTCTTTCCTCGGAATTGCAGATGAACAGTCTCACATTTCTGACTTTATTCATAAATCTGAGATTATATATTGCGATTCTGACTTTTATCGTAATTCTGAGATTATATTGCAACTGACTTTATTCATAAATCTGAGATTATATATTGCGATTCTGACTTTTATCGTAATTCTGAGATTATATTGCAACTGACTTTATTCATAAATCTGAGATTATATATTGCGATTCTGACTTTTATCGTAATTCTGAGATTATATTGCAACTGACTTTATTCATAAATCTGAGATTATATATTGCAATTCTGACTTTTATCGTAATTCTGAGTTTATATATCGCAATTCTGACTTTATTCATGTAATTATTAGTTTGTCACGCAATTCTGACTTTATTCGTAATTCTGAGATTATATATTGCAATTCTGACTTTATTCGTAATTCTGAGATTATATTTACATTTAGTCATTTTGCAGATGCTTTTATCCAAAGCGGCTTACAATTGGGGAATACATAAAGCGATTAATCTTGAAGAGGCAAACAAACAGAGGAAGTGACCCTAACACCAAGTCTTAGGCATTGTTCAAATAAATACAAGCTAGCAAGGGAAGGAGAGAAAGATGAAGATATAGAAAACGGGAAGGAATAGATAATATATCGCAATTCTGACTTTATTCGTAATTCTGAGATTTATATATCGCAATTCTGACTTTTATCGTAATTCTGAGATTTATATATCACAATTCTGACTTTTATCGTAATTCTGAGATTATATATTGCAAATCTGACTTTATTCGTAATTCTGAGATTATATATCGCAATTCTGACTTTATTTGTAATTCTGAGTTTATATATCGCAAATCTGAATTTATTCGTAATTCTGAGTTTATATATTGTAATTCTGACTTTATTCATAATTCTGAGATTATATATCGCAATTCTGACTTTTTTTGTAATTCTGAGATTATATATCGCAACTTTGACTTTTTTTTGTAATTATTAGTTTGTCACTCAATTCTGACTTTTTTCGCAATTCTGAGTTTATTATCTTGCAATTCTGACTTTATTTCTTGTAATTGTAAGTTCGTCACGCAATTCAGATTTTTTCGTAATTCTAGATATACATCTTCCAATTCTGGCTTTTCTTGTAATTGTTAGTTTATATCATGCAGTTCTGACTTTTTTCTTGTAGTTCTAAGTTTACGTCTTACATCTCATATTTCTGACTTTATTTTCTAACTTGTTTTTCCATCAGAAGAATATCAAATTTCTGAGTTTATATAGGAATAACAAAAACAAGTAGGCATTTGTGACTTTGTAATCTCTCTATTTTGTCTCAGAGTTGTGAAAAAAGGCATAATTGTGTTATGTTTTTATTTATTTTTATACAGTCCTGAGCCGTGTTGACTCTTCAGTGTTTTGTGTCCTGCAGTGTGCCTGAGCTAGCTGATGAGGGCGCTAGCGGCGTCCGCGGCCCGGTGCTGTTCCACCCCCCGCCCAACTGCAGGATTAGAGAGGTGCATTGTGGGAGTCAGGTCCGGCTCGTCGTCATAGCCATTCGAGACATTGCCAAAGGCGAGGAGATTACAGTGGACTACAGCCTGACGGACTGGGGAGAAAATACCATGGTAAAACCCATCAGAACGCCACTGAAACACGCTATGCACACGCTCTGTGTGATCGCTAAGCTAAAATATCCCCTTAAATCACAGGGCTTTCATACTTCGGTGTCCCCACGCGGGTTTGAATGTGGGTTCAACCCAGAGAGCAACATCAAGAAGGTGATTGATGCAACACACACACACAGATACACACACACAAACACACACACACACACACACACACAGACACACACACAAACAGACACACACACACACACACACACACACACACACACACACACACACACACAGAGAGACACACACACACACACACACACACAGACACACACAGAGACACACACACACACACACTGTAGATCACACTGCATTGACATTGACTGTCTTTACATGCACAACCTGAGTAAAATATGATTTATATGAGTTATGTATCCCTGGAGCACAAAAGCAGCCATAAGCAGCACTGCTATATTTGTAGAAATAGTCAACAATACATTGTATGGCTCAAAATTATACACTTTTATTATATGCCAAAAATCATTAGGATATTAAGATCATGTTACATGAAGATATTTCCTACCGTAAATATATAAAAAAAGTAATTATTGATTATTAATATGCATTGCTAAGAACTTAATTTGAACAACTTTAAAGAGGATTTTCTCAATATTTAGATTTTTTTGCACGCTCAGATTCCAGATTTTCATAATATTGTATCTCAGCCACTAAACTGACTTAAAATAAATGAACAATATGATTGCAATAAGTGAAACATTTTTATTAACTACAAATATTACCTAACTGTAAAAAGTGAACAGGCCTTAAATCTATTAAATATTTATCTTGCGTAGGAACATTTAATGCATGTTTAAGGTGAGCATGTTGCTTGGTTTCTCTGCAGGAGGAGGAGCCGGGTTCGCTCACCGTTTCGGACTACCTCACTCCGTCATGGTCTCTGTCTCCGTCCTCCTCTCCGCTGTCTCACTCCGAGGCCAGCGACTCCGACCGAGAGGACGAGGAGGAAGATGAGGACGACGATGATGACCTGGAGGACCTCATGAGACGCCGCAAGAAATGCAAAACCCTGGCGACAGTCAAGAAGAAAGCCCTGTCCTTCGCATGCCCTGCCCCCTCCTCGCCACAGCCTCTAGCCCCGCCCACCACCAACATAAACAACAACATAAACATAAACATCGGCGCGAGTGGCACGCTCTCCCGCAGACAGCACTGTCCGTACTGCGGCCGGCACTTCCGCTCCCTCGCTAGGCACCTGGAGAAACACCACGAGCAGCAGCCCGAGGTCCGAGCCGCCATGGAGCGGTCGCACCTCCCCAATCAAGATGCCTCCTCGCACCCGTTCTCCTCTCCAGCTCCGCCCTCGGCCGCTCTGGGAACACCGCCTCTGTTCTCCCGCGAGCGAGAAGCTTTGTCTCCGCCTCCCAAATCAGGAGGCGTGTCTTTCTCGCTCTCGCTGTCTCCGCCCTCCGCTTCCACCTCCTCAAAGAAGAGCTCGGCAACGCCTAGGAAGGGCACTAAGAAGAGCCCCAGGGTCTCTCCCAACCCTCCCGCCCGCAGGGGGCGGCCCCCGAAGAAAGAGCTGAAGAAGAAGCAGGAGGAGGCGGAGCCAGCGAAACAAGAGGAAGAGGCGCCGGGGAAACATGAGAAAGAGAACGAGACGAGGGAAGACGGAAGTGCAGAGGAGAAGAACGGAGAAATGGTCAGGTGAGTTTATATGCAAGCGAAAGCAGCTAAAATCCTCGGTGTACCTGACTTTCTTTTTCCAGACGAATCCAGTCGGAGTTAGATTAAAAATGATCCTTGCTTTTTCAGATTTATGTTTTTATTCACTTAGAATTGTGTTACACAGTCAGCAGAAGTGAGAAAGTATTTATAACATTTTAAATATAGATATTTGTCTTACAAAAACACATTGATTTGCTACAGTAGGCCTTTATTCACCCCCCGGAGGCACTTTATTTGACTACTTTTGGACTGTTGAACAAAAACACCCATTCAAACACTTGTGTTTGACTGAACCGGGATCATTTTTTATATTATATATCGTCTGAAAGAAGAAAGTCGTAGCATGCCTTGAGGGTGAGTAAATCATGTGTTAGTTTTAATCTTTGTGTGATCCTGCAAATGATGCTCCTGCAGCTCCGGACGCTCTCACATGCCTCCTCTGCTGTCGTCGCTCTCCACGCTAGTGCTGTTCCTCCGCCGGCAGCAGCGCTCATCGTTCCTGTCGCTGTCGCACGCTTCTCCCTCCGCCGAGGCCTGGCGCCTGCTCTGCCACTCCAGCCTGGCTCTGCTGATCCTGTACAACCGGCACCGCGAGTGCGAGGTGGCCAAGCTGACGGTGCAGGACTACCGCAGCCGCTCCTCCTCCTCCAGTGACGCCGCTCTGTCGCCCTTCGAGCGCGCCGTCCTTGGCCAGCTCCCACGCGTCAGCGTCCAGGGCAAACGCAGCCGTGTCCAGCCACTCATCCTGCCACCGCACTCCGAGGCGTGTCTGGATCTGCTCCTGAAGACGTCTGCAGATGTGGGCGTGGACCCTCAGAGCCCGTATGTGTTTTCCCGGCCGTACCACTCGCCGGCCACGCCGTTGCGTGGGTCCGACCTGCTGCGGAGCCTGGCACGCACTAGCGGCGCGAAGAACCCCGCGTCGCTAACCGCCCCCCGCGCGCGCCGGCAGGTGGCTATTCTGACCCAGCTGCTGCTGCTGGAGGAGGGCGAGCGCGCCGCTAAACGCCTGGAGGACTTCCTGCAGAGGGAGTATCACGTGACGCAGAGCTGCGCTCGGATTGGCCAGGACCCGGCGCTGATGGACCGCGTGGGGAGAGTGGTGCTGTACGGAGAGAGAGAGGGAGTGCTGTTCAGAGGAATGAGCCTGCAGCACATCTGCCTCGAGCTGGACGGTACCGCAGAACAAAACACACACGCTTCTGGTCATTAAGAGTGCATTTATGTGATAAATTCATTTTTAATGATTCACAGATGAATAGAAAGTTCAAAAGAACAGCATTTATTTAAAATGGCAATCTTTTCTAACATTGTTAAATGTCTTTAGTGTCACTTTTGATCCATTTAATGCACTCTCGATCAATCAAAGCATCTTTTTGTTTTTTAATCTCACTCATCATAAACTTTTTAATGGTAGGTTTTCACAAAAACATGTTTGTTGAGCAGCAAATCAACATGATTTCTGAAGATCACTGCAGTAACGATGCTGAAAATACAGCTTTGATCGCAGAAATAGATTACAGTTTAACACATATTCACATAGAAAATAGCTGATTTACATTATAATAATATATCAGTATATGATCAGTGATATAAACGTTACCGATATTACGGAAGCGTGAAGGAAACAATACATTGTTCTTAATGAACAAAAACAGCTTGTTTAGAAACTAATATGTGCATGCATTGCTAAAGGCCTGTTGTTATACTAAGCAAAATTATTCCCTTTATTGTTGCATCTAATTACAAATAGTATTCCAAACTATTAGAGCGTCTCCTAAAGGCACAGCGGTGGAGAAGCGCCAGTAAAGCGTTTGTTGTTGTGTTTGTGTCAGTGATGTCGGGGAACTCTGCCGACTCGTTCTCGGACGACTCTGATGGAGAGGCCAGAAAGAGTAAAGACCGAGCCGGTGCTGCTGGGAAGAAGCAAGCCTCGAGTAATCGAGCGCCGAGGAGGACGAAGAAGAGCAGCAGCCTTCATCCGTCCACCAGCTCGCCGTCAGCGGCACACAAGAGACGCGGCAGCACTCAGGTCAAATCAGGTCAGCACTGAACCAACCGCTCAATCACGTCTCGTCTGAGCTTGCGTCTAAAGGTTTGCACACAGCGAGAAGAAAGTGTGAACACAAAGTGTGTCACTTTGTGTGTCCATTTCTGAATCTGGTGGTAGAAACAAATTAACTTGATTTAAGACGTCTATCTTTAATTCCGGAGTTAATTCTGTAATTCTGTAATGCGGAATAATTACCTAGTTAAAGAGATACTCCACCCCAAAATTATAATTTTGTAATTTTTCACTTACCCCCATGTTGTTCCAAACCCATAAAAACTTCATCTTCGGGACACAATTTAAGATATTTTGGATGAAACCCGGGAGGCTTGTGACTGTCCCATTGACTGCCAGGTAAATAACATTGTCAAGGTCCAGAAAAGTATGAAAAACATCTGTGCATCTATACTCCATCTGTCATCTGTGGTTCAATCATAACGTTATGAAGCGACCGAAAATACTTTTTCTATGATAAAACCAGGCCGTATTCATCTCCCTCCTCCCCGTTATTTCACTTCCCCGGTTTACAATCCTCTCAAGACAATCTTGTTTCTCACATTTAGAGAATTAAACCAGCACAACGAGTGAAAAAGATAACACTGACTCAATAACATGCACATCAATGTGTAGTCCGCATTACGTGACCTTAGTTTACCCAAACAATACTATCTTTACCCCCCCCCCCCCTTACACAAAACATCAGTATTGAGAGATTATTATCCAAAACAGTACTTGTACCTACTCCATTAATGCTTATCGTGAGTAGAGTTAAAATCAATACTCATCTCCTTTTTTATATTTCCACATAATAAAATCACCAACCACACATGACCATGCATAGAGTCCTCCTCACTCGTTAAGCTAACGATTACAGAATGTTATGTCTCTTACAGTCATTTGTGTACAAGATAAATCGTAATAATAATAAAGGTGAGAGGACACGTCCTTGAGGTGTGCCACCAGCCATTCAGCAAAAGAGTCCTTTACTTTACCTCTCTGTGTTCAAATACATCCTACAAGACTAGGGCTGTAGTACTCGAGTCCGGTCTCGGACTCGAGTCCGGACTCGAGACGTTTTTCTATCGTCTCGGACTTGTCTTGGACTCGTTGGTATTTGGACTCGGACTTGTCTCGGACTTGGTCATCGGACTCGCCAAATGTTCAAGTTGGTCTCGACCGAGTCCAGCAATATATGCTTTTTTTCTCTTTCAAAACAAAGACTCGCTTGTTCCGCAAATGGGTAATGTAATGGCCATTGGTTTAACTCCATCTAGAACGGGCATTGTCATTGGTCCATCTAGAACGGGCATTGTCATTGGTCGCCTGTTAAATGCACAGCTGCGTCATATGAGTGTGCGCTTGGCTCTGAGTGTGCGCGCTGCCTGGAGGCATACATAATCTTTATTTTGGCCACAGACACGCTGTCGGCAAGTTGCATAATACAGTTTGGTTTTACAAAGTTCGTTGGAGTTTTCCCTCTCATTTTCCTTCGCTTTTAAATACCTTAGTAATGCCCGTGCGCATTTTGCTTTCACTTTCATCTATAACTTACAACGACCCATTTTCTGCAATAAACATGGGACTTTAATTAACAAAACGAATAAAAATACACCATTACCATGCTATAAGCCTAATATAAAATTACAAACTTGCAAAATGTTTAAATGTAAAAAAAACTGACAATCACCAAACGCCGTGGCACCAAATGAATAAGAAAAGGAACGAATAAGAGCAAAACGAATAAATCCCAGAGGCACGGAATACACCTGGATGTAAAATAAAATAAATTACACAAAAACGTAAATAAAGTAAAAAATAAGCAAACACTGTGGCAATGGCTGGGCGATTTATCAGATTTTATCGATTAATTCGAATTTAATGTTTTGCAACAATTAGATTTTTTATAAATCGAGGAATCGTGATTTTGAATAGAAATATTACCAAACGCTAGAATTAGACACTTTGATAATAACAGTAAAGAGAAAAGAACAATCCAACCGCATATCGGTGCACAACCACTCACGTGTGATGCTCTCTAGGTGCCCTTCACACAGAGTGTGTTTTTGTGTTGACGCGGGCAGTGGAATAGGAAAAATACAAGAAGATGTGAGTTAAACATCTTTTAATAACTAGAGTGCCGTGTTTTTAGAAAGCCGTTTCATGCACGAGACGCTGCAAGAGACGCGAGCGCAACCGTCAAACGCGTCCATGCTTACATAGAAAAAACAATGTAACAGCAGCGTAATCAAATACAAAACCTGTGATGACCTACTACTGTATATCTGATATTTCAGGTTTGCATCAGGGTGACAGGCTGAAAACTGCTGTTCATTGTTTTACAGAGCCTTTATAGTTAATAATAGCACTCTAGGTGTTATACCTTCAGTCATTTTGAATTGGAATTACTTGAGTTTTTTGGAGCATTTGTCTTGTATTATTTCAGAACATATAGCCTAATATGCATAATATAAGTTTGTACAAGATGTAGTTGTAGTTCATCTTTTCTGCAAAGATATTTAGTGATTTGTTTCACATTTACATCATGAAGACAACGTCATGTGTGGTGCACTTAGAATATACTTTTCTTTAACTAGAGGGTTAATAAAGAGAAAGTTTCTTGAATCATGTTGTAGTTACATTTTCAAGTTGACTAGATAAAATCTTACAAAATCGAGAATTGGTCAAATATAAGTGAAATTGCTAAACCTAAAATATCCTCCTGAGACGCCCCCCTAAAAAAAAAAAGTTTTCATGTCATTACATTGTTTAGACCATAAGAATTTTTTTTTTTATTCATATTTGATTATATGTCCTCTGTAGAGGACACAAGGACTAAAATTAAATGGCATGAATAGAAAACGGCAAAATCAATGGGAGTTCTTTTTAAATCACCAAATACATTTTTAGGTTTCAGGATTTTTTTATACTAAACTTTGTTTAAGGATGATTCTCAACTATGTTTTAAAATGTATAACAAAATGATTTGATATACCATTTTGTTTTATGCAATATGTGTGTAAAAAATTCCATAAACTGGTTTCCCATTAAACACAGTGTACCTATACACTATATCTAATTTGCTTATTAATGTGTTGCTGTTGGGACAGAATGTTGAAAAAAAAATCATAATGGGAGTAATACATGGCCAGATTTTCATAATAATATATGATATTTCATAAGCAAACTGATATATAATTTATTTCCCTATTCAATTGTTGTCTCCCAAAATGCATAATAAACATGCTTTTAGTCCTGGTGTCCTCTACATTGAACATGTATGAAATGATGTCCTGTTTCATAACAGAGTCATATTTGAATTTGAAAACCCATAACATTTTCCTGAGATGTTGCTTTATGACAAACAATCTGAAAATGATTCAGATTTAAAAGACATTACAGAATATAATCATATTTCCATAAGGATGTACAATTCTTCACTTAATTAAATATAGCCATCTTTAAAGACGTAGGAGAGGGTTTAAAAACCCTTTAGTATCTCTATAAAGCCCTGAGTGTGCTCTGTACAGGACATCCAGACTTATAACTGTGACATGTGAGGTCTCAGAGAAACACACTAAAATAGAATGTCCACTACAGAAGCAAAAACTCCACAGCTGGGTCTCAGGAGGATAAATAAAATAGACTAATTTGATCCTACAGTGTTGCTGCACATGCTTTAGATCATTACAAACAATAATGCAAAATTATTATATTAGAATAGAAGATATGCCGTCTCTCGTATCACATCAATTATCAATAATTAAGTATGTGGTTTTGAAGAAGATTTTTTTATTTCTCTGTTTTGACCGTCTCATTTGGACTTGGACTCGAACCTCTTTGGACTCGGACTTGACTCGGACTCGAACCTCTTTGGACTTGGACTTGACTCGGACTCGAACCTCTTTGGACTTGGACTTGTCTTGGACTCGACAAAGGTGGACTTGACTACAGCCCTATACAAGACTAATTCAATAACGAGCTTCTCCACTAAAGTGGCTGGAAGCGGATGATACATTAATAAAAAGTTATTTAATAAATGTTTTCGGCTTATCCAAATGCTGATAATTGTGAAAAAGTCGCTACTGCATCTAGACCTACAAGCAAATTAAAGGGAGTCTAGAGAACTGTGTCCTTTGCTTAATTACTTTCTTAACTAATTTGAGGTCTAAACCGGTCTAATCATCCAGTAGCTGTACATTATGCTTGTTTTGTGCAGGAATCGCTGTAGACCACTTCCACGCTGCAGGTATGTTTTGTTGTTGAAGAGACGGAGGTAAAATATTGGACCTAAGTGCTCGGCACAGTCCTTATATTATCAGGCCCTGGAGCCTTTACACGGTTTAAAAAAAGAGCCAATCATCCTCCACATGTATTTTACATCGGTTTTTCATCTTTAAAATCATAAGCATCAAATCCTGTGACAAAAGTGCATTTAAACTAATTATATTTGTACTTTTCCTAGTATCCTGACCTATTATTCATTATTTTACAAAGTCTTGATGTTGTTTTGGGGGGATACTAGAACATGCTCTCATGCTCGGTGGTAAAACAATCGCGTTATTTTCCACATTATTACAATTCCTCTCTCCCCAGACTGACATAAATGACTTGATTAGCTCCGGGTTTGATGAAGACCCGCCTCCCGAGAAACTAAATGTGTTGTGATTGGTTAGCTGTCCCAGTGCGTTGTGATTGGCCAACAGCTTAGACGGCGTTACAGCCCCGCCCCTCACCAAAACAGCAAGTTCGTCAATATTGAACAATTATTGAACGAGGATCGCGCAGAACATTTGCATCAGAAATACAGTTATATAAAAACACCCCGCTAGGTTTTGATTTGGAAGCGTGCAGAGCTCAACCAAGCGTTCCCCCCACCCGCCAACCAGTCGGATTTCAGTAGGCGGGATTTACAATGTGTGATGTCACAAATACAGGAAAACAACTTTGTAGTCCAAACGAGCTGATCGCTGTAGTTCTTGAAAAGGGATTTTTTTTTTTTTTAAGAAGTATCTCCATTTGGAGATTTGTAACTTTGTAGATCGTTTTATGCCCAAACATACACACTTACATTTATGCATTTAGCAGACGCTTTTATCCAAAGCGACTTACAGCGCATTCAGGTTATACATTTTTTTTTTTTATTTTTTTTTTTATTAGTACATGTGTTCTCTGGGAATCGAACCCACAACCTTTGCACTGCTAACGCAATGCTCTACCACTGAGCCACAGGGACACTATATACACTGACTAAAATTAAGAAAGTGAAAAAGCATAATAACCCAAAAAAGAAAAACCTACATTTCCCATTCTCTATTGTACCTCAAGATCTTGCTTGTAAGCGGATTTAGCCCTCTTAATTTCGCACTTAAAGGGACAGTACACCCAAAAAAGAAAATCCTGTCATCATTCACTCAGCCTCAAGTAGTTCTGAACCTGTATGAATGTGTTTGTGCTGAACACAACGGAAAATATTTTGAAGAAAGTTTATAACCGGGCTGTTTTGGGGCACCATTGACTTCCATAGTAGTTAAAACAATACTCCCACAGAATATCTTTCTTTGTGTTCAGCAGAACAAACACATTCATACAGGTTCAGACGTGAATGATGACAGGATTTAAATTTTTGGGTGTACTGTCCCTTTAAATAATTTTTTTAGCCTAAAATACTCCACCGTATCTCCCTCTTTAAAGACCCTACTTCTTTTTGACAGAAGACTCTTGAGTGATTTTGTGACCCATGGTTGGTGTTTGAAAATTTCTTATCACCGGTATTAACATTTCAACACATCACATAACTACAAATTCATCATCAATGTGCCTAAAAACAGTCCAATCACTCTTTTAAACACCGCGTCACATCTTCAGACCAGTTCTTCCTCTTAACTAACTGCCTTTCCACGTATCAAACCCGTTTAGGAGCAAGTAATACAGCATTGTGGTCTGAATTCCTAAAGGAGGCTTGCCCAATGATTAGTAAGCTCCTTTAATTGGTCCATAACACAAGTCCTAAATTGTTAAGTCAAGTCCTAAAGTTACATACTGGTTGAAGTGTCCCAGTAGTGATTTCTCCAATGCACTATTAGGGTGCATCAGATTGCAGTTCATGCACCACGCGTTCAATCTCCCTCGCCGCATTGTCCTCGTTTGCTCGGGGATGAATGTAAACAACTGTGACACACTCGCGAGGCATGTACTTAGTGACACAGTCAGATACTCCATATCTTTCATGCACAATCTCTCCTTAACAGACACTGATTTGCACCAGTTTTCTGCATCCTCTTTTCCCAAGTTTGTCCGGTGCGAGTCGCCGCGTGCGCAGGTGTTAATGTTGTTGGTGGTGTTGTGTCTCAGGGAAGCGCGGCGTGCTGAAGCGGCCGTGGTCAGAGGCGGAGCGAGTGGCGGTGGAGACGCACCTGAAGAGGAACATCATGGAGCTGCGTGTTCCTGCGAAGGCGGACTGTGAGCGATGCCTGCAGCTCTGCCCTCTGCTCGTCAGCAACCAGCGCGACTGGAGAGCCATCAAGTTCTACTGCCACAACCGCATCCAGCTGCTGAAGAAACAGGGACGCAGAGACGGGAGCAAGGCCCCCGCCGTGTGCTGACCACAGTAACACACTCACAGAGACACACACACACACACACACACACACACAGAGACACACACAAACACACACACACTCACTCACGGAGACACACAGACACACACACACACTCACGGAGACACACACACACACACAGACATGTTGTGTAATAACTGTTCTTCACACACAAACACACACACACACACAGACACACACACACACACACACACACACACACACACACACACACACACACACACTCACGGAGACACACACACACACACACAGAGGACATGTTGTGTAATACCTGTTCTTCTAAGCTAGCACACAGTGCAGTCACACACACACAGTAACACACTCACAGAGACACACACACATACAGACACACACACACACACACACACAGAGGACATGTTGTGTAATACCTGTTCTTCTAAGCTAGCACACAGTGCAGTCACACACACACACACTTCCCACATTCCCTCGTGTGTGTGTGTGTTTCTCGGACCATTTCTCTGTCAAACGGAGGAGCTGTTTCACACACGCCGGTGTTCAGACTCAGAACTGAAGCAGGTGATGCTGTCGTTCGCTGTGGAGCTTGGCTCTGATGGATCCGGACTGGGTCTCTGGAGCGCTGTAAACCATGTTGGATTATTTGGGACCGGCTCGAGGTCTGGAGTCTGCATCTGGAGCTCCGCTCTGCTCTCGGGGTCAATCTCACAAACAGCACGTCCACACTCACATCAACTGAACAAACAGCAAATCATATTTTGCACAAACATAATGATGCCTGGTTTTATTATCCTCTTTGCTTTTTTATCTTTTTGCATCACTAGTAATATCAGCAGGGCTTTTCTGTGGAGGGTTGTTTCCGCCACATTATGTATAAATATAAAAATGGTAATTTTGACTTTTTCATCTCACTCTTTACATGTTCAAAAAAATAAAATTGGGAGGGGGGGCAAAAATCTGAATTGTGAGATAAAAAGTTGCAATTAAATTTTTGTGCTTTTTACCGTCAAAATGTTGCAATTAAAAAAATTTTTTAATTATTATTATTATTATTTTCAATTCATAACTTTCTTAGGTAACCATTGGTTTACCTCAAATGAACACAATCATATTTGCTGTAGAATGATATAGAAAACAAAACAATTAATATACATTTGACTTTTGATTTCTGTTTTCATAATCAATTCTCTTTAGATTCTCATTACTGTAATACTTTGACTTTGTTCATACTTTATTACAGGGAAAAACTACAATTTTGTGTAACTACTATTACAGAAACAACTACTTTGGGTACAAATATTTGGTGCATGACATTAATAATATTTGTATCTAAGATAGCATCACATTGCAGAAAGTTTTTCCCGTCAAAATGTTGCAATTAAAAAAATAAAAATACATTTTTTTTTATTATTATTCCTAACTTCGGTAACCATTGGTTTACCTCAAATTAACACAATCATATTTGCTGTAGAATGATACAGAAATCAAAACAATTCCTGAAAAATTTACTTTTGATTTCTGTTTTATATAATTTTCTTCATGCAAAAGTGTTTTCTACCTGGAGCTGTTTGTGAGATCGATCCGTATGTATTCTGAAGGCTGGTTTTGGTTTGGCTGATATTAAACCCGGTCACATTCACTCCGCTGGACTTTATTAGCTCATCTGTGCCAATCCGGACACGAGTATGTGTTGTGTTTGGTGAACTCTCTCGCGTCTGATCTCTGATCGGTGTACAGTGACGTATCGTAACATGATATTAGCCAGTAGCGTGTTTCACTGCGTAATGATGTATATTTTGTAAATACGACTTATACGAAAGTACTACGTTTTAAAGTTGTTTTCGTATGGGTATATCAGATTTTAGAGAGACTAATACAGAGCTTAATGTCACACTGCAAAGAAAACCTGTCTTTATTAAATTACAAACACATGCAACATCAGTCGGTGTGTATCTGGATGTCATTTATGATTCATATTTCATCCTGCGGGATTGTAAAAGTTATGTCGTCATCAATGATATAAAATAAATGGTGCTTAAAGTCCTTAAATCTGGTGTTTGTGAAAGAGTGGGAACCCTGTGTAATAATCTTGCAGGCATATTTACAACACAAATCTATTTATGATGCATTAAAAGATGAATTACTTGCAACCTAGATATTAATTAAATGTAAATGTACTTATAATTTTTTTTGCCACTATTCTAGATTTTTCTGTAATTATTTTTTACTCATTTAAAACACAATAAAATGTAATATGCTCCACTATTCTTTTATATATTTTAATATGCAAGTCAGAATTTTTTACATAGTGTTACACTGAATTATATTCTCCAAAAACCTATTTGTAACCTTAAAAGTAGACACTTTACTTACATTTAATGTGCTTTTTATGGACCTAAAATCACTTTCATACATCTTTTGATGCGGACGTCTTAACGTCTTTGAGCCACATGCATACATGCATAAATTAAATAAATAATGCATGCATTAATTAATAAAGAACATGGTTCGAAAAGGCTAAAATTGTCCTGAAAAAGAGTCACACTTGTATTGGTTGCGTCCAAACGAAATATTACCGAAAGCTATTTTTTTTGTAATATCAACCTCAAGTTTGGATTAGTCCAAGTTTAGGATTTCCAGTTTTAGAGTAAAACACGTTTAAAACCGTTTCCGATTCTGTTAAAAGTGATTAAATTATTAGTGTTTTTAAGTGTGGCTGAGACTTTACATTAAAACGTATTGTTATTTGTATCGCCCAAATGCATCTCCTTTAATAATTGTTTTATTTGTGTTTATTAAATGTGTTATTATTAGTCCGTATCAGCACATGCTCATTCACACATAACAGGTTCTTATGAAAAATACAACACAGATCAATATTTTGTTATTTTAGCATCATAATATCCTCCGATGAACACTAGATGGAGACACAGAACTATTTCCCCATCAGTCAGCGTTTGAGTATACTGTACTAATCATGTACAGTTTATTCAGTTTGCTTTATGAAGTGCTCGGGTTTTAACATGCAACAAGCTGTATCCCACAATGCAACATTCACTGTGATTGATTAAAAATAAGGTTTATTTCAAAGCTGCATCACCAGCTGAATAAATCAATGCTTTCATGTTTGCATCACTTTCATAATAAAGTGCGTATTTGTGGGATAATCTCAGACTTTGCATGTATATAGCAAATACAAAACAACAGCTTTAGTGTTTCATTAAATACATGCATTACAGAGATCAGAGCAGCAACACAAACACACATCTAATACGTGATTTTATAATGTTTGCACATGTATATAGATCCGTTCGGTCCCACTATGTATGTACATGTATTTGATCTTTCTTTCGGGATTTCTGTTTTCTCAGGCCTCCATTCACAATTAAGTTGCTTTCGACTGAAAATAAACCGTAAACTGCATTGCATTTGGACCAGTATTCTCCGCTTTTATCCCGAAGCCGGTGAGTGGAAGCTTGGGTTGACTTGTTTAACCCTACATGTTTGAGTCTGTAACTCAACATAGAAGTGTCGGGCGTAATGCAAATGAGTTTTTATAATGATACATGAATCCTAAAAGAGATGATACTGCATTTCCATTTGGTTTAAAGGTGTGGAGTAACTGTGAGGTTGGTTACTTGTAGTTAAAATGCAAACCTTTTGAGTCTTAAATACTAAACATTTTATTTTATTGAATCTACAGGAAAAAGAAAAACGTGTCAAATTACCCCAAATGTCGTCCGAACTAGTCGAACACATCGAAATGAGTTCCCAGCATGATTAAATTACTTAATTTAAACTTGTTTTGGTTGTTGTAGTGTGGCGTAAAGAGCTCATCTTTCTAATATGTGTTGATTGCAACCGTTCTTGAGGTTTGTGAGTTTGTTCAACCGCTTTTATCTGGATGTATATATATATGGAGTTATGGAAATGTATAAGTTGTTTTACAAAGACTATGTTAAAGACAAGTTTTGTAAATTGTAAATAAATGCATAAAATTGATAATGTGGTGATTTTTACACTTTTTTTCATCCAGGAAACAAAAAATAATAATAAAAACCTCAAAGAGTGTAATTGTTTTTTCAGTTGCTTATTGGCAAATTAAGACTATCAGCATGAATAAACAAATGTACATTGGCTAAACAAAGTATCGTTATTGAGAAGAACTAAAAACTATTGTAGGGATGGAAAGAAGAGAAAAATTAACGATGGTTTAAAAAGTGTGCATCGGATCAAGTTGGCATTTGTATCGCGATGAATCGTTAGAAACACGATTTATTTAACTACAAGTGGATGCGCTACTCAAGTCTTAACTAATTTGTGCACGCTTATTCTTAAATCAGCCATAATGTCGATCTCGTCTATCAATGTCATATCAGTGTTAGAGGAGTCTATCGTATCGATCTCAATCAGTCTATCGGTCAGTGTCAGAGGAGATCAGTCTATCGGTCAGTGTTAGAGGAGATCGTCTATCGGTCAGTGTTAGAGGAGATCATCTATCGGTCAGTGTTAGAGGAGATCATCTATCGGTCAGTGTTAGAGGAGATCAACACAGTGTTAGAGGAGAATCGTCTATCAGTGTTAGAGGAGATCATCTATCGGTCATCAATCGGTCAGTGTTAGAGGAGATCATCTATCGGTCAGTGTTAGAGGAGATCATCTATCGGTCAGTGTTAGAGGAGTATCGGTCAGTGTTGATCATCATCGGTCAGTGTTAGAGGAGATCATCTATCGGTCAGTGTTAGATCGGTTGATCATCTATCGGTCAGTGTTAGAGGAGATCATCTATCGGTCAGTGTTAGAGGAGTCTCATCTATCGGTCAGTGTTAGAGGAGATCATCTATCGGTCAGTGTTAGAGGAGAATCTATCGGTCAGTGTTGATCATCTATCGGTCAGTGTTAGAGGAGATCATCTACGGTCAGTGTTAGAGGAGATCATCTATCGGTCAGTGTTAGAGGAGATCATCTATCGGTCAGTGTTAGAGGAGATCATCTATCGGTCGGTCAGTGTTGATCGGTCAGATCATCTCTCGGTCAGTGTTAGAGGAGATCGTCTATCGGTCAGTGTTAGAGGAGATCAGTGTTAGAGGAGATCATCTATCGGTCAGTGTTAGAGGAGATCATCTATCGGTCAGTGTTAGAGGAGATCATCTATCGGTCAGTGTTAGAGGAGATCATCTATCGGTCAGTGTTAGAGGAGATCATCTATCGGTCAGTGTTAGAGGAGATCATCTATCGGTCAGTGTTAGAGGAGATCATCTATCGGTCATCGGTCAGTGTTAGAGGAGATCGTCTATCGGTCAGTGTTAGAGGATCTATCGGTCAGTGTTAGAGGAGGGTCAGTGTTAGAGGAGATCATCTATCGGTCAGTGTTGTCTACCAGTGATCATCTATCGGTCAGTGTATCGGTCAGTGTTAGAGGAGAGGAGATCATCTATCGGTCAGTGTTAGAGGAGCATCTATCGGTCATCTATCGGTCAGTGTTAGAGGAATCGGTCATCTATCGGTCAGTGTTAGAGGAGATCGTCTATCGGTCTCATCTAGTCAGTGTTCATCTATCGGTCAGTGTAGAGGAGCTCGTCTATCGGTCAGTGTTTGTCTATCGGTCAGTTAAATCTATCGGTCATCATCTATCGGTCAGTGTTAGAGGAGATCGTCTATCGGTCAGTTAGAGGATCTATCGGTCAGTGGAGGAGTCGGTCAGTGTTAGAGGAGTCCGATCATCTATCGGTCAGTGTTAGAGGAGATCATCTATCGGTCAGTGTTAGAGGAAATCGGTCAGTGTTAGAGGAGATCATCTATCGGTCAGTGTTAGAGGAGATCATCTATTGGTCAGTGTTAGAGGAGATCGTCTATCGGTCAGTGTTAGAGGAGATCGTCTATCGGTCAGTGTTAGAGGAGATCATCTATCGGTCAGTGTTAGAGGAGATCTATCGGTCAGTGTTAGAGGAGATCGTCTATCGGTCAGTGTTAGAGGAGATCATCTATCGGTCTCATCTATCGGTCAGTGTTAGAGGAGAGTCTATCGGTCAGTGGAGGAGCTCATCTATCGGTCAGTGTTAGAGGAGTATCGGTCAGTGTAAGAGGAGCTCATCTATCGGTCAGTGTTAGAGGAGATCATCTATCGGTCAGTGTTAGAGGAGCTCATCTATCGGTCAGTGTAAGAGGATCATCTATCGGTCAGTGTTAGAGGAGCATCTATCGGTCAGTGTAAGAGGAGCTCATCTATCGGTCAGTGTTAGAGGAGATCATCTATCGGTCAGTGTTAGAGGAGCTCATCTATCGGTCAGTGTAAGAGGATCATCTATCGGTCAGTGTTAGAGGAGATCATCTATCGGTCAGTGTTAGAGGAGATCGGTCAGTGTAAGAGGAGCTCATCTATCGGTCAGTGTTAGAGGAGATCATCTATCGGTCAGTGTTAGAGGAGATCGTCTATCGGTCAGTGGAGGAGCTCATCTATCGGTCAGTGTTAGAGGAGATCGTCTATCGGTCAGTGTTTCGTCTATCGGTCTGATCGTCTATCGGTCAGTGTTAGAGGAGATCATCTATCGGTCAGTGTTAGAGGAGCTCATCTATCGGTCAGTGTGTCTATCGGTCAGTGTAAGAGGAGCTCATCTATCGGTCAGTGTTAGAGGAGTCTATCGGTCAGTGTTAGAGGAGATATCGGTCAGTGTTAGAGGAGATCGTCTATCGGTCAGTGTGATCATCTATCGGTCAGTGTTAGAGGAGACTATCGGTCAGTGTTCATCTATCGGTCAGTGTTAGAGGAGATCGTCTATCGGTCAGTGTTAGAGGAGAATCGGTCAGTGTTCATCTATCGGTCAGTGTTAGAGGAGATCATCTATCGGTCACATCTATCGGTCAGTGTTAGAGGAGATCGTCTATCGGTCAGTGATCATCTATCGGTCAGTGTTAGAGGAGATCATCTATCGGTCAGTGTTAGTGCTATCGGTCAGTGTGAGATCATCTATCGGTCAGTGTTAGAGGAGATCGTCTATCGGTCAGTGTAAGAGGAGATCATCTATCGGTCAGTGTTAGAGGAGATCGTCTATCGGTCAGTGTAAGAGGAGATCATCTATCGGTCAGTGTTAGAGGAGATCGTCTATCGGTCAGTGTAAGAGGAGATCATCTATCGGTCAGTGTTAGATCGTCTATCAGTGTTAGAGGAGATCGTCTATCGGTCAGTGTAGAGGAGATCATCTATCAGTGTAAGAGGAGATCATCTATCGGTCAGTGTTAGAGGAGATCATCTATCGGTCAGTGTTAGAGGAGATCATCTATCGGTCAGTGTAGAGGAGATCGTCTATCGGTCAGTGTAAGAGGAGATCGTCTATCGGTCAGTGTTAGAGGAGATCATCTATCGGTCAGTGTTAGAGGAGATCATCTATCGGTCAGTGTTAGAGGAGATCATCTATCGGTCAGTGTAGAGGAGCTCATCTATCGGTCAGTGTAGAGGAGCTCATCTATCGGTCAGTGTTAGAGGAGATCATCTATCGGTCAGTGTTAGAGGAGATCGTCTATCGGTCAGTGTTAGAGGAGATCATCTATCGGTCAGTGTAGAGGAGATCATCTATCGGTCAGTGTTAGAGGAGATCATCTATCGGTCAGTGTAGAGGAGATCATCTATCGGTCAGTGTTAGAGGAGATCGTCTATCGGTCAGTGTTAGAGAGATCGTCTATCGGTCAGTGTAAGAGGAGATCTATCGGTCAGTGTTAGAGGAGATCGTCTATCGGTCAGTGTTAGAGGAGCTCATCTATCGGTCAGTGTTAGAGGAGATCTCTATCGGTCAGATCATCTATCGGTCAGTGTTAGAGGAGATCATCTATCGGTCAGTGTTAGAGGAGCTCATCTATCGGTCAGTGTAGAGGAGATCATCTATCGGTCAGTGTTAGAGGTCTAGTCAGTGTAAGAGGAGATCATCTATCGGTCAGTGTTAGAGGAGGTCAGTGTTAGAGGAGATCATCTATCGGTCAGTCAGTTAGAGGAGATCATCTATCGGTCAGTGTTAGAGGAGTCGTCTATCGGTCAGTGTAGAGGAGATCATCTATCGGTCAGTGTTAGAGGAGATCATCTATCGGTCAGTTAGAGGAGATCATCTATCGGTCAGTGTAGAGGAGATCATCTATCGGTCAGTGTTAGAGGAGATCATCTATCGGTCAGTGTTAGAGGAGATCATCTATCGGTCAGTGTAGAGGAGGTCATCGGTCAGTTAGAGGAGATCGGTCAGTGTTAGAGGAGATCGTCTATCGGTCAGTGTTAGAGGAGATCATCTATCGGTCAGTGTTAGAGGAGATCATCTATCGGTCAGTGTTAGAGGAGATCATCTATCGGTCAGTGTTAGAGGAGATCGTCTATCGGTCAGTGTTAGAGGAGATCATCTATCGGTCAGTGTTAGAGGAGATCATCTATCGGTCAGATCTATCGGTCAGTGTTAGAGGAGAGTCTATCGGTCATCTATCGGTCAGTGTTAGAGAGATCGAGTCAGTGTTAGAGGAGATCGTCTATCGGTCAGTGTTAGAGGAGATCATCTATCGGTCAGTGTCTAGTCAGTGGAGATCATCTATCGGTCTAGTGTGTAGAGATCATCTATCGGTCAGTGTTAGAGGAGATCATCTATCGGTCGGTCTAGTGTTAGAGGAGATCTATCGGTCAGTGTTAGAGGAGTCTATCGGTCAGTTAAGAGGAGCTCATCTATCGGTCAGTGTTAGAGGAGATCATCTATCGGTCAGTGTTAGAGGAGCTCATCTATCGGTCAGTGTAAGAGGAGCTCATCTATCGGTCAGTGTTAGAGGAGATCGTCTATCGGTCAGTGTTAGAGGAGCTCATCTATCGGTCAGTGTAAGAGGAGCTCATCTATCGGTCAGTGTTAGAGGAGATCGTCTATCGGTCAGTGTTAGAGGAGATCGTCTATCGGTCAGTGTAAGAGGAGCTCGTCTATCGGTCAGTGTTAGAGGAGATCGTCTATCGGTCAGTGTTAGAGGAGCTCGTCTATCGGTCAGTGTAAGAGGTGATCGTCTATCGGTCAGTGTTAGAGGAGATCATCTATCGGTCAGTGTTAGAGGAGCTCATCTATCGGTCAGTGTAAGAGGAGCTCATCTATCGGTCAGTGTAAGAGGAGCTCATCTATCGGTCAGTGTTAGAGGAGCTCATCTATCGGTCAGTGTTAGAGGAGATCGTCTATCGGTCAGTGTTAGAGGAGATCGTCTATCGGTCAGTGTAAGAGGAGATCATCTATCGGTCAGTGTTAGAGGAGATCGTCTATCGGTCAGTGTAAGAGGAGATCATCTATCGGTCAGTGTTAGAGGAGATCGTCTATCGGTCAGTGTTAGAGGAGATCGTCTATCGGTCAGTGTAAGAGGAGATCGTCTATCGGTCAGTGTTAGAGGAGATCATCTATCGGTCAGTGTTAGAGGAGCTCATCTATCGGTCAGTGTTAGAGGAGATCGTCTATCGGTCAGTGATCATCTATCGGTCAGTGTTAGAGGAGATCATCTATCGGTCAGTGTTAGTGGAGCTCATCTATCGGTCAGTGTAAGAGGAGATCATCTATCGGTCAGTGTTAGAGGAGATCATCTATCGGTCAGTGTAAGAGGAGATCATCTATCGGTCAGTGTTAGAGGAGATCGTCTATCGGTCAGTGTAAGAGGAGATCGTCTATCGGTCAGTGTTAGAGGAGATCGTCTATCGGTCAGTGTAAGAGGAGATCATCTATCGGTCAGTGTTAGAGGAGATCGTCTATCGGTCAGTGTAAGAGGAGATCATCTATCGGTCAGTGTTAGAGGAGATCATCTATCGGTCAGTGTAAGAGGAGATCATCTATCGGTCAGTGTAAGAGGAGATCATCTATCGGTCAGTGTTAGAGGAGATCATCTATCGGTCAGTGTTAGAGGAGATCATCTATCGGTCAGTGTAAGAGGAGATCGTCTATCGGTCAGTGTAAGAGGAGCTCGTCTATCGGTCAGTGTTAGAGGAGATCGTCTATCGGTCAGTGTTAGAGGAGATCGTCTATCGGTCAGTGTTAGAGGAGATCTTCTATCGGTCAGTGTTAGAGGAGATCGTCTATCGGTCAGTGTTAGAGGAGATCGTCTATCGGTCAGTGTTAGAGGAGATCATCTATCGGTCAGTGTTAGAGGAGATCATCTATCGGTCAGTGTTAGAGGAGATCATCTATCGGTCAGTGTTAGAGGAGATCGTCTATCGGTCAGTGTTAGAGGAGATCTTCTATCGGTCAGTGTTAGAGGAGATCATCTATCGGTCAGTGTTAGAGGAGATCATCTATCGGTCAGTGTTAGAGGAGATCATCTATCGGTCAGTGTTAGAGGAGATCGTCTATCGGTCAGTGTTAGAGGACCTCATCTATCGGTCAGTGTTAGAGGAGATCATCTATCGGTCAGTGATCATCTATCGGTCAGTGTTAGTGGAGCTCATCTATCGAGGTGATCATGACCGAGGTTGATCTTTGTTAAATTTGCTTTATGGAACCAAATAATTTGATAGTGAGTCAGACTAACTGAAATAAGCCTGGTATATTTGATAAACCAGTTTTATGAAACAGGCCTCGAGCATCACGTTGATCATCCCTATTGTTGAGAGAACTCAAAAGTCTTACTGCATCAAGCTGCCTTATTACTATTTATGTTTTACAGTGTATGAATTGCCACGTGATTGTGTTGGGTTTTAAAACACACCTAAGGTTTTACAGCCGTGTTTATTTTTCCCTGTTGTGTTTACCATGTTACCAGTGTGTGTTTGGAGGCTGATTGGTTATCGCTCTTGCAGACGCTGTGAAAGTGCAAGCTCAAGTGTGACTTAAGTGTTTTGGAAATGTAAATCTTTGTTGACTGTCTTTGAATATTATTTTCAATGTAAAACATGTGGAAAGATGACACACAACCTTTCTTGTCTCTGAAAAGAGCAGTTGTGAGTATTTGTGTGGCATCATGAGGATTAATTTGATCTTTGTGCTGATATCAGGTGAGTTTCATTGGTCTTGGAAATGATAATTGCAGAGGTTCCAGAAATTAATTAATTAATGGGTTATGCCATTGTTTCCTGTGATGTAAGCTAATGGTCACACGACATGCCAAAAAACAAGTAAATTCTTAAAAATACATTCTTAAATTCTTCATGTTCAAACCCTCAAGCTTTATTTAGTCTGAATACCGTTGTAATTCTGTAAGATGTCCACAGAAATATTGGAAAATGTTGTGCTTACAATATTAAAAATGATCCTTTAGTACGTCTTAAGATCATCTAAGTGTACTCAGCTGTGCTATTTGGGGACACCATGAATATAAACTAAAATGTACGTTTTACATAACTATCTGTATTTGAAATGTATTTAGTCACCACTTGAACCCATCTTTCATACACTAGCACACTCAAGTGTACACTACAAGTGGTGACTAAATACATTTTTTAAAAACAAATGTTAAAAGCACATTTTTTATTTATGGTCTCTCAAAATAACACAGTTGATACACTTAGATGATCTTACGTTTATCTTAAAGGGGTCACCGGATGCAAAATTTACTTTACAAGTTGTTTGAACATAAATGTGTGTTGGAAGTGTGTGTACACATCCATCCTATAATGATAAAAATCCACCCAGTGTGTTTTTTAATCCCTATTTTAACCCTCGTGTACTGTTCAAAAACAGGTGACTTACTGTATGGTCCGGGTCAAATTGACCCATATTGAATTCAATGTAATTCTCAAAAATTACAACATACAATCAATAAACTTTTAATATCAGTACTTTTCACACATTTCAAAGAATGCATATCTGAATTTATGATTAATAAAAATATCTTGAACCACTATTTTTGACTGCCACTCCCCCAGACCTGTGAGATGTTTGCGATTGCACAGTTTTTAACGATAATATCTGTCTAACCCTAAAGTAATCTTGACAAATGATATATCATTTAAAAGGTTTTGGAGTCTAGTTGTCATATTTGGTGACTGTTTTTCAAAGAAATTACAGAGCAATAGACAAATAGCGATAGATTCTCTATTTGTGATATAGTGCCAAACACACTTATATTCTATACGTATGTTTTTATCTGTTTTAAAGATAGAATTCAAATCAAATATTAAAGTTACTGCCCAAACCATTTCTGAATAGGATGTCTACTTCATAATATTTTAAAAATTATGGAAATATATAGTTCAGAACACTCAAACAATAAATGGAAATCAAGAGTCCCTGAAAATCATATAGTGGAAAAGTTTGGTACTGCATCCATAAAATCATACTTAAAAGTAAATTCTTTGAGGGATCAACCTAAAATTTGGCACAAAACTTCAGATTGGCTTTGATTTTCTTGAAGATTTGGTGGTAAACATGTTTTGTAAAATTGCTATTTTAAATAAAATATATATTTAGCAATTTAAACATCTATAACTTTTTATAAGTGTACTTTTATAACTGTTGTTTTTTTTACTTCAACAATAACCATGTGATGTTTCACCTTTAAAAGCCTCTCTCAAATCAGGCTGTTCTGAGATTCCTGTCAGAATGACGTAGTTCTGTACAGGCCCCTCCCACTATAGTTGATTGACACGCCGTCTTACCTTAGCCCCGCCCCCCCCCCTGAGTGAGCTGAGAGCTGTCTCCGGTGCAGGGAAGATGAGATATTTCAGATTAAGCCATTGAGGTGTTTAATTATTGGATGTAATGAATATAGCAGTCGTCATTTACTCCAGACATCTGAGCTGCTGAAGACACATGTAACGGGAATGAGCGATACATATGCATCATGTTCGCCCGAATCATTCGTGATCAGCTTTTTACACAAGAAGTGAGGGCTTGTATGAATCTTTATTAATAATGTGCTATTTAGCCAGTTTCGCAGCTGAAGTTAACAGTCTGCTGTCACTCCACGGAAGAGAGGGGCGGAGCCAGCAAGCTCATTAGCATTTAAACAATGATTTTGACAGGGTAAAAGCTGTTTTTACAACTATTGAGACATTTAAACCAAAGATGCTATAGACTTTTAATTGACCCTAAAAAATCATATCAACTTGTGCAAAAAGGGATCCTACTTTAATACAAAAAGTGTGCAAAAAGCATTATGGAAGTGTACTTTTTTCACCTGATCTAAAGAAAGTTCCAATGAATTCTGCACTTGTATCTTTGCCAATGAATTTGACATGTCAACATTATAAATGACATGCCATAAACAGATTATTATCTCTCTCCGCAGCTCTGAGCTCCGGTGTGAACTCTTATTGGTTTAACTTGGTGTCTGAGAAAATGAACTGGACCGATGCTCAGACATACTGCAGACAGCACCACACCGACCTCGCCACCTTAAATAACCAGCCGGACATCAATGAGCTGTTACAGTCTCTACCCAGTGGTTTTATCAATATGATGTGGATTGGACTCTATCGGATGGATGATTATCATCCGACCCCTCCCTGGGTCTGGCTCTGGTCCGATGGGAGCAAATCTCTCTTCACACCTTGGGATTCTTCACAGCCAAACAATTCTGGTGGCCAACAGTACTGTGTGTGCATGTCTGCTAGAGGATACTGGAATGATTGGTGGTGTACAGATAAATTACCATTCATTTGCTACACTGGTGAGTCGTGAGCTACAGTACAGTAAACGCCTTACCATTTCACCGCCCAGTGGAACTGGAAACCAGGCATGTTGAGACACTGATTGAGCGTTTACATGAGACACAAGATGTTCATGTTTATTTTGTGCCATAACTAGCAAATAGCAAGAACTCGTCACACCACAAGAGCGTCAAAACGCCATTTATTGTTTGAGTTTCCTAATAAAATCGAATTTGAATTTGAAAGATGAGTTGTTGTTTTTTTATGGAAAGTAGCAAAACACAAAGTTTCTTGGGATTATGGTATGGCTACGTAATCCCTTAGATACACTTATTATAGTAAAAGTGTAAGCACTGTTTTACTACAAAAGCATGCTTTACTCTTTGGTTAGTGTAACAAAACATTGGTCAATCTGTGGTTACCAAGATTTAACTACATTTTATTATATATATATATATTTCTTGTTTTCATCTCGTGTGTCTCTTACAGAGAAAAAGAGACAAGTGGTGAGACTGGAGGTGAAATCAAGCCAAAATGTGAATGATCCTGCGGTGAAGAGTACGATTTTGGCAAATGTGAGTTTAATATACTGTACATGAAATGTCTGAAAACTCAACAAGAGCATTGGGTAATAAAAGCCTGTTTGTGTCCTTCAGTTCAAGCAGATACTGAAGAGCAATGGTCTGGCAGATGCTAAGATCTCATGGAGGAAGGTTTCTGGTGAAAATGTCTTTCACAAGATGCGGTATCAGAAGAGCGATGCTTCGAATGCGTTCTGCAAGAAAACCACGACCTGATCGTCTCATAAGAGCATTTGTTGGGTGATTTTAAAGGCTTTTAGAAAATGTGGACATGTGTGCACTTTTGTACTATTAGGCTATTGTTGTGTTAAATGCATAAATACAATTTTATATTATAAACGTAATCACCCTTACATCTTATACTAACATGTCCTTTTAGCCACATTTTGAATGCTTATTTTGCATTGTAAGAGTTGTTTTTTGAATGTTGTAAGTGTCTAAGCTGGAAAAAACTAATATTCAAAATAAATGTAAACTGGAAGCAAGATGACACCTGTAGAGAGAGCTCAATAAAACAACAAAATGAAAGCAAATTCTTGTTATACAAATATGTAAGAGCTACACCAGGAGTCGGCAACCTTTTCGGCATGACATGGCATTTTAAATGTTTCTGGTTAACTACTGTGCCAACTCCTTTTTTATTTTAAAGCTGCAGTCTAACATTTTTGTTATAAATGTATATAATAAGCAAGTACACCATTAATCCTAGGCTTATCCTGAATCACTACGGTACACCTGTAATAGGTGTTTATATTTGGGCTATTGTAGACTGGTTCGGTCATCGGAGTGATTCGTCATAGACATAAACAGAGAGAAGTAGCCCCGCTACGATGTTCTTCCACCAGACACATGCAGTTATGTTAATATCCACTAGACCAGGGTTCCTCAAATCTTTCCCTGGAGGTGCAATCTGCTGCAGAGTTCAGCTCCAACCCTGATCAAACTCACCTATCTGTGATTGTCTAATGATCTTAACGACTCTGATTAGCATGCTCAGGTGTGTTTGATTAGGGTTAGAGCTTAACTCTGCAGGAATGGTCCAGATTTGAGGATCCCGGTGCTAGAATGCCAAACGTTACGGACTGCAGCTTTAAATGCAAGCATGTTTTTATACAGTATTATTTCTGGATTTAAAAACATAGAGAAGAATATTGAACTCAATTCTAAGTTGCACAGGTAACCAGTGCAATGTTTTCAGAATTGGAGTGACGTGATCTAATTTATGTTGTCCTTTGAGGAATTTAGCAGCGGCGTTTTGAACTAATTGGAGACGAGCAACGGAAGATTTAGAAATGCCGAGATAGAGAGAGTTGCTGTAATCCAAGCAAGTTGTAATGGGCGCATGGATAGCAATCTCTAAAGTTTTCACAGAGAGAAAATAAGTAATTTTGAAGGGAAGGCGTAGCTGAAAAAAACAGGAACTAATAACCGCATTTATTTGTTTATCAAATTTAAGACTCTGATCCCAGAAAACACCTTAATGCAGGGGAAAGTAAAAGAAGCAAGGTAGTCCAGATCTATACTTCTGCTCCCTGAGTTTCCACTAGAGCCAAAGTCTATAACCATGTTTTCACTTCATCCAGTCATGCAAATAGAGATTCCAGAGCAGCATGTTTATTTTGTTTCAGAGGTAGATGCATTTGGGTATCATTTGCATAGTGAAATGATACACCATGTTTTCTGAAAATAGAGCCCAAAGGAAGTAAATACAAAGAAAAAGAGAATGGGTGCGAGAATAGAGCCCTGGGGCACTCCACAGGAAAGTTTAGTCAAGTCACCTTTATTTATATAGCGCTTTTAACAATACAAATTATAACAAAGCACTGCACAATATCAAAATAGGCAAATTGTGTCAATAATGTAAAATGACAGGATTTAACACTCAATTATCAGCTGAATGCATTTCATGCGGGCAATGAAGAAAAATTACCCAATCTGACAGAGAAACTTACATTTCTTAAATATGATTTAGCTAATATCAGTTCCCTGGATGCCCACAAAATATTCTATTCGAGATAAAAGTTTTATGATCAACTGTATCAACAGCCGAGGTTAAGTCTAACAGAGTCACCAGAGTCAGTCGCCAACAAAGTATCATTAAGGACCCGTAATAAAGCAGACTCTGTGTGTGTGACAAGGCCAACTGTGCATTAAAACCGTTCTGTTTAATCACCATTCTATATTAATGCACTGCTTTAATTGACACACACACATACACACACACAAGCTGCACTAAAAACGATTGGTTATGGTTATATCCTTGGTTCTCTGTGAGACATCTCACTATGGGAAACGCCTCTTGCATGGCCAACCATGAAGACCTATACAATCATGTCCATCAGGCCAGCGCTTTTGGGAAGCCCCACCCCTTCATATATATATATATATATATATATACATATGAACTCTGAGGTCCAGAATAGGCCATATGCCTCCCCTTTCTTTGGGATCAGAAAGCACTGGCTGAATACATTTAGTCATTTAACAGACGCTTTTATCCAAAGCGACTTACAATTGGGGAGTACATAAAGCGAATAATCTTTTGCTGGCATGGCACCCTCTGAATTGCATCTTTGAGAAGGAGATCATTTGTCTTTTCCCTCAAAATGTTTGCACTCTCTGCTTGCACTTTAGGCTGCCTTATTCCTGAGAACCCCAGATGTTTTCTCACAAATCTGTACTCCTTTTGGATCGTGGTCCGTAACCACTGAGAGTCTGTGCATTTCACCCAATTGTCTATGGCCACATACATACTACAGCTGAATTCTGTTGTCAGTTCACCTTTTACTCCTTAATCGCGTTCTGTACACACATAATTCACAAAAAGACTGGAGTGACAACTGCATTAACTCCCGAAAAATGCAGGCAGTGACAACCACATTTACAGAAATTATACACCGTGTGTACGGTACCGAACAACTAGTTGTTAATGACGTATTTGAACGTGCATCAGTGTATTTGTCTGTATGTGAGATGCAAGAAAACAACAGTGAAAGAAGTCTTAACTTAGCTCGGGGCTAGCTGCGCTCATGAGCCATGCGGTAAAGTGTCACTGTTGCCAGATCTTCACAGAAAAAAACAACAAGAAACAAGGACAAGCACATTTAAACACAAAAATGCTTTGTTTTATAACGCCAAAATAAAATTAATATATCTCATATCAGTCATAAACTGATATACTGTAATTATCATCTGGCTTTTCTTCTTTCAATGTCCAAACACTTTCAGACACTTAAAAAGTACAAGAAACTCAGAAGTGGAAACTCAGGAGCCACACGTTTTATGTATTTGTACCAAGTGTCTTGTTTTATTGAGTCGCCTCGGACTTTGCATTTCAGATTTTTTATTAACAAAAAAAAACAGTGTTTCATAAAACACATGTATTAGAAAGTACAATGCAAATTCTGTTCTAAAATTAAAGCAGTTATCAGTTTCATCTTAAATGGCTTTTAAAAAGCTGCCCAAAAACAATTTTTTCAATACGAGTACAAAATGAGAGATTACTGTATTTACAGAACAGTTTTACAGATAAAGTACAACATACACAATCTGATACATGATCGCAGGAATTTACTCTAACATGTTAAAATACTTGCACAAATATCTAGACCCCTGCCCAGTAGCTGTCTTTGTATTTACATCGTTAATAATCAAAACAAACACACTGTTGTGGTATATCATAGGTTTTCTCAAAACTGAAGCTTCTGCTCTTAGCTTTTCAAGTATTTATCTTAAAATGAATTACTAATAATAGGCCCAAGAAGTGCGAACAGAAACATTTTAGTGAGGCCTGGTTGACAATATTGATTTCTCAATTTTAATCAATTCTCATTTTAATAAATCAATATGTATTATTTAGGTGCGGTCACATTAGCTAAATTTCACAAATCCATCATGAAAACACCTTTTTTAAGAGAGTAATGAACTGCCTTTTTTATTATTTTGTACTGTTCTCTGCGGTCCGATTATGTTATCAAGATTTTTACATCCAAACTATCTAAATTTATAGGTACTAGTTTTCTGTCCTGTTTTAACCCCCCTCATCAGAATGCTCTTTTTGAATAGGCACGGAGCATTGCTGCTGCACAATTAGATATCAAATAAAGGAGTGTCTATTTAAGGCCCACCTTGTTGGCAAAGGCTATTTACACTAGCTCCGCCCACTAGCGTGTGATTGGGCAGGTCAAGAATGAACAGAGATGCTCGTTAGTTTCAGTGGCGATTTGTTTTTCCCTGCAGTTTCGTCTTGTGGTGCGCTACACTTCATTCTGGCGTCTAGTGTTGCTGTAATACCGTATTTGTCAAAATGAGCTGCTCTTCTAATATGATTACTTGTATCTCAAACAGATTTCAGTCAACTTTTATTCATTATAGTGAGTATGTTGCTGTGGTCAGGGAGGATTCAGATGTGCAGCACTTTGGTTTGTCATGTGACTATGTAGAATTGACGAGGATCACATCAGTTGTCATTGAGTAAATTGACTTTCGATTGAACTGATGACGCTGTATTCAAGCAATGCGTTTAATAAGTACACATGACCACTGGGAATAAAACGTTGTCCGACCCATACCAGCATATTTGTATAGATTTTTGTAGTTTGCAGGTTTTCACGCAGGTATTTTTAGTATGCGTTATATCTGTCTGATTTAACTGCGTTGGTCAGTTAGGCGTCTGAGCTGTTATTAATCAGTAAAGGCTGGCTGAACTCTGCAGCTGGTTCTTCAGGTTTTGGACAATCCAGGATTTTAAGTGAACTCGTATCACCAACTCCAGGATTGAACAGAGGAACGACTGATCTGGAGAATCTGGTTTTCATGGTCAGGAGATGTTTTCTCTCTGTGACGTTGTAAAATGACAGCTGACCGTTATCATAATCTAACAGAACTCCCAGTCGTTCAGGTCTCGGTGTCAGAGAGAGTATAACTGGGGGATCAGTGCTGGTGTAAAAGCCATTGGGACCGTCTGAACACAAGAACCAGTAACCAGCTGATGGAGTTAAAGCAGATCTGTCTCTTGAAGTTAAACTTCCCTCTTTCATCACACCAATTATCCAGTAGTTTTTAGGAGGTGTATTTATTTGTACTAGTTTTACCTCCCAATAGTGACGACCAGAGGTGAATCTTTGGGCTCCAAATGCACATAATTCATATGGAAATCCATCTCCAGTGTGATTATATTCTGAACTGTCCCTCAAGGTTTTACAGTCCTCACTGACCTTCAGATCTGGATGTAAACGCTCACGGTCAATAGTGATCTCAACTGTGAAGAAAATACATCAGTAACAATTATTAATCCTTATTTTATATAAAATGATATTTACACACACATGCATATATAACAGATTACATCATACCTGCATGTTTCCTCAGTTCTTCTATATTTACGTCTCCCAAAACTAAAATTAAAAACAAGTCATTTGAGAGATGCTGTAGTTAACATCTGCAGTTATCGGTATCTAAAACAATTAAGTACGACAGTCCAATATGAGAAGTGAAAGATGCGTACGTGACCGTGGGAGTGTTGATTCCAGCTGTTTCAATGCATTATGGTAATTTTGCATATTGAAGTTATACATTTGATTACATTATGTTTTCTCAGACACACATTTATTGCATAAATGAGGGCTGTCTGGAAATGATCTAGCCATGTATTATGAAAAATAGAGAAGAAGATCTAATAAATATTGTGCGTAGGGCAATGATGCCTAGAGACCTCGCGCAGTTCTCTCAGCTTCTCTGGAAAATCCTTTGTTGGAGTTGTCATCATCGGCATTGTCATATTTTTCTGCATCTCATCACTGTCTGAAATCTCTTACCGTTCGAAGGTGATGTTAGTTTTGAGAAAAGCCAGAGGTCATAGAGTCACCTGGGTGATTTGAGGTTTCACCAAAATAACTCCCGGACGACGCATTGTCTCGATGAAGCTGCCCATATCTGCAGCCGCTTTCATCATATTGCATCTCTCATCTTGTATTTTTCATCTTACATGGCTGGATACTTTCCCGGGCAGCCCTCTTGTATTGTGTTTAAAAGGGTATAATATCCAAACTGACTGTTTTGTTGTTTGTTGGTTTTATTTCCACTCTCATCTACACCATTATTCCACTGAGTCACCAACATTTGTATTTATTTATGTATTTCTGCTGCAATGTACTCTACATGTAGACGTTTATGTTAGCAGATACAGTTCTTGTAAAAGTACAGCACATCTTCAATTACCTTCGTTTAACAGTTTCTCCATAGTTTCCTCCTCACAATCTGAAATGAGAGAAAACATCAGTGGAAGGTTTAATTATTAATCTGCTTCACAAATCCAGAGTCTGTAAAACACATTAACCCTCTCAGGCGGAAAGACAGATATTCATCTATATTGCTGTGAATGGGCAACATATTATTTTTTAATTTTACAGACATTTTCAATCTGTCCCTCTCTCTGTCTGTGGTTCCCTCATGCTTCAAAAAATCCACCATTGTGCCCATACCAAAGAAAAATAAAATCACATGCTTGAATGACTGGAGGCCCGTTGCTCTGACCCCCATCTTCAGCAAGTGTTTTGAGAAGCCCGCGGGATGGGAAGAAGAGAAAAGTTAACGATGGTTTAAAAAGTGTGCATCGGATCATTTGTATCGCGGTGCATCGTTAGGAACAAGATTTATTTAACTACTTGTGGATGCGCTACACAATAGAGGCTGACATTTTTTCGGGAATCCTGCGGGATGGGAAACAAAATCGCTACGAATCACGTGATTGGGACGGGAGAGGAAAAAATGTAATCGGGAGTGGGCGGGACCGGGAATAGTAATAATACCCAACTTTACACACAAATATACCTTTTATATAAATAAACTATAAACTGTATATTTTAATTCTGAACTCAATTCTAGTTGCCCTGTCTCTTTATGCTCTCCTCCTGTTTGCTTTGGTGTGGCTGGTTAAGTGAATGACGCAGTCCGTGATGGACAGATTGTTAACGGCATGCGCTTTTAAGCCTTGTTTGTTTAAAAATGTAAGCAATTAAAAAGCATTTAGGCGCGAAAGACAACTCCTTTCAGTACATGCGCACTGTGTTCTGTTCTGTGTGAACCGCGCGAGCACAGACAGCCGCGACTGACACGCGCGAGCCGCCTGAACGGGCAAATACATGAAGCATGTCAAACTACCTCTCTTGGCAAGTAACTTTAGCAATAATTTATCCATATTGAATTTATATACTGGAGTACAGATGCACAGATCAACTGGATATTTGTTTGTTTTATTTTAGAGCATCTTCTGTTCCGTGCTTGCACACAAACTGCACTGTCGGCACTCGGGCGCGGCACACATACATAGTGTGTACACAATACATACACACACACTATTGCAGGCACATGCAGAGGGGGGGGGGGGGGGCGGAGGGTGCTTGAGCACCTGCCCCTTTGCCCAAAGTGCCCTTTTGTCAAGGCAAAACACCCTTCTGTGAAGGCCTGCCCAATCTAACTATTAGTAAAATTTGTTTTACTAATTTTACTAGGTTCAAGAAACCTTGAACCTTGAACCTTGAACCTAGTAAAATGAATGATTAATAATTTAGCCGTAAATAAAATCACCCACATGATAACTTTTCACCTGACGACCTCATCCGAACGATCCCTCACGCTCAGGCACCACTTCAATATCGTCCGCGCTACGGTTGCAGCTTAAGTAAGTGGGGTTCTCAGCGGAGTGGTATGCTTGTTTACTTATCATTATTATTATTTTACAAGAACAACGTGAAGAGAACATGCATTGCACAGCTTTTGTTTAAATCGCTGTGTTTAGCCTGCAGCAAGCGCCACTTCTAACGTTATACACAGCAGCAGCACCATAAACAAAGGTGCATGTGTTCACTTCGTTCGTGCTATTTGAGGGAGAAAAGTTTCATGGGGGTGGAAGTGTCTGGTCTTTTAATGTCATTTGACTAAAATCTATTCATACTTTTACTTTTATTGTTACAGTATTTACAGCATCCGCATCAATACGCGTATCAGCAAGGAATGCATCACTATACATTGCTGTTATGATATTTTGTGCACAGCCCTATTTAAAGCCCCTTTTATATTTTGAGCACCTGCCCCTCCAAAGGTCTCTGCACGGCCCTGCACTATAGTGTGAGCACTAACCATGCTGGAGAACGAACTTCTGATACGTGCATCCTGATTGCGTGAACAATAGACCTGTTAAGCAATATATTGTGAGAGGGCCGTTTGCTACAGCGTCCCAAACAACTCAAAATAATAAACCACAAAGTTAACAAAACGATGGACTCAACTGTGCTGAGCGAGAGCGCTTCTCTGCCACCTTCACGTGCTGTTTCCCATTAATGAAGCCGTGACGAGATCCCTGCGTTCAAATTATTATTTTTTTGTTGAAAGAATAATGTAATATTCCACTGGTTGACAACCATAAGTATTTATATGCAAAATATTTGTGTTGTTTTTCGTGTTAAATGTGAAGAATGACAGGTTGGATGCCACACGTATTATTTTATTTTTTTGGCAGAGTATACAGGTGTAATTTTAACTTTAGCTTCAGGCAATGTAACATGATTTTATGATCGTAATTTTGACTTAATTCTTAAAATATTATGACGTTAATCTTATTTATTTAGTTATTTATTTGAGAAGGATAAACCGATCAAACTCGCGCTGGCCGCTTGGTATTTAAAAAAACAAAAACTTGAATTTAACAAATTAAATGTTCCAGTCATATTTCTAAATTAAATTAATAAAGAAAGGAAACAAAATAATGACCAATTTGCTATTAAAAACCAAAACTGAACTATTTAAATGGCAGCAACAGCAGCATTGTAATGTAATGGGGAGGAGAGAGAAAGAGAGAGAGAGAGAGAGAGAGAGAGAGAGAGAGAGAGAGAGAGAGAGAGAGAGAGAGACTCGGGCTCAGACGGAGAATTCTGAGAAGCTGCAGGGATCTATATTCCTTTCCTTGTTTCAATTCAAAGTTCACCGAACACTCCCGTCTTCTTCCCATGTTAATTTAATATATATATATATATATATGAAATAGGTTATGTTTATGAAGACAGACGTTAAAATTAATGTTCACATAATAAGTGCCGTCATTCAGGCGGTTCACAAATTATGTTTTAGCGCGTAATATGTTTTAAGAATGATATTCTGTTTAGCGCGCAATATGTTTTACGCCTAATATGCATTAATGCATTAATCAAATTTAAGATTTTCTTTTTAATAATATGAATGTTCATGCTCATTTTTAAAATAGAAATGTCTAGCCTTATGAGCAGTTGATAATCGACGGACTGTTCTGTTAATAAATGCCGTCATTCGGTTATGTTATATTAATATGTTTCAGCACTCATACTTTACAACATTCATTTTCTTGGGTTAAGATAGACTATTCTCTAATTAATTAAACCAGTTGTTATCATACAGATTGAAAGCCTGGGTTGTCTCTCTCTCCCCTCTCTCTCTGTGTGTGTGTGTGTGTGTGTGTGTGTGTGTGTGCGTGGGTGGGCGGGTGCATGCACGGGAGGGGTGCGATTTTCGAATAGTAATCGAATAATACCCAGCGATTATCGAATATTACTTTTGCTTAAAATGCCCATCCCTAGTCTTCCTAGCAACTTTACATGGCCGCTCAATATGATGTTAACCTAGAGAAATGTGCGCTATTGAAGTGTTTGTGTGGAAGCGCGTTTGCTGCAGGACAGGCTCCGGTGCGCTCACTTGCTCTTAAAATCTCTGTCATTCTTGGTCATACAGATAAAAGTAGCCTAATACATCTTTCGAATCTGTAAAGACTCTACGTTTATTTGTGTGCACTCAGAATAACAACGAAACGTTGCGCTTTTAAGCAAACAGGATGCGCTTTAGGTCTCATGTGAACTTGAGCGAGAAACTTCGAAACTCCGTCTTTGAAAAATATATCTATAGAGAGTGAAATGTCTAAAAAAACAACATAGAAGACGTGTGTGTTAGCATGGATGATTTACATGAAATTGAATCTGTGCAACACTGTGCATAAGATGGCTTTCAGTTCAATATAACTACATTTGGGGTTTTTATTCAACTAATAAGGTGGGCACGCTGTGATCTGTACTATATTTTTACTGTAACTGACAGATTTCGGCGCAAAAAAAAAAAACTCGAAACGGGAGTGGGAGGGAATGGGATTCATTCTTCCGGGAGTGGAACGTGACGGGATTTTCCCCCAGTTTTTTCGTGGGATTGGGACGGGAAGAGATTAATTTTTGTGGGAGTGGGACGGGAGAGGTTTGAGAATTCACTCCCGTGTCACCCTCTACCCTGCACACTGCTCTCTCCCACCTGGAAAATAAGAACACCTATGTGAGGATGCTGTTCGTGGATTATAGTTCGGCATTTAACACCATAGTGCCTGCCACACTGGTTGCGAAGCTCCAGACTCTAGGACTGAACAGATCTCTGTGCAGCTGGATCCTGGACTTCCTGACAGGCAGAAGTCAGGTGGTCAGAATGGGCAACAACACATCATCCCCCCTGACCCTCAACACTGGTGCACCGCAGTGTTGCGTCCTCAGCCCACTCCTGTACTCCCTGTACACACACGACTGTACAGCCACACACAGCTCCAACGTCATCGTCAAATTTACAGATGACACAACCGATGATCACCGACAACGATGAGACGGCCTACAGAGAGGAGGTGAGCACCCTGACTAAATGGTGTCAGGTGAACCACCTCTCACTCAACATCGACAAGACCAAGGAGCTGGTGGTGGATTACAGGAGACAGAGCAGAGAACACACACCCATCACCATCGACAAGACACCTGTGGAGCGGGTGAGCAGCTTTAAGTTCCTCTGCGTTCACATCACCGAGGATCTCACATGGTCTGCTCACACAGATTCAGTGCTGAAGAAGGCACATCAGCGTCTCTTCTTCCTGAGACGGCTGAGGAAGTTTGGAACGAGCCCCAGAATCCTCAGGTCCTTCTACACCTGCACTGTGGAGAGCATCCTGACCGGCTGTATCACCGCCTGGTTTGGAAACAGCACCGCTGGCAACCGCAGGGCTCTGCAAAGGGTCGTGCGAACTGCCCGCCACATTGTTGGAGGTGAGCTTCCCTCCCTCCAGGATATCTACACCAGGCGGTGTACAAGGAAAGCCCGGAGGATTATCAAAGACTCCAGCCACCCGTCCCACAGACTGCTCTCTCTGCTGCCCTCAGGGAGACATCTACGCAGCATCCGATCCCGCACTAGCCGACTGAGGGATAGCATCCGATCCCGCACTAGCCGACTGAGGGATAGCATCCGATCCCGCACTAGCCGACTGAGGGATAGCATCCGATCCCGCACTAGCCGACTGAGGGATAGCATCCGATCCCGCACTAGCCGACTGAGATATAGCATCCGATCCCGCACTAGCCGACTGAGGGATAGCATCAGATCCCGCACTAGCCGACTGAGGTATAGCATCCGATCCCGCACTAGCCGACTGAGGTATAGCATCCGATCCCGCACTAGCCGACTGAGGGATAGCTTTTTTCCTCAGGCTATCAAGCTAATGTACAGAAAAAACTAATACACACTACAGCACACTCCCTCTTTACGGTATGCCATGCACTGCACTTTAACACAGTTCTACTGGACTACACACACACACTGCACTAACACATCCTATCTGCTATCACTGAATACCATGCAACGCACATCCACGACATTGCGTATCCAGCTTATGTATAATCTGTTGCACCGTCGCATATTATTTTGTGTACCTGTATATATGTGTATATAATGTAGAATGTGTACATAGGGTATATAACATGTATTGATAACTATAAGTATGTCTAAATAGTACACTGTGTGTACTGAGTATATGTATGTGTATTCTGCACATTGTCTTCTGTATGTATGTACTGTCTATATGTAAATTGTCTGGAGCACGCTCTCAAGAATTTCACTCACCAAGGCACATGTGCTGTGTTGATGTGACAATAAAAATGATTTGATTTCCATCTTACCTGCCATGTGATCTGATGTTACTCTGTATGCATTGTGGCTTTTGTGTGTAACCAGTACATTTAATACACAGGCATAGTGTTTAATGTCCAAGACAAAACATTTCCCTTTTAACATTAATTCATTTCCAATCAGTGTTGGGTGTAAAGCGTTACAAAGTAACTAATAGTAATTAAATTACTTATCCACTGAAAAGTAATTTTACAGTAATCCACATACAGTAAATAATTGCAACAGTTCTAAATTCAATATTGAATTTTAAATCTAAATTTACAGTCTAAAGATAACATTTAATGCAGCGCCTTTAACCCTCCGCGCGTCGGCTCGTTCACTTTCAGTTTTTCCTGATTCGATACTCCGATACATAAGACAAAAAATATATCGAATCTAAAAAGGCTCTATTTTTATTTGTGTACACTGACAATAACAACAAAACATTGTGCTTTTGTAAAATAAACAAAACAAGCAGGGTGCGCTTTCTGCCATCTAGGTCTCCTTGAGCAACTCACAAACGCTGCGAATACCTGACACAGAGACATGAGAAATATGTTTATAGAAAGCTTGAAGTGTCTACTTTTAAATGAACGAACTCAGATCGAAAACGGATATTATCTGATTATGTAATCTGTCTGAAACTAAAGCGAGGTACAGTCTTTCCCGTATCTGAGCTCATTATATGCAGTCACCTGCGCACAAACGCCCTCAACTATATACAAAAAATAGATATAAAAAAAATCAAGATTAATCTAATTTTCATTGTTTTTAAGAAAGACCTGCTATAAGGAATAAGCCGGACTTTACCTCAGAAGAACAGCACAATCTGATGCAGCTTTATTCAGCGGAGATCATTTAGATATTGTGTTATTTTTACATAAACCTGTACGGATTTTACTAGTTGGGTTTTCCTGAACATCTTGCCAAACTGAAATATATTGTTTAACTTTTCTTAAGCTTTTTTGTTATTCAGATGTTTTGCAGAGTATTTATATTTGTTAACCAAAGAAGTTTACTTTTTTTTTATACAAAATGTTTAAGTATTACAGTTCTTTGAAAGCTAAAAGGCTAAACTATTATATGTTTGACTCAAATTGAAATAATAAAGAGTTGCATTTATATTATATATGCTTTTAAGTTTAGGGATTTTAAGATGTAGCCTAATTAGCAAAGGAATAACTAAATTACTTTTCAGACAGAGTAATTAGTAATTTAAATACAATATTGATGATGTAATTATTAATAGTAATTCATTACTTTTTAAAAGGTTAACTTACCCAATACCGTTTCCAATGATATTGTACTGTATGTGTAGATTTCCATAAACTTAGTTTAAGATTTTTATGAAATAGAAAGAACTCTCCCAGTTAATCACTGCACAAAAGTGTTAATCTGATTCCTGATTGTGTTCAGATGTTAAATTGAGTTGATGTTACTCACTTTCTTTAGCTGGTTTCTTCCCTGCAAAACAGATCAGAAATATCAACACATGACATGATGATACAAAGCCTGAAGATGAAGTCCAATAGTTACCTGGTAGTTTATCTTTGTACTTGTACAGGACTAAGCCAACCAAACAACCAAGAAGAGCACAAATGAGAAGAGTGAAGAAAAGAGCCTTCCATGGACCTGATGAAACATCTGAGAAACAGAAACCAGAAAAATAAGATCAGAGAAAATAGGAACATGCATTTAAGAATTTATGCTGATATATTATACATTATATTTGTGCAAATCTAAATTAAAAACCGTAAGTTACAGACACAGGACAAAAGTGCTGGAAACTATCTCAGGCCTGGAGTTGATCACTTTGTTTTAGATATCTACAAATGTCCATGTTCTCTAACCTGAAGAGACGATGCCCTGTATATCCAGTCTTCCTTCTTTGAACTCTCCAGTTCTGAGAGAAAGTGAACATGAGACCAGTTGAGCCTCTGATTGAGAGACAGCCGTCCAGCTGTGGACAGAGAACATCTCATCTTCTTCACGACTGTGAGATGATCCTCCAGGAAGGAGAACCGTTCCTTCATCTGATGTCCATGTGACACTGGGCTCTGGATACCAACCGCTGGACCTGCAGCTGATGTTCACACGCCCATCATCAAGAGGCTTTGGTAACAGGACAGGAGTGGATCCTAAAGCTGCAGGAGATGTTCGGATGTTCTTCAGACACATAAAACTACATACAGTATGTGTATCATAACACTAACTCTCTTCTGATTTCTAAAGGTTTTAAAGCAGTTCAACCTTTGGTAAACCAACACTCTATACTATCCTATACTAAGGTTAGGTCTATACACAGGTGCATCTCAATAAATTAGAAAGTCATGGAAAAAAGGTCATTTATTTCAGTAATTCAACTCAAATTGTGAAACTCGTGTATGAAATAAATTCAATGCACACAGACTGAAGTAGTTTAAGTCTTTGGTACTTTTAATTGTGATGATTTTGGCTCATATTTAACAAAAAACAACCAATTCACTCTCAACAAATTAGAATGCTTCATAAGACCAATAAAACATTTTTTTTTGTGAATTGTTGGCCTTCTGGAAAGTATGTTAATTTACTTAATATGTAATCAATACTTGGTAGGGACTCCTTTTGCTTTAATTACTGCCTCAATTCGGCGTGGCATGGAGGTGATCAGTTTGTGGCACTGCTGAGGTGGTATGGAAGCCCAGGTTTCTTTGACAGTGGCCTTCAGCTCATCTGCATTTTTTGGTCTCTTGTTTCTCATTTTCCTCTTGACAATACTCCATAGATTCTCTATGTTCGGGTCTGGTGAGTTTGCTGGCCAGTCAAGCACACCAACATCATTTAACCAACGCCTCTGACAACAACTGTAGCCAAATTCCTCGACACGTCTGTGTGTGGTGCTCTTGATGCCTTGACGCCAGCCTCAGTCCATTCCTTGTGAAGTTCACCCAAATTCTTGAATCGATTTTGCTTGACAATCCTCATAAGGCTGCGGTTCTCTCGGTTGGTTGTGCATCTTTTCCTTCCACTCAACTTTCTGTTAACATGCTTGGATACAGCACTCTGTGAACAGCTTCTTTGACAATGAATGTTTGTGTCTTCCCCTCCTTGTGAAGGGTGTCAATGATTGTCTTCTGGACAACTGTCAGATCAGCAGTCTTCCCCATGATTGTGTAGCCTAGTGAACCAAACTGAGAGACCATTCTGAAGACTCGGGAAACCTTTGCAGGTGTTTTGAGTTGATTAGCTGATTGGCATGTCACCATATTCTAATTTGTTGAGATACTGAATTGGTGGGTTTTTGTTAAATGTGAGCCAAAATCATCACAATTAAAAGAACCAAAGACTTAAACTACTTCAGTCTGTGTGCATTGAATTTATTTAATACACAAGTTTCACAATTTGAGTTAAATTACTGAAATAAATGAACTTTTCCACGACATTCTAATTTATTGACATGCACCTGTATATATAGGAACTATTGGGATACAAAATATCCACTGATATTTTGGCTTATTTACATTTACATTTATGCATTTGGCAGACGCTTTTATCCAAAGCGACTTACAGTGCATTCAGGTTATACATTTTTTTGTCAGTACATGGCTTATATTTGCCATTTTTGGGCACGTTTTTATATTTTGTATTTAATGTTTAAACAAAATATATAACATGATTACAGAATCAAGAATTACATTTATTTGACAGATTTATCAGTTTCATTTAATTTCAGTAGTCCACTTCAGACATTCTCCTAACTGAGTTTTCAGCAGTCTTTAAATTAAATTGCATAATATCAAAGATATCAGTTTTAATTGGCCATCAGCCAACCTGTTCTTTAAGATATCAGCATCCATAAAAAAAAATCCTTATAGACTTTCAAAAAAAGCACTATTATAATAACACTGATCCATATGACTGAAGTTTAACTCTAGTATGATCACACCAGGTTTGATGGCAACATGTTCTGCAAATAACGAGGGGTTGATTTCAGTCTGTTTCTCTCATAAAGCAATCTTAAGATTTGGAGTTTAGTGCACAAGTCATGTGGATGAGTTTTATGTTAACAGTACTCAATGAAGAGAACACGGAGGAGAGGATGTTAATGTTTGGCTGAACGATTGCTTTAATGAGGTCTACTCACCCATGACTTTGAGAACCACATCTTGACTGTCATATGAGCTTTCTCCACTCACATAACAGCGAAATGGACCTTCATCCTGAACTCTGAGTTTCTCCAGTCGTAGAGAGACGTCTCCATCCTTCAGTCCACCAGACTGATCTGACCGTAGAGTCAAAGAGCTTCGGTTCCTGAACGATTCCTCCTGGGTGTCCTGGATCTTCCCGTGATTATAGAGCAGAACAGGATTGTTGAAGTCCTGACGGTACCAGCGGATCTCCAGAGCTTCAGCGCTCTCAGGAGGAGAGATCCAGCAGGGCAGAATCACTGTGGATCCCACATGAGCCACTATAGGATCACGAGGAACCACTACAGTGAACGACTCTGAGAGACAGAGATAGTTTCCATTAATACCAATACAATTCCCATTAAAACCATTACATCCATGACATTTTCTATTGTGTTTTGGTCATTTTTCCAATAGGATTTAACATCCCACCAATAGAATCCATCACATACCAGTACACACTATTATAGTTTCCATTAAAACCAATACAATTCCCATTATAACCATTAAATTCTATTGTGTTTTGGGCAGAGCTCTATTGTTTTTTTCAGCAGGGAAGTAATAAATGCATTTGTTTTAGTCTGCATTATTTTCTTACATATTAAGCAATATAATGCTTAATATGTGTGCTTTTAATGATCCATTCGATCTTCAGTTGATTTTAAACGTGCTTGAATACTTGCTCATTAGTTCTTTGGCTCTTATAATTGCTATCTGACTGGCAGAAACGTAGTTTTAAGGAGGCAAGCTGCTCGTTATAGTTAGATTTAGTAGATTAGTGCCGATTATTTAGTGTAGTGTCACATTACTCTAAATCACCTTCCATAATCGAGGCTATATGTGTTATAATATCCATGGGCGTAACCACCATATACTTTGTATATATATCCCCCAATATTGGAAAAATACCAATCTGTCCCCCCCAATAATAGGCCTATTATATTGTAATATGTTACATATGATATGCCCTCCTTTTATGAACCCTGGTTGAAGCCTAGTGGATCTGTTGTTATTTCCGATTTACTTTCAATTTAGGAAAAACAAGGGAAACAACACTGTGTGACCCCCCCCCCCCCCTCGATTGTACACTTGGTTGAGCCCGTAAACGCCGGCTCGCGGCATCGTTTGAAAAAGCCGCTCAGTCCGACTGTCACTGGTGCTTAAATGAAATGAAGGTAGGAGCTAAAAGAAAGAAGCAGGACGAACAGGCGGACATTCGCCTTTTTTTCAGACGGTAAGCAAGTAGACACCTAAAAAGTAGTGCCATGGTCAAAAATACCGCGGCAATTTTTGAATAAATGTGAAAAAATATCACGTTTAAATGGCTCAGTATTACAGCTAGGTTTCTAGCATGATACCCTGAAAATAGTCTGAATAATGAACTGCTGGAGTCACAGAACAAGGAGTTCCCGCGCTTCCCACTCCATTGATAAGCCTCTATTCATTCGTTGATGGCCTGGCCTGTTTGTTTTTACGATCTGATCCGCGACTGAACTTAAAAAAATATCTGGAGGAGGGCTCACATTTGGACCCCCCCAATATCTATACCATGGTTACGCCCCTGATAATATCCAATAGAAACTGATCGCATTAATACATTTCGAATCTCTTCAGGCCTGTGTGGAATATTTTCCATGAGCCTGAATGAAATCCAATGTTTGTGGTGTTCTTACCTGAAGTCTCTATGAGGAGATTCACCAGTAAAGTGATAATAATCGACAACATGCCTGTGAAAATACACACAGATTCATATAACACAAACTCTGATGCTCCAGAATAAACGATATTCAAGATTCAAGGTTATATTCGTCACATACTCAATTATACAGAATACAATCCGCAGTCAAATATAAATCAGGTCAGGTTAAATTATAGTCGTATTCAATGAGGAGACAAACTCACCGGAAACAAAGACTCGTGTTAAATCAGTTATTAGATATATGTAAACGAAAATGAGCCAGACTCCAAACGTGCTCCAGATTGTCCTGTTTTTACTTTCGCTTTCTAAAGATAGCGTCGGGCGACCCCTATACAACAGAGTGACGTCATCAGACGATGAATAGCGCGTTGTATTCGACTCGGTCAAATGTGCGTGTTTTCTGTTCTTATGACACTGAGGAGATTGAATAGGCTTTAAGGGGGAAATCGATTTTGGCTTAAATGGGGATTTGTCTTTTTTCCCTGATGGAAAAGCCTCAAACACGCGATGTTTTGATCAAGTATGGACGTCCAGCTCCTCTGCTGGAGGAGGAGAGAAGAAGATGCATCTGTTCCAGCGTCTGCATCTGATAAAATGAACAGCTTTGGGGATTTTACAAATGGGTTCGCTTGCATTTAGTTTGTGTTTTGAGGAAGCGTACACCCCCTAACTGCTGATCAGGACTCTCTTTATATCTCATGAAAGTGCGTTTCAATGGCATGGTGTTCTGTTTCTATGTAACGTTACTGTTTAAACGCATTAATGAGGTGTGTTCGGCTTGTGTGTGACATCAAAGTACCGCGAGAGCGACAACAGAGCAGACGCATCCGAATGCTTTCGAATAGCTCTCGCGGTGTTTTGATGTCACACGCTGACCATTCTGCGTGCGCGCGCGCATGATACGCAATGTTTAGGTTTATAATGTGTTTTTTTTTTAGTTTTTTTTTTTTTTATAAAATCTCTCAGATTCAACACCATATAATAGCCAAGGGGAGAACACACACACATACATGAAAAAACATACAAAATTACAATAAAATATTTACATAAAAACATGAAAAATTGTCCATATATTAATACTCTTAACAGCATTCTTGTTTATTAAAGTGTAAATAGATTTTATGTATTGCTTAATTTCTGATTTCAAAATGAGAAACAATGGTTTGTAATTACCGTACTTACATTTATGTATAGGCTACTAAACTTTGCCATCAAGAGTAATAAATTAATCAAATAATATTCCTTATTGAATGAAATGTCGTAAGTGAAAAAACTAATAAAACATTTTCAAAACAAAGTTGAAAGCTGGGCATGATATGATCGCTAACAAAAGAGCAGAAGTCTGACCAAAAATTGGCTGAGTAAAGACAACGCCAAAATAAATAAAAAAACGTTTCTGTATGTAGACCACTAAATGTACAGTGTATCGATATCACAGTTAAATCTATTCACAAGGAAATAGTTATTGGGGTAATACTTGTAAATGAGTTTGAAATAAATGTATTGTACTTTATTTGTGATTAAAGGTTAGGTTTATAATGGACCCTTGTACGCGTCATCAGCATCGTAAATCCTCAAAGGTTTTTAAATGTATGTAAATGTATAACACTATTCTTTTTATTATATTACCTTTGCATCAAATTACAAAACAAATATATAGTTTATGCTAATGCAAGGGTGTTTCTAATACAGGGTCTATGGGAGTGATGGTAAATTTGACATCGTTTGCTCTTCTGGCTGCCGTCTCTCTCATTTATTGTATTTTATGAAAGCTCTATCGTTGAGTTGTTATTTTGCTATTTGAACAAAATTAGAATGCAAAAATATATATTTGTGGTACTCTCCCATTCACTGCTCTTCAAGTTAACCCAACTATGACGACTTCTGCTGCTGAGAAACCAGGAAAAATGTGAAAAATGTCCCATAGGTGCTTATTATATGTACACCAAAATGCGTATCATATGCACGCATCATGCAGTATGGTATACACACCAAATTCAGTTTCTGCGTATACATAGCATGCCAAAAAAATTATAGTAATAAAAAACCTGCCATTGATACGGATTTTCATGAGACACGGCTGGAACAGTTCACAATGGGCTCAAGATTCACTTTCTCTGCTAAACCACTGGATTGAGGGTAAAGAGGATTCGATGTTGTAAACATCATAAAAACACACAAATAGCAACACAACATAAAAGCCGTACAGCATTGGGAATAAAATAATGCAGATTGCGTTTACTGTACCGTATACCAGAAGGAAGCACTTTAACCTCACAATCCTGAAGAATATAGCTTTAGCTTTCTGCAAAACAAACCTTCCTGGAGGACTAGATCTAAAATCAACTACCATATCTCGGAGCTTTTTTATGTTTACTTGCAAAACGGCACCGTCACACCAAAATCATCCACCACTGAACCATGCCAATTCTCCTCATTAGCCAGCAAACTAACAATAACAGTATCATCAACACATTTGAACCTGTCACACAATCGCTCGTATATGAAATACATCGTTTCCCCATGTTAACTTTAGAAAAATATAGCCTATCAGTGAGCAGTATATCTAAATCAATAGTTTGGCAATATGGATTGATGTTGGGCATGATTGACATCCAGCTAGAAGATGAACAGCTTCGGGAATTTAGCATTTCATTAGACTCTGTTAGATCTGATCCTCTAATAGAGTTAGGGAGAGATTTGTTCTGTATTTCTTATGCATACGATGCTATATTGATGCTCGTAGGAGTTTTAAATCAAGTTTAATGGACCATTTTAACTCGTAGACATTCAAAATAGTCACATTTTTGGAAATACTTGACGTGAACTTGGATGTTTGTGAGTGTGGAACTATTTATAAATGCATTGTGTCTCATTTATGTTGGTTTTATTCCTAATTGCCTCTTATTGACAGATGCAGAATGACACAGAGAGGAATCATTGATAACCAAGAAATAATAACCATCTGTGTTCATTTATATGCTTATATTAGAATCAGCCCTCCACATGATGCGTCCGGTGATACGAGCAAGAACTCAAACAAGGACACCTTGAAGAAGGTGGACTATAGCGTCTTTGGACGGGTATCTCATTTCTATTGTGTTTGTATTAAAACGCTGGTCTGTTGTGTGAAGTTGGTCGAGTTCAGTTCATCACACAAAGCCTGCATGACCTTCAGTCTTTTATTAAATCAACAGAGAAACATCAATCAATGTACAAATTAATATCAGTTACAATGAGTTATAAAAGAAATGTAAGACCCGAAGTAGTTTTGTAGTTTGCAGGTTTTCACGCAGGTATTTTTAGTATGCGTTATATCTGTCTGATTAAACTGCGTTGGTCAGTTAGGCGTTTGAGCTGTTATTACTCAGTAAAGGCTGGCTGAACTCTGCAGCTGGTTCATCAGGTTTCGGATAATCCAGGATTTTAAGTGTACTCTGATCACCAACTCCAGGATTGAACAGAGGGACGACTGATCCAAAGAATCTGGTTCTGATGGTCAGGAGATGTTTTCTCTCTGTGACGTTGTAAAATGACAGCTGACCGTTATCATAATCTAACAGAACTCCCAGTCGTTCAGGTCTCAGTGTCAGAGAGAATCTAATTGATGGACCAGTGTTGGTGTAAAAGCCATTGGGACCGTCTGAACACAAGAACCAGTAACCAGCTGATGGAGTTAAAGCAGATCTGTCTCTTGAAGTTAAACTTCCCTCTTTCATCACACCAATTATCCAGTAGTTTTTAGGAGGTGTATTGTCTCGTGCCAGTTTTACCTCCCAATAGTGACGACCAGAGGTGAATGTTTGGGCTCCAAATGCACATAATTCATATGGAAATCCATCTCCAGTGTGATTATATTCTGGACCGTCCCTCAAGGTTTTACAGTCCTTACTGACCGCCAGGCCTGGATGTGAACGCTCACGGTCAATAGTGATCTTAACTGTGAAGAAAAACACATCAGTAACATATTAATCCGTATTTTATATAAAATGATATTTACACAAACATGCATATATAACTGAGATTACATCATACCTGCATGTTTCCTCAGTTCTTCTATAGTCATGTCTCCCAAAACTAAAATTAAAAACAAGTCATTTGAGAGATTTTAGAGATGCTGTAGTTAACATCTGCAATTATCGATATCTAAAAAAACTAAGTACGACAGTCCAATATGAGAAGTGAAAGATGCGTATGTGACCGTGGGAGAGTTGATTCCAGCTGTTTCAATGCATTATGGTAATTCTGCATATTGAAGTTATACATTTGATTACATTATGTTTTCTCAGACATATATTTATTGCATAAATGAGGGCTGTCTGGAAATGATCTAGCCATGTAATATGAAAAATAGAGAAGAAGATCTAATAAATATTGTGCGTAGGGCAATGATGCCTAGAGACCTCGCGCAGTTCTCTCAGCTTCTCTGGAAAATCCTTTGTTGGAGTTGTCATCATCGGCATTGTCATATTTTTCTGCATCTCATCACTGGCCTGAAATCTCTTACCGTTCGAAGGTGATGTTAGTTTTGAGAAAAGCCAGAGGTCATAGAGTCACCTGGGTGATTTGAGGTTTCACCAAAATAACTCCCGGACGACGCATTGTCTCGATGAAGCTGCCCATATCTGCAGCCGCTTTCATCATATTGCATCTCTCATCTTGTATTTTTCATCTTACATGGCTGGATACTTTCCCGGGCAGCCCTCTTGTATTGTGTTTAAAAGGGTATAATATCCAAACTGACTGTTTTGTTGTTTGTTGGTTTTATTTCCACTCTCATCTACACCATTATTCCACTGAGTCACCAACATTTGTATTTATTTATGTATTTCTGCTGCAATGTACTCTACATGTAGACGTTTATGTTAGCAGATACAGTTCTTGTAAAAGTACAGCACATCTTCAATTACCTTCGTTTAACAGTTTCTCCATAGTTTCCTCCTCACAATCTGAAATGAGAGAAAACATCAGTGGAAGGTTTAATTATTAATCTGCTTCACAAATCCAGAGTCTGTAAAACACATTAACCCTCTCAGGCGGAAAGACAGATATTCATCTATATTGCTGTGAATGGACAACATATTATTTCACCCTGGTCCTTATAATGATGCTGCTTTGACTTTTAAGGTTCCTGACGATCTTATATCCAGATCAGGTCTGGGTTTTATTCATATGAATGTGAGAAGTCTGCTTCCCAAGATGGATTTAGTGCAAAAAATACAAGTGCTGACGTTATAGTAACATCTGAAACATGGCTTAATAAAACGGTTCTAGATAAAGCATAGGTATTGATGGCTATACTGTTTACAGGACTGACAGGCCAAAAAGGGGAGGGGGGGTAGCTGTTTATGTTAAGGATAGATTTGAAGTTATTGTGTTACTTTCTGAGTCAGTAGTTAAACAATATGAATTATTAGCTAAACCTTATTGTTTCCAAGACCTTACATCTTACAGTAGTTGGCTGCTACAGACCTCCATCAGCTAGTAATGATGCCATTTCCTCTCTGATGCACTCGGTGACTTCCTTGAATTACAAAGAGCTGGTCCTTCTGGGTGATTTTAATGTGAATTGGCTGCAGTCAGCATCTGATGGTTTTAAAGCAATCTGTGATACTCTTAATCTCTTTCAGTTAGTCGAGTCACCTACTAGGCCTAACTTAAAGGATAGTAAAAAGTCCACATTAATTGATCTCATTTTTATTAATGCTCCCCATAAGTACTCTTTAGCTTCTGTATATGCTAATGATGTTAATGATCACTGTGTCGTTGCCATAGTCAGAGATACCAAATTACCTAAGCATAAACCACGTATTATTACTAGACGATGTTTGAGACATTTTAATGAACAAGGTTTTCTTCTTGACGTAGCACAATACAATTGGGATAGGATCTTTCTTATCCCCGATGTTGAGTCTGCCTGGATATATTTCTATGATGGTTTTATATCGATTATCAATAGGCATGCACCTTTTAAAAAAGTCTGTGTTAAAGGTAGGGACAATCCCTGGTTTTCTGAAGCCCTATCTGCTCTTATTCGAGAGCACAACGTTACTTGGGCAAAAGCTAGACAATTTGACTTAAGCTCTAACTGTATTTTAGAATAAATGTACAGTCGCTATTAGAAAGGCTAAGGCTGATTATTTCATTGCAAATTCTACCCTTAATGCTAATAATCCAAAGAAATTTTGGCAAAACATAAAGTTGATAACAGGTAGTAAAAACGCCTCTAGTTTTCCTTCATGTATAAATATGGATTCCACTAGCATATCTGATAAAGAACAAATGCTTAATTGTTTTAATAAGCATTTTGTTGCCTCCGGGTTTTTATTTGAATCACAAAATTTATCATGTTGTGATTCTGATTTTACTAATGCAGAAATCTGTTTAAACAAGGATAGATTTAGATTTAAATAAATTAAGAATTCTGATGTTTATAAAGCACTCAAATTACTTGACACAAACAAATCACCAGGCCCTGATTGTGTGGAATCTGTTTATTTGAAATTAGCAACAGACTTTATTACATCTCCTCTGACTTCAAAGCTCTGTGTTTTATCAAAGATCTTAGAAAGCCTTATCAGTGAACAGTTGACATGTTATTTGAACGTAAACAAAGTGTTATCTATTAATCAATCTGGGTTTCGTAAAACACAGTACTACAACAGCTGCATTGAAAGTTCTGAATGATATCGTGGGCTCGATCGATAATGGTGATTTTTGTGCTTCACTTTTTATTGACTTATCAAAGGCTTTTGACACAGTGGATCATGAAATATTGCTGCATAGATTAAAGAGTGTTGGTTTATCAAGTGATGTTGTTCCCTGGTTTAAAATCTATTTAAGTGGAAGAACTCAGTGTGTACAAGCTGAGGGTAAACTATCTGATTCATTGCTGATTGCCAAAGGTGTTCCACAAATATCTGTGCTGGGTCCCCTTTTATTTACCATTTATATAAACTGTCTTGATTACGACATTCAGGATGCCAACTTTCATTTCTATGCAGATGACTCAGTCATGTATTGTAGTGCTTCTTCTGGAAAACAAGCCCTTTATAAGCTCCAGTCAGCCTTTGATGTCATTCAATCACGGATTTACAATCTAAAGCTTGTTCTGAATGTTGATAAAACTAAATATATGTTGTTCTCAGGTTCAAAAAAATTTGATAAAAATGTATCCTCTCTTCAGACCCTACAAGGTACCGTGATCGAATCAGTGAAAGAGTACAAATATCTTGGCATTATTATCTTTTAGCTCTCACATTACTCAACTGAAGAAAAAATTTAAAATTAAGTTTTATTTTAGGAACAAGTTTTGTTTTTCATTTAATGTAAGAAAGAAACTGGTTACCACTACTTTTCTACCCGTGCTTGACTATGGTGACGTATAGTGTATCAGTTCACTCCATCATATCTTCTATCCTCTTTAGATGCCGTCTATCATGGTGCTTTAAGATTTATATCAGATTGTAAACCTCAACTCATCACTGTATATTGTATAACAGAGTAGGTTGGCCTTCTTTGCTTACCAGAAGAAAAATGCACTGGTATTGAATTATTTATAAAGCCATTCTGGGGATGTTGTCCTCGTATCTCTGCTGTCTTATAAAACAGAAAGCTGTTGAGAAATACTTCCTTCGCTCACAAAACTATTATACTCTCTCTGTTCCTTTTGTCCGATCTGAATGAGGAAAAAAGGCTTTTATATACGCAGCTCCGTCTGACTGGAATCATCTGCAATCGAATTTGAAATTACAAAGTTTGATGTCTTTGGATCATTTCAAAAGAGTTATTCTGCAAATGGAAATTGACTCAATGACATGTAACAGTTTTTTTTAAGTGTCTCTAGTCTGTCTGTGTTGTAATATCTTGTGATGAAACTGATGTATTGCTGTCGATTTTGGCCAGAACACTCCTGCAAAAGAGATTTTTAATGAACAGTCACAAATAACTCACCTACATCACACTCCCTCTCACACAACATGCCATGCACTGCACTTTAACACAGTTCAACTGGACTAAACGCACACACTGCACTAACACAACAATCTATCTATTACCACTGGATACCAACCAATCCATGACACTACATATCCAACTTATGTATAATCTGTTGCACCTTCGCATATTATTGTGTGTATATGCCCACATAATGTAGAATGTGTACATAGGGTGTATAATGTGTATTGATAACTGTAAGTATGTATTTATAGTACACTGTGTGTACTGAGTATATGTATGTGTATTCTGCACATTGTCTTCTGTATGTATGTACTGTCTATATGTAAATTGTCTGGAGCACGCTCTCAAGAATTTCACTCACCAAAGCACACGTGTTGATGTGACAATAAAAGTGATTTGATTTCCATCTTACCTGCCATGTGATCTGATGTTATTCTGTATGCATTGTGGCTTTTGTGTGTAACCAGCACATTTCATACACAGGCATAGTGTTTAATGTCCAAGACAAAACATTTCCCTTTTAACATTAATTCATTTCCAATCAGTGTTGGGTGTAAAGCGTTACAAAGTAACTAATAGTAATTAAATTACTTATCCACTGAAAAGTAATTTTACAGTAATCCACATACAGTAAATCATTTCAACAGTTCTAAAATCAATATTGAATTTTAAATCTAAATTTACAGTCTAAAGATAACATTTAATGCAGCGTCTTTAACCCTCCACGCGTCGGCTCGTTCACTTTCAGTTTTTCCTGATTCACAGAGTAACCTTAAATACTCAAATACATAAGACTAAAAATCTATCGAATCTAAAAAGGCTCTATTTTTATTTGTGTACACTGACAATAACAACAAAACATTGTGCTTTTGTAAAATAAACAAAACAAGCAGGGTGCGCTTTCTGCCATCTAGGTCTCTTGAGCAACTCACAAACGCTGCGAATACCTGACACAGAGACATGAGAAATATGTTTATAGAAAGCTTGAAGTGTCTACTTTTAAATGAACGAACTCAAATCGAAAACGGATATTATCTGATTATGTAATCTGTATGAAACTAAAGCGAGGTACAGTCTTTCCCATATCTGAGCTCATTATATGCAGTCACCTGCGCACAAACGCCCTCAACTATATACAAAAAAATAGATATTAAAAAATCAAGATTAATCTAATTTTCATTGTTTTTAAGAAAGACCTGCTATAAGGAATAAGCCGGACTTTACCTCAGAAGAACAGCACAATCTGATGCAGCTTTATTCAGCGGAGATCATTTAGTTATCGTGTTATTTTTACATAAACCTGTATGGATTTGTCTAGTTGGGCTTTTCCTGAACATCTTGCCAAACTGAAATATATTGTTTAACTTTTCTTAAGCTTTTTTGTTATTCAGATGTTTTGCAGAGTATTTATATTTGTTAACCAAAGATTAAATTTTTAAGTATTACGGTTCTTTGAAAGCTAAAAGGCTAAACTATTATACGTTTGACTCAAATTGAAATAATAAAGAGTTGCATTTATATTATATATGCTTTTAAGTTTAGGCATTTTAAGATATAGCCTAATTAGCGAAGGAGTAATTAAGTTACTTATTGAGTAATTAGTCATTTAAATACAATATTGATCATGTAATTATTAATAGTAATTCATTACTATTAAACGTACCCAACACTGTTTCCAATAATATTGTACTGTATGTGTAGATTTCCATAAACTTAGTTTAAGATTTTTATGAAATAGAAAGAACTCTCCCAGTTAATCACTGCACGAAAGGTTTAATCTGATTCCTGATTGTGTTCAGATGTTAAATGGAGTTGATGTTACTCACTTTCTTTAGCTGGTTTCTTCCCTGCAAAACAGATCAGAAATATCAACACATGATGTGATGATACAAAGCCTGAAGATGAAAATATGATGATGAAGTCTGCTAGTTACCTGCTAGTTTATATCTGTACTTGTACAGGACTGATCCAACCAAACCCAGAAGAGCACAAATGAGAAGAGTGAAGAAAAGAGCCTTCCATGGACCTGATGAAACATCTGAGAAACAGAAACCAGATGAATCTAAACACCTTCGAAATATATAAACCAATTACTATAAAGTAGAAAGATATTTTGTCATAACTTTGTCAACATAAAAATATTTTTCTTCTAAAAAAGGATTGAGAACATTTGATTCCATTTAAAAAAATTGGTTGAATGGTTGAAAAATAAGATCAAAGATAGCATCAAAGAAAACAGAAACATGCATTTAAGAATTTATGCTGATATATTATAAATTATATTTGTGAAAATCTAAATTAAAAACTTTAAGTTACAGACACAGGACAAAAAGTACTGGAAACTATCCCATACTTGGAGTTGAAGCAAAGTTGGTCACTTTGTTTTAGATATCAACATAGATATTTCCATGTTCTCTAACCTGAAGACATTTCTTTAACCTAAGGCACAATGGACCAACACCAGCAGATGACATTGCACCCCAAATCATCACAGACTGTGGAAACTTAACACTTGACTTCAAGCAACTTGGGCTCTGAGCTTCTCCACCCTTCCTCCAGACTCTAGGACCTTGGTTTCCAAATCAAATACAAAACTTGCTCTCATCTGAAAAGAGGACTTTGGACCACTGGGCAACAGTCCAGTTCTTCTTCTCTTAGCCCAGGTAAGACGCCTCTGACAACAACTGTAGCCAAATTCCTTGACACGTCTGTGTGTGGTGCTCTTGATGCCTTGACCCCAGCCTCAGTCCATTCCTTGTGAAGTTCACCCAAATTCTTGAATCGATTTTGCTTGACAATCCTCATAAGGCTGCGGTTCTCTCGGTTGATTGTGCATCTTTTTCCTCCACACTTTTTCTTCCACTCAACTTTCTGTTTACATGCTTGGATACAGCACTCTGTGAACAGCTTCTTTAGCAATGAATGTTTGTGACTTACCCTCCTTGTGAAGGGTGTCAATGATTGTCTTCTGGACAACTGTCAGATCAACAGTCTTCTCCATGATTGTGTAGCCTAGTGAACCAAACTGAGAGTCCATTTTGAAGGCTCAGGAAACCTTTGCAGGTGTTTTGAGTTGATTAGCTGATTAGCATGTCCCCATATTCTAATTTGTTGAGATACTGAATTGGTGGGTTTTTGTTAAATGTGAGCCAAAATCATCACAATTAAAAGAACCAAAGACTTAAACTACTTCAGTCTGTGTGCATTGAATTTATTTAATACACAAGTTTCACAATTTGAGTTGAATTACTGAAATAAATGAACTTTTCTACGACATTCCAATTTATTGAGATGCACCTGTATATATATATATAGGCACTATTGGGCAACAGAATATCCACTGATATTTTGCCTGATATTTGCCATTTTTTGGCATATATTTTGGGCATATAAAAACATTTTTGTTTTTATATTTTGTATTTAATGTTTAAATAAAAGATATAACATAATTACAGAATCAAGAAGGACATTTATTTGACAGATTTATCAGTTTCATTTAATTTCAGTAGTCCACTTCAGACATTCCCCTAACTGAGTTTTCTGCTGTCTTTAAATTAAATAGCATAATATCAAATATATCGGTTTTAATTGGCCATCAGCCAACCTGCTCTTTAAGATATCAGCATCCATAAAAAAAAATCCTTATCGACTTTCCAAAAAAGCACTATTATAATAACACTGATCCATATGACTGAAGTTTAACTCTAGTATAATCACACCAGGTTTGATGGCAACATTTTCTGCAAATAACGAGGGGTTGATTTCAGTCTGTTTCTCTCATAAAGCAATCTTAAGATTTGGAGTTTAGTGCACAAGTCATATGGATGAGTTTTATGTCAACAGTCCTCAATGAAGAGAACACGGAGGAGAGGATGTTAATGTTTGGCTGAACGATTGCTTTAATGAGGTGTTATCCTTAGAAAGCAGTTAACTCACCCATGATTTTGAGAACCACATCTTGACTGTCATATAAGCTTTCTCCACTCACATAACAGCGAAATGGACCTTCATCCTGAACTCCGAGTTTCTCCAGTCGTAGAGAGACGTCTCCATCATTCAGTCCACCAGACTGATCTGACCGTAGAGTCAAAGAGCTTCGGTTCCTGTATGATTCCTCCTGGGTGTCCTGGATCTTCCCATGATTATAGAGCAGAACAGGGTTGCTGAACTCCTGACGGTACCAGCGGATCTCCAGAGCTTCAGCGTTCTCAGGAGGAGAGATCCAGCAGGGCAGAATCACTGTGGATCCCACATGAGCCACTATAGGATCACCAGGAACCACTACAGTGAACGACTCTGAGAGATGGAGATAGACAGTGAACTATCAATAGTCATCTATGAATGAAATTTCAGGTGTGATCACATTTACTATAGTTGGATGAGTTGTCATGACCAGTCGTCAGTTTAATAGAAAGCCATATGGTTTGAAAGTGGCTATTTTTCATACATAGCTACACTACTGACCGTAGACAATGGGTGTTTTTTGTCAATTAAATTTCACTAATTTGAGTGCCACTTTACTTGTCACATTGATTGTAAATCTGCAGCATCCTTTTCGTTTAAACGAATTAAGACTTAGGGGTACATAATCAACAAGGCAGCCTGTATTCCTGGCCTTTTTGTTATTCAATAGTCAAGGTTTTATTCCTCACATACTCAATTATCCAGAATATAATCAGCAGTGAAATGTAATAAATGTTGAATTGAATTGAATGTGATTGAATCCTAGCTACTGTAAAAAAAGAAAAGAAAAAAGACAATACATAAATATAAAGACTGACAGTTGGCATTCTAGCTTTTACCGACCCTGATAAAAAACAAACAATAGAAGCCCAATAGAAACCATCACAGAAATTCGAATCGTTTCCATTAAAATACCATTATAAACCATTAGCTGTTTCCAGTTAAACCATTACAAATTTCATTTTTGTTGTGTGTTTTGGGCATTTTCCCATCCCACCAATATAATCCATCACATACCAGTAGACACCATTATAGCTTCCATTAAAACCAATACAATTCCCATTAAAACCATTAAATCCATTACATGTTCTATTGTGTTTTGGGCATTTTCCCATCCCACCATTATAATCCATCACATACCAGTAGACACCATTATAGCTTCCATTAAAACCATTACATGTTCTATTGTGCTTTGGGCAAGGTTCTATTGTTTGAGTAATAAATGTATTTGTTTTGGTCTGCATTATTTTATTAATGATTCATTCGATCTTCAGTTGATTTTAAACGTGCTTGAATCTTTAACTATGCGCTGAATATTTGCTCATTAGTTCTTTGGCTCTTATAATTGCTATCTGACTGGCAGAAAGGTAATTTTAAGGAGGCAAGCTGCTCGTTATAGTTTGATTTAGTAGATAGTGGCGATTAATAAAGACTGTATTTAATGTAGTGTCACGTGGCCATAAATCCCCTTCCATAGGCTATGTTATAATATCCAATAGAAACTGATCGCATATATAGATATCGATATGAATCTCATGGAATATTTTCCATGAACCTGAATGAAATCCAATGTTTGTGGTGTTCTTACCTGAAGTCTCTATGAAGAGATTCACCAGTAACGTGATAATAATCGACAACATGCCTGTGAAAATACAGACAGACTCATATAACACACGAATATTCCAGAATAAATGATATCAGACATATCGAGGACACACACTCACCGGAGACTAGGACTCGTCCGTTGTTGAATCAGTTATTAAATATATGTAATTAAACACACAAAAGACGAAAATGAGCCAGGATCAAAACGTGCTCCGGACTGTCCTGTTTTACTTTCGCTTTCTAGTTACTGTAAGACCCCCACACGACATACGTCATCAGATGATGAACAGCACGTTATATGCGGTGTAATTAGCGGTGTATGAGTGTTTTCTGTTGTTATGACACATCGATACGTATCCCTGTTGGAAAAAGCCTCAAATACGCGATGTTTTGATCTATGCATGACAGTATAGACGTTCAGGGTGGAGGAGGAGAGAAGATGGTGCGTCTGTGTCGTATGACAAGATCTATGCATGACAGTATGGCCTAATGGATAGAGCGTTGGACTTGAAACCTGAGGTAACCCAAGGTTGTGGGTTCGAATCCCGGCTCTGAGAGGAAGTCCATGATTGCTCCCCGGGCGCTGCACAGTCGGCTACCCACTGCTCCAAGTGTGTGCACTTGGATGGGTTAAATGCAGAGAACACATTTCACTCCTCATTATACTCTGTATAATTGTGTATGTGACAAATACAGCTCATCCGAGCTTAAATTGTATTGTAGGAGGAGAGAAGGCGGTGCGTCTGGATCTGATAAATGAACAGTTTTGGGGATTTTACAAATGGGTTCGCTTGCATGAGGAAGCTTACATCCAGCTGATTACTGCTGATCAGGACTCTCTTTGTTTCTCATGCAAGTGCGTTTCAATGGCACGTACTGTTCATGTGACATCACAGTACCGCGAGAGCGACAAGAGAGCAGACGGATAGAGGCGCGTTGGACATTAAGCGGCGCGCGCTGCATGGAGCGGTCAGTGTATGACATCACTGTACCGCGAGAGCCGTTCGAAAGCGTTAGGATCCATCTGCTCTATTATCGCTCTCGCGGTACGCCTGCAGATCGAGGCGGGGCTGCACGTGTCGCCCCGCCTACAACTGTTCTCATTGGTTAGTGGCGTCAAGTCATTACGTCGATTCTAGCGGTTTTTCATTTACGCTGTTCTTCGCTGCATGATGAGTACAAGCAAGCTACGTCTCTTGTCTAATTTGTTTAATTACAATTTTTATTTCTAAAGTGCCGTTTAGTGTGTTGTTAAAAGGAAATGTGAAGTAGTTTCAAAATAAAATCGCATAACTTTACTCACTCAACCATGTCACGCAAGGTGTGAAGGTCTGCTTTTAAATAACCAGGGCTGCGTTTCCCAAAAGCATAGGCCTAATGCCGCCTTCACGTTCTATCGGACATTAAATCATTCTCACTATTGAAGTTGTGATTACGAGCTCGTCGCATTCACATTTCTAAATGGGAGGGCAATGTTTACCTAGGAAACTGGTATTTATGATAATTCCGAGAGCACTTGAAGGCAGCATTAGAAAGTTAGTGTGGGTGGTTTTAGTGGGATTATGATTAGGATATAGTGTTCCCAAAATATGCCCCTTAAAAAGAAATACAGTGGCAAAACTGAACCAGCAGAAGTAATATATAACATGTCTAACAGGAATATGTCCACATCTCATATAGTTCGCTAAAGTCAAATATTTTTGTTTTACTTAACCTGTAATCGATGTATTTGTTATTGAATATCTTTGAATAAATCTTGAACACGAATTATAACAGCCATCGTTTATATGGATATATTTTACCAACAGATAGTAGAACATAATTATATCATTAAAAACTTGATATAAAATTGCCTTATTTTTTGTTAAGTTTTATTTTAGTGTAAATGATTTATTTTGTTTAAATTTATTTAATTAACTACTTATTTAAATAAGTGCTATTTTCGTCTTTCCAAAAATATTAAAAACGTTGATAGGATAACAAAATTGTTAAATGTTTCATTTGAGCTTTGATTATTAAATAAACTAATTAATTAAATAAGTGGAACTTAATTTTTCCAAAATTGTTAAGGTGTTTAGGTAAAATTCATGCAATTGAATCTAATATTAATGCAATACTTGTTCGTGTTTGTGACGGAGACGTGGTATGAGGTAGTTTGTTGCTGTACTGTGCGTGTGTTACTGCAGTTTATAATAATACAAATAAATAAAAAGACTTAAATAATCTTAATATCGAATCCGTTAGTTTGCTTTTGGCTATAAGAAATCTGTATGCTATAGGATCCTACGTGAAAGTGCCCGCTCACTTTTGCCTAGGCCCGGCCAAAAATACAATTCTGCCTACTCCACTGCCCCGAACTGAACCAAATGATTCCCGAACATGCTCTGAAGCCCCGAACTGAACCAAATGATTCCCGAACACGCTCTGAAGCCCCGAACTGAACCAAATGATTCCCGAACACGCTCTGAAGCCCCGAACTGAACCAAATGATTCCCGAACACGCTCTGAAGCCCCGAACTGAACCAAATGATTCCCGAACACGCTCTGAAGCCCCGAACTGAACCAAATGATTCCCGAACACGCTCTGAAGCCCCGAACTGAACCAAATGATTCCCGAACACGCTCTGAAGCCCCGAACTGAACCAAATGATTCCCGAACACGCTCTGAAGCCCCGAACTGAACCAAATGATTCCCGAACACGCTCTGAAGCCCCGAACTGAACCAAATGATTCCCGAACACGCTCTGAAGCCCCGAACTGAACCAAATGATTCCCGAACACGCTCTGAAGCCCCGAACTGAACCAAATGATTCCCGAACACGCTCTGAAGCCCCGAACTGAACCAAATGATTCCCGAACACGCTCTGAAGCCCCGAACTGAACCAAATGATTCCCGAACACGCTCTGAAGCCCCGAACTGAACCAAATGATTCCCGAACACGCTCCACTGCCCCGAACTGAACCAAATGATTCGCGAACACGCTTTGAAGTCCCGAACTGAACCAAATGATTCCCGAACACGCTCTGAAGCCCCGAACTGAACCAAATGATTCCCGAACACGCTCCGAAGCCCCGAACTGAACCAAATGATTCCCGAACACGCTCTGAAGCCCCGAACTGAACCAAATGATTCCCGAACACGCTCTGAAGCCCCGAACTGAACCAAATGATTCCCGAACACGCTCTGAAGCCCCGAACTGAACCAAATGATTCACAAACACGCTCTGATGGTAGTACTCACACTGTCTACGAATTCACCAATGGTCGTCCCAAATGGCCTGACAGGGGCGCTACAGCGATCAAAAGTACAAAATCACTCCTAAACTGTTCATTGCAGGCTCAAGTATATACTTTTATTTAACCAGGAAAAGACTCACTGAGATTAAAATCTCTTTCCAGGAGTGTCCTGGCCAAGATAGGCAGCCAAGTTTGCATATGCAAATAAACAGCATAGTTACAACAAACATTAAAAACCAACATATAATCAGTTAAAAACAATTACACACCGTTAAGTTGCTCTCTAGATTACATAGTAAAGACTTAAAATAATTATAAGACACCAAGTTTTGTAACTTCATCTCCTTTTGGAGAAGGTTCCAATCTGAGGCGGCTCTATTTAAAAGAGGTTTTACCAAGCTCAGTTCTGACAAAGGGCACACAGAGATTATAATTTGATTGAGAACATAATGAATGAGTTACAAACAAAGTTATTTGTATAAAACAACATAGTTAATTTGGAAAATTACCCAAAATTGCCTTATATATGAACAAGTGCCAGTGCATTTTTCTCAGAATTTTCAAAGAAGGCCATGCAGCTCTTTCATATAATTCACAGTGATGCATTATACATTTACAGTCCGTTATAAATCTCAGAGCACCATGGTACAAATCATCCAAGGAAGAAAGAAGATAAGAGAGGGGGCATTCTGGTAAACCACATACCCATAATCAAGAATCGGTAGAAAAGTAGCAGACACTAATTTTTTCCACACCTTAAATGGGAAACATGACTTATTTCTGAAATAAAACCCTAACTTCTTCAATATTTTACTCAGCTACTTAATATGTGAACCAAAACGAAATTTGTTATCGATGATAATACCCAGATATGTGTACTCTGACACTCCCTTGGCTCCCCTGAGAAGTCTGAAGAACAATATAATTATCTAAAGAACTTCTAGAATTAGAAAATAGCATACATTTCGTTTGTTCAACATTTAAAACCAACTTTAAAGCACGAAACCTGTTTTGGATAATATCAAAAACAGACTGTAATGCAGTCACTGATTGTTGCTTAGAGGGAGTTGAACAGTATACAATAGTATCATCTGCGTAGAACCTTGCTTTATCAATATTAAAATCAAGGCAATTTATGTATATACTGAATAATAATGGTCCCAGAACAGATCCTTGTGGGACTCCCTTGACAACCTCCAAACGATCTGACTGAAGACTGGACACATTGGGTTCTACCCTTTAAGTAAGCAGTGAACCATAAAATAACATGTTCTGATAGTCCTAAGCCTATCTAATAATATATTGTGATCCACAGTATCGAACGCCTTTTATAAGTCAATAAAAAGACACGCACAATGTTGTTTATTATCTAAGGACTCCACGATGTCATTTAAAACTTTTAAGGTGGCTGTAGTAGTACTGTGTCCTTTACAAGACAAGATGTTATAATAATTTAAATACTGTGTCAACTGTTTATTAACTAGATTTTCATAAATGTTTGAGAGAATACAGAGCTTTGATATAGGTCTGTAATTATCCATTGAAGAAAGATCACCCCCTGAAACCATGCTGATTTCCAAATCCTAGGAATTGTATTTGTCATTAATGAGAGTTTAAAATGATATGTCAATGGAGGAGAAATAAAATCAGCCGCTAGTTTTAAAAACAAAGGGGCAATATGATCAGGACCTGGTGATTAATTATTTTAAAGCAGAACAAACATCTGAGAAAGTAATTTGTTGGAAAGCAAACTATCTTGTCCATAAATTAAGCTCAGCCTCAAGAAATTCTAAATCATAAACCACATCATTACTCATTGGAAATAAAGACCCTGATGCAATAAAGTGACTGATAAAACTATTAAGCATTTGCTTTTTATCTGTCGTTTTAGTGGAGTCTGTCAATATACAAGAGGGAAGATCTGTATATGTTTTGGTGCCGGTTAGGAATTTAAATATTCTTCCACAACTTCCTATGATTAGTCAGATTTACTTTAGATTTATCAAGAAAATAGTCGGATTTAGACTTTCTATTCGCTACTGTACATGTGTTCCGAGTCCTAATGTGTTTGTCTGGCCTTAACCCACGCTCTTTGATGAGTTTATTTAGGGCAGTTGAAAACCAAGGATTGTCCCGGTGTTTAACTCTATGTTTTCTCAAAGGTGTGTGCTTATTAATAATTGACATAAAACTATTGTGTCTTGTATTGTTGGAATCCTTGCATCAATACACACAAAATGCACATGACAATTGGGGCAAAAGTTTGGGGTAAATAAATTATTTTTATTTTTACGTTTTTGGCCTTATCGGAACCAAAACCAGTGCAGAAGGATTCTCTGGAGTCTGATGGAGGCGTGGACGTGGGCTCAGTTTGTGGTCGCGTGAAAAATAACACGGCGACTGGCCACTTCATGGAGCTATAACATGGGAAAAAGTAAAAAATGGCTATAACTATGCAACCCTATGTCTGATTGACATTAAAACTGGCATGCAGTGTCTTTATCTGTAAGGCTCCAGCTTGTAATGACTCTCCTAACCACTAGGTGGCCCCATATTCTGTAGAATTAATTGTATTTCTACTCCTTTAGCACTTGATTTCATCCACCTGTGGGTCATTATCTAATTTGTGTTTGCCTATTTAAGCATGCTGCTTTCTTTCAGTCATGTTCAGTCTTGAGCCTATGTATGTGTTATCCTCACCAAGAAAGCGAAGTCTGTTGTGTTTTTGGGATTTGCCTTTTGCTCATCATTCGTTTCTTGTATTTTTCGCTGTGGAAGCACGGCTTCCGTTTTGTTGTAGTTTTGAACTTGAACTCTTCAGTAAAGCATCCTTTATTCAGTCATCTATCTGCCCTTGGGTCCATCTGTTATTGGTCATCTACCATAGCTCAGTGGTAAAGAGACCGCTGAGTCGACTAGAAGACACGAGTCCGATTCCAGCCTCGGACACACATCACATTATCCAAGGTGCCAAGACTGCCTTTGAGGTCATTGGCATATCTTGAAATACGTGCCTGCTGTCGACCAATTACATTTGAGCAGCTATCAGACAAGGTTAACGGAGACCGATCGGGATAAAACTTGCTGGGCCTGTTTGACTTACTGCCCTAGAGCCCTATGAGAAAATTAAAAGAAATCAGACAGCGGCTTCACTTTTTTCACATGCATAAAAGATATCATGAATTTTTTTGCACACACCCATGAAATGCCGCACGGTAGAACTCCTCATTCTCTGAATCCTTTCTTCTACAGATGCCGTCAATCAAATTGTTTAAGTATTAGAGATAAAATAATTCACATAATACTCCTATGCAGGCGCATATTAACGCACAGGCTTGCCTAGGATGCCCCACGTGTGCAGTTTTTTTTACTATTTTAAATTTACTTCAGCACGACCCAAAAAACCTTGACCTTAATTTGCCCGTAAGGAACATTAAAGGAGGATTAGTCTGTCAAAATTAATGTCTTGTATTGTAGAACGCACGCTCAGCACCACAGAGAGTTTGCGTGATCATTAAATCGAACACGCGCATGCCTTCAAAAGTGATTTTTATGCCCCAGGGAGCAACTCCATAACATATCAAGTCTGTTATTAGTATGTAGGCTATAATAGGTTGTGTAGTCGTCTATAGCTCTGCGTCATGCTTGAAAAATTTGGTCTATTTGACTTTAAATATTGAGAGAGAGTGGCCTACTTTGACATCTACAACGTCACCAAGGATCGCCCCAAATGGCCTGAAGGGGTGCTAAAGCGATCAAAAGTACAAATCGCTCAGAACTCCTAAACTGCTGGTTGCAGGTCACATCATTTATTTGATAAGAAATGATAAGGTGAAAACCCTCTAGAGGAACCAATGTGCACCCACCATCCTATGTTTTTGGCTCAACCTTGATAAAGCCACGGTGATAATTCACGGGACTCTCTTGGTTAGAGGTCCACTTTCTTTCTGTTTTACTCCAAGCTTGATCAAACTCACCTGCCGGTAACTTTCTCGTAATACTGATTCACCTTGATTGGCTTGTTCAGGTGTGTTTGATTAGGTTTGGAGCTCAACTGGAGGGCCAGAGTTAAGAACACCTGATCTTGGTCAATATGTATCAAAGAAATGTTGAACTTTGGTCTTTGGATATCAATAGCAGCATCATTTAGAAAATGTGCTTGGCCAAGTCTAGCCAAAAGCCTATAATTCCTCAATATAAACTTTGCATCATGAGGTGAGCACATGATTCTAAAACAGTGTGAAAACGTGTATGTAGATTGGCCTATAGGTGGGGCTATAACTGTTACAAAGGTGTACAAATGCTGTATTTCTATGGCAGATCCCATTTGAGTCAAGATGGCGCCGAGGATGGCAGCCGTGTTGCGAGCTCCGGGAAAACTTTGCAGTTTTTCGTATGTTTTATTTGTTTTTTTGTTGTTTTACGTGTTAGATGTTGTTAGTATAACTGTCTACGATAGAGACACGCTTTTGAACATTGGTTCCTCCGTCGCGCAACGCAAACCGGACTTTGAGTTTCTGAACGCCGGTGGAGTGTTCAAAGACACCGCATCAGAGCCCTTTGTGTGGGTTGCGAAAGCGAGGAGACGCCGCCGCCGAAAACGAGGGAAACGAGCTGGCGTTCTCGTCAGACTGAGACGCCGTGCTTTCCGACCTCCTCTTCCAACCATTTTACTGGCCAACGTTCAGTCACTGGATAACAAACTCTGTGAACTGCGGGCGCGGATCTCATACCAACGAGAAACAAGGGACTGCTGTGTTATTTGCCTCACAGAAACCTGGATGTCTGCTATTGTTCCAGACTCAGCCATCGAGCTCACGGGCTTCTCCGTGCACCGCTCGGACAGAACGGAAGAGCTCACAGGGAAAAGCAGAGGCGGGGGTGTTTGCTTCTACATCAACAACTCGTGGTGTGATGAAAGGAACATACACTCCATTAAATCCTTCTGCTCCCCTGATCTGGAATTTCATACGCTTCTGTGTCGACCGTTCTGGCTACCGAGGGAATTTACAGCGATCATAATCACGGCTGTTTATATCCCCCCCCAAGCCAACACAGACCAGGCACTCAAGGAACTGTACAGGAATATAAGTGAGCAGGAATCAGCGCACCCAGATGCAGCTTTTATTATCACAGGGGACTTTAATAAAGCCAACTTCAAAACAATAGCTCCAAAATACTTTCAACACGTCACCATCAACACGCGTGGAGATCGCACACTCGACCATTGTTACACCCCCTTCCGGGACGCATACAAGTCCCTCCCCCGCCCACCTTTCGGCAAATCGGATCACTCTTCCGTTCTGCTCCTGCCTGCTTATAGGCAGAAACTGAAACGTGAAGCACCCGCCCTCAGGACAGTCCAATGCTGATCGGACCAATCGGATGCTATACTACAGGACTGTTTTGATCACGTGGACTGGGACATGTTCCGGGCAGCGTCTGATGACGACATAGAGGCGTATTCAGATACGGTCACGTGTTTCATCAGGAAGTGTATAGACGATGTAGTTCCGACCAAAACAATCCGGATCTACCCCAACCAAAAACCGTGGATTAACAGCGATGTTCGATCAGCCTTGTCAGCGCGGACATCTGCCTTTAAATCTGGAAACACTGACGATCGGAAACAAGCCAGTTACGATCTCAGGAGATCCATCAAAGCAGCCAAACGAACATATAAAAACAAAGTTGAAGAACACTTCAACAACAATAACCCAAGAAGCATGTGGCAGGGCATTAACAACATCACAGGCTTTAAAGGGAGTAAACCAGCTACTGTGAACATTGCCGCCTCTCTACCGGATGAGCTCAACACCTTTTATGCTCGGTTCGAGGCTGATAACACCGCCCACACAGAGAGCGCTGCCGCGGCTGCTGCAGAAGAGGTCAGTCCACTCACCCTTTCTGTCGCGGATGTAACTCGATCCTTTAAACGGGTGAACATCCGTAAAGCCGTGGGCCCTGATGGCATACCAGGCCGTGTGCTCAAAGCATGCGCTTTCCAGCTAGCCGGGGTTTTTACAGATATTTTCAATCTGTCCCTCTCTCTGTCTGTGGTTCCCTCATGCTTCAAAAAATCCATCATTGTGCCCATACCGAAGAAAAACAAAATCACAAATCACGCTTGAATGACTGGAGGCCCGTTGCTCTGACCCCCATCTTCAGCAAGTGTTTTGAGAAGCTTGTCAGAGACTACATCTGCTCTGTGCTGCCTGCTTCACTGGACCCACTACAATTTGCATACCGCAGTAACCGTTCCACAGACGATGCTATTGCCTTCACCCTGCACACTGCTCTCTCCCACCTGGAAAATAAGAACACCTATGTGAGGATGCTGTTCGTGGATTATAGTTCAGCATTTAACACTATAGTGCCTGCCACACTGGTTGCGAAGCTCCAGACTCTAGGACTGAACAGATCTCTGTGCAGCTGGATCCTGGACTTCCTGACAGGCAGAAGTCAGGTGGTCAGAATGGGCAACAACACATCATCTCCCCTGATCCTCAACACTGGTGCACCGCAGGGCTGCGTCCTCAGCCCACTCCTGTACTCCCTGTACACACACGACTGTACAGCTACACACAGCTCCAATGTCATCGTCAAATTTGCTGATGACACAACGGTGATAGGCCTGATCACCGACAACGATGAGACGGCCTACAGAGAGGAGGTGAGTACCCTGACTAAATGGTGCCAGGAGAACCACCTCTCACTCAACATCGACAAGACCAAGGAGCTGGTGGTGGATTACAGGAGACAGAGCAGAGAACACACACCCATCACCATCGACAAGACACCTGTGGAGCGGGTGAGCAGCTTTAAGTTCCTCGGCGTTCACATCACCGAGGATCTCACATGGTCTGCTCACACAGATGCAGTGCTGAAGAAGGCACATCAGCGTCTCTTCTTCCTGAGACGGCTGAGGAAGTTTGGAACGAGCCCCAGAATCCTCAGGTCCTTCTACACCTGCACTGTGGAGAGCATCCTGACCGGCTGTATCACCGCCTGGTTTGGAAACAGCACCGCTGGCAACCGCAGGGCTCTGCAAAGGGTCGTGCGAACTGCCCGCCACATTGTTGGAGGTGAGCTTCCCTCCCTCCAGGATATCTACACCAGGCGGTGTACAAGGAAAGCCCGGAGGATTATCAAAGACTCCAGCCACCCGTCCCACAGACTGCTCTCTCTGTTGCCCTCAGGGCGACGTTTCCGCAGCATCCGATCCCGCACTAGCCGACTGAGGGACAGCTTTTTCCCTCAGGCTATCAGGCTAATGAACAGTCACAAATAACTCACCTACATCACACTCCCACTCACACAACATGCCATGCACTGCACTTTAACACCGCTCAACTGGACTACACGCACACACTGCACTAACACAACCTATCTGCTATCACTGGACACCATACAATGCACATCCACGACACTGCATATGAATAATCTGTTGCACCTTTGCACATCTATCTGCTGCTCAACCAATCTGCTGTTAATTTATAATCTGTTGCACCTCACATTATTACTATGTATAGACTACATTATGTATAGATACTGTACATAATGTAGATGTGCCCATACGGTGTATAATGTGTCGTTGATAATTGAGTATGTCTCTATAGTACACTAAGCGTACTGAGTATATGTATGTGTATTTTGCACATTGTCTTCTGTACAGTCTGTAAATATGTACTGTCCATATGTAAATTGCTGTTGTTTTTTTTGCACTGTCTGTCCATATGTAAATTGCTGTTGTTGTTTTTTTGCACTGTCTGGAGCACTGTAAATGCTCCAGTGCAGTTTTTTTGCACTGTCTGTCCATATGTAAATTGTTTGTTGTTTTTTTGCACTGTCTGTCCATAGGTAAATTGCTGTTGTTGTTTTTCTGCACTGTCTGTCCATAGGTAAATTGTTTGTTGTTTTTTTGCACTGTCTGTCCATAGGTAAATTGTCTGTTGTTTTTTTTGCACTGTCTGGAGCACGCTCATAAGAATTTCACTCACCAAGGCACTTGTGCTGTGGTGATGTGACAATAAAAGTGATTTGATTTGATTTGATTTAAATGGCTGAAAATGGCTCGGCCTGATTTACATAGATTTACATAGAACATCTTGTCCTCACAATTAGATGCACATGAAAAGCATGGAAACTTTTATGGACAAATAGGTGGTGCTTCCACTGTTTAGACCTCAAAGAATCACTGTTATAACATTTAATGTCACATTTAGTCAATGTTTACCATTTAATCTATAAAATTGTTTGTTTTTTGCAGTTTGCCACATAATAATTACAGTGAAACCTGAAAATACTATTACAATGCAGAGCATTAGAGTAAGAATATTTGAAGCCTGTCGTGTTTTTAAAATGTCTTCTACAACTAATTGTAGTCAATAGTGTCATCCTTTCACGTGTGTGTGGCATATTCTTACCATGCACGTGTTATGATGTCAGTCCTAAAGTTCAGTTTGTTCTGCATTGTGGTTTTTATTTCACTTGCATTCAAACTAGATCCCAGCAGCATAGAAGCGATGAAGGCCTTAAAGCGCTTGAACCCCAGTGATTGTTGCTTGCAGCTATAATATTCATTAAGATCAACAAGGCAGGCTGCAATTCTTGCTTTAAATGTCACTGAACTCATCATTGAGCCCTACTTTAAACTGACAGTAAAATAAAATCAACATTTGGCATTCTGGCTTTTACTGTCTATTGCATGTCTTTTATTTGTCAGCATTAGCTTCTTACATAATAACCAATACGCGCTTATTAATATCACAGTCTGTGTGTCATCACATCCGGCTTCAATTAGTATTGTTAAAGAATTGAGATAAACGAGGATTCGTGCACTGCTCAAATTACTGCAGGAGGAATAGTTGGTATGCACCCTTTACATTTTTTACGTTGGAAACTTAATTTATTATGCACTTAAACCCGTAGGATATGACTCGTTTATGATGATCAACAAGCTACTTTATTTGAAATTACTTCAAATTGATCCAATACTTGATCATTGTATCAAAAAGTAAAGTAACTATATGTCTATTAATGTTTATTTTGTACAGTTGTCTATTGCTCCCTAGTGTAATGTTATTTGTATTCTATTCTTGCATTTCTTTGTTCTATAAGACTATGGTTTTATTAGTCTATAGTGAGGGAAAACTGAATTAAATCCAATGTTTGTGGTGTTCTTACCAGACGTCTCTATGAGGAGATTCACCAGTAAAGTGATAATAATCGACATCATGCCAGTGAAAATATATACAGACTCACATAAAACAAACAAAAAAATGATATGAGACATAACGATCACAGTAATCTGGTTATTATAGATTAATTTGAGCCGTTAGACACTTTTTTTAAACTCGCTTTATAAAAAACGTCCGATGATCACTCAATAAAACAGACGTAATCAGATTACACTGTAAAAACTGCTGGGTTAAAAAACAACCCCAGTTTAGTTGGTTTGACCCAAGTGTTGTTTTTACTGGGTCTCTCATTTGACCCAACCAGTGGCTGAAATTAATATTAAATATTGTTTTATATAATATTGTGTGTTAATTATTACTTATACATTTGGTTATTTCCAGTCTCATTGCCTTAATAATACAATTATTTATAAAAAAATATTTTTTTATAATCAAATTAATTATTATTAACATTATTGTTTGTAATATAATGTAAATAAAACACTGTAAATGTGTTTTTAATTACATTGCATTGTTTTTTTTTTGTATTTGGAAACTGAATCAAAAATATTATTAGTTGGACTGTTAACGTTATCATTGGTATTATTATTACTGTAATGTTGAGATTGTCTTTAACTCACAAACCTACACGGCTATTTTGCACACATTTGGTAGAAATAAGTTAAATTCATGAATATGTAAATGCAGTTAAAAATAAGTGAATAAATGTAATTGTTTGGAAGCTCACATTACGAATAGGCAGGACATAGTAGCAAAGAGTTTTACTGCTGAAAACCTTGTGAAATCTGATATATTTTGTAAAAAGAGAACAAACGTAACCTAGAATGATACAGTTTAAAGCAGGAGTGTCCAAACTTAGTCCTGGAGAGTTTAGCTCCAACCTTTTATAACGAGTGTTTTGATTGGACGAACATTACTTAGTCCTATGCCTTCCACAGAATATATAAATACAGATAAAGACATTTAGACAACTTAATGATTGTTATCAGAACTTGAAGAGACTTTAAACCAGCATACCGAAAAATTTTTCTGAAGACAATCACCTACCGCATCTTAAAGATAATAATAATAATATATTAAGATATTAATAAATATCTATATAAATAGATAGAGGGCTGCTAACAGTCAGAATAAAAAAAATTGTATCGGGTTCGAACTTTTGCGTTTTTCGCATCCGTGGCAAGCATTTTGAGAGGCATTGTGACAACTCGGAGCCACCGTACAAGCGAACGGCAAAATCCAGAATGGCGATTGTCAAGTTCATCCACTTCACTGTAAAAATCCTTGCACACCGAGTTCACAGAAATTGTTGGTCTTTCTTTTAATATGTGGCTCTAATATTGCTAGCATCAAACTGAGCCGCTGATATCCTGAAGTAAACTTTGAATCGCTCCTTAATAAGGATCCTTAAACTCTCCGTCCTCTATATTTTAGGATTGTATGGACCCAATATTTATTTTCTTTTTCTTTTTTTTAAAGGGAGAGGACAACCAAATCATCATCAATGCTTAAAGAGATTTCGTATAGTTTTGTGAATTTTTTTGCGATGGATTAATTAATACGCATCGGACTCAGTGTGCAAGGTTTCTGTGCGTGACGAATGTTTAGGATTACGAATACGAAACAATTTGAAAATTTCAGACTCAGTGTGTATTTTACGTCTAGTTGTAGCCGATATACTTTTGTGTGTTTTAAATATCCTGTGCATAGCATACATTTTGGCCAAATGTATTAAACAAAACCATAAACTGAGTACTCATATAGCTACAATAATCTTCATAACCAGTAAATTGATGAAAATGCAATGCGATTAATTTACTCTCTGTGTCGTTCTAGTGATGGACAAAACACTGATGGCCCATCATAAATCTCTTAAACTGTATTTGAGCATGATTTCCAGAAAATGCTAAGTGTAAGTGTCTGATCATAGATAAAGCAAAAACTTAGTGGTGTGCCGTGGGATTTATATTACTTATCAAAAAAGGTTTAGAAACACTGGCCTAGAGAACACTAGTGACATGAAGCTTCCCATCCTTTAATTACTCCCCAAACTCCCTTTTCATACACACAGATCCCACTAATGATGCTTACAATTAACAACCACAGTAACCCTAATACACAACATCATGATGAGATCGAGTCACAATCAAAGAGATCTCATCCGTGCCATTTTCTCCTGTTATATTGACTGCAAAAACGTTTAGTAACGTGTAGTATGTGATATTGTCTCTTGTGTCTTGTTCTATGTGTTTCTATGTCCATATTTAGTTTCCAGCTGTGTTTGATTAATTATCTAGTTTATAATTTATAAGCCCTGTGTTTCCCTGTCTTCACGTCCGCTGTTAAATGTCATTCTGTTCTTCTACGTTCCCTGTGTTCCCTGTGTTCCTGCATTTGATCCATTAAAAGTCTGATTGGTGAAGAATTCCTCGTCTCCTTGCGTTGCGTGTGTTGTGAACTTGGTTCTTCTAAAGTGTAGAAAACTCAGAAGAGAAGACCAGGAGACTTCGGATTGGATCGTCAGCAGGATTCTTTATTGAGAACACAAGCTGTTGGTATCTGTAGTCATCGAAATCTCAATCTTAAGTAATTTTACATGGTATCTTATAGGCATTTTTGGAGGAGGGACTTTTGGAGGTGGAGACAAATTCAAAACAACGCATGCAACTGAGGGAGGCGTTGGTTTGTTACCAAACTTCCCGTGGTTCTAATCTCATCAACATAATAGTTTTTCAAATGCATAGACACTAATCCAATCAACCTAGTGATTCCACGTCTGGGCCAGGGAGCCATTTGCAGAACAAAAGTTGAGAGTCTCAGTAGGCTGACTCATTGAACTTACCATTATCATAGAGACAAAGGCACAGCTGTCTCAAGCTCAATGGTCAGGAAGCGATCTCAAGCACCTGAATTGCCTGACAATTTCTTAGTCAGGAAGTGAACATTTAAATAAAATGTGTAATCTCACACGTGTCAGATGTTTAGATCAATATCATAACAATATTGATTGATGATGAGCATGACTGATGCCCAACCAAGAGAAGCATCATCCATATAAAACATTGAAACTAGGGTGAAATTAGGGCTGGGCAATAAATAAATGTTATTGATTTACTAGGAAGTGTAGTTTATGTCGACTCGTTTGAATGAAAATCATTTTTCTCTTTAACATTTATTGAGCTCATCAATGATAGACGATGCCATTGTCCATCGCCGTTGGCTGATATACATCATGATGTTAAAAGCCTAACGTTACTTCATTTTCATATGCGTACATTCGAAAGCGCAGCCTATCAAAGTATACTCCATTTGAAGTTGTACGCGTACGCTAGCTCTAGAAAGCTTCATCTATGTTCAGTGTCTGCTCTATTTTTCCCCGTTTGGTCATGACTGATAACAAATATATTTTTAACTCTTTTAAACCAAAGCTGAGCTGAGCTGGCTCACAAGCGCTTGTCAATGTAAGTGTCTGTTGTTGCAGTCTCATATATTTGGTTGTCTGTCTCTTTAGTTTCTCTTTCAACTGTGAAACAATGGCCTGGAACAGTGTTGAAACTGGTTTTGCAAGCACGATCACTTTTTCATTTCACTTTCGAGATTCGCGATCGCACGTACCCTGTTTATACTACGGAGTGGCAGTACTTACCACACATTTTACAAGATTAGATGTTTACCAGTAGTGCACAGGATCTGCAAATCACTTACTTAAAGGCAATTCAATAATGAAATGCCTTTAACTCAAACATTTTCCTATTTTGATATTGTGCAGTTGCTTTGACACAATTTGTATTGATTAAAGCGCTATATAAATAAAGGTGACTTGACTCGCCATCGTCCCACCAAAACATCATCTAGAGTAACTGATATTTAATGCTGTTGAATGTTTCGTTTGCACTTTATCAGAACTACCTCCTATCTACTGAATAGCAAGAAGTTAAACTTGTGTTGAAAGAAAACTTGATCATAATAAATGATCATAATACAAACAAACTCTGCTAAAAATGATGACTATAAATCCACAAAAAGCTATATATTCTGTATATTTATTTAGTATCTCTACATTATTAGAAAAAAAAATCAATTAGTACAATTATTTAATATTTAATATAATAAAAAAATGACTTTAAAATCACACAAATATGATGACTCTATATTGAATGTTAACTCTGTCGTTGGCCCGTCACTCAGAAAATCTTGGTTGACAAATTTAGCATTTCTTTCATAAAACAAGTTGAGTTCATTCAGTAGCCATTTTGTTTTCTCTGTTGATGCTAATATATGCTAATAGATTTCCTCAGAAATTGGAAGACTGTGTTGACATATCGTGGTTGTGACATTATGTTAATATTTTTTTAAATATATGCTTTATGTGTGTGTATTTATAGATACATAATAAATATACACAATACATACGCATATATTATGCAAACAAAACTTTTATTTTGGATTAATAATCCTTTGAAAGCACTAGTTATGATTGAAACTGATGGAAACTATTATTGTTTATTTATTTCTGATACTGTTGGGTCATATTTTATCTTCCGTTTTTGTGCATTTCAATCAGCATTAACAACGCTAACTAAAAATATAATAATATTAGCATCCACACCAGCAGATGATAACATTTTGTTTATTTTAAACAAGCACTGCAGTTTTGTTGTCTGCTGCTTTAAGTGCTCAAAGCTCTTTAAAGTCGCAAATTATGATTGGCTGTCAATGTTTTTAGCATTCATCAGCTGGAAAAGATTTTTGTGAAAATTGAATGCTTAAAATAATCAGAGCATTATTGATTTTTGGTGTGAATGCTAATATACAGTAGTTATCGTTATATTTATAGTTATCGTTATTGGCATGATTGAGTCTTTATGGTCGTGATGTGGTCTTCCCTTTTACATTATAATGATTTTTAAAACTATATCTTTATCATCGTTATAGTTATCGTTCTTTGTGTGAACAAGAGCAAATCAAGCTACTCTTCTAATAGAACGATTAATTGTGTCTCCAGCTGTTATAGTGTACAGCACTTGATTTGATGTTGTTGTAGGATTGGACGACATGATCTGATGTCATCGCACCATCACTTTTGGATGAATTAAATTGATGTATTCAAGTTTTACATCTTATCGGTGTTCCTGGGAACCAAACCTATGACCTTGATGTATAGTGTCAATGCTCTACCGTACTTGCATTTTTCATAGATGTAATACTTTGCAGATGTGAGAGGAGATATTAACTTTTTGGTTCATATTTGTTCTCCTAAATGCATAGATTGATCAAGAGTCTGTGCTGTTACTCAGTGAAGGCTCACTGAACTCTAAAGGTGACTGATGGTTTTAGACAATTTGGACCCAACTCCGAACTCCAGGATTGAACAGAGGAACGACTGATCTGGAGAATCTGGTTTTCATGGTCAGGAGATGTTTTCTCTCTGTGACGTTGTAAAATGACAGCTGACCGTTATCATAATCTAACAGAACTCCCAGTCGTTCAGGTCTCGGTGTCAGAGAGAGTATAACTGGGGGATCAGTGCTGGTGTAAAAGCCATTGGGACCGTCTGAACACAAGAACCAGTAACCAGCTGATGGAGTTAAAGCAGATCTGTCTCTTGAAGTTAAACTTCCCTCTTTCATCACACCAATTATCCAGTAGTTTTTAGGAGGTGTATTGTCTTGTACCAGTTCTACCTCCCAATAGTGACGACCAGAGGTGAATCTTTGGGCTCCAAATGCACATAATTCATATGGAAATCCATCTCCAGTGTGATAATATTCTGGTCTGTCCCTCACCATTTTATAGTTCTTAGTGACCATCAGATCTGGATGTAAACGGTCATGGTCAATAGTGATCTCAACTGTGAAGAAAATAAAGCAACATTTAATAATCCTCTTAAACTCATGTGTAAAATCATATTTACAAATATATGTATAACTAAGGATGATGAAATACATGCATATTTAACTGAGATGATACCTGCATGTTTCCTCAGTTCTTCTATATTTACGTCTCCCACAACTACAATAAAAATTTGAATGAAAAAAAAACATTAACTTTTATGCACATATTGAAGTTGTATAGTTATGATCACATTAAGTTCTGTTATACTGTTAAAAAAAACTTGAATAGTTTGTCAAATATACAGACAAACATCTGAGACACATGGATAAATGTGAGCTATCTGAGTTCACAATGTGACACTTGAGGTGATTATATTGTGTGTTTGTGCTTTCTGAATGAGAACATGGTTGAACCAGAGGAAAATGAGGGAATTGTTGTTTAGAGATTTGCAGAAAACATTAAGAAAATTTAAACATTCGAAAAATGCGCCATTGTTTTATGAACTGAATGAATAGTTTGACAAACTGGGCCGAATTAATCAGTGACAGTATGTTATAGCAATTGAGAAAAACTGTAATAATTGTTGGTGTATATTAAAGGGTTAGTTCACCCAAAGCATCCTAAGTGTATGTGACCAGTTGAGAAGACGTGAAATAAAGTCCTACTTCATCCGCCTGAACATCTTCCTCGTACCACAGTCAGTGGAAGTGAGAAAAAAAGTGTTTATTACATTTGAAATATGGATATATATCTTTCAAATACGCATGAATTCACTACAGTGGGCCTTTATTCACCCCCCGGAGCCGTTTTAATACAGATGCACACATTTTATGTCACGTCTTCCGAACTGGATCCAGTAAACACCAGTTTATCCCCATGGAAAGGCTTGGAGGGGCCAGGACCATTTTTAATATAACACCGATTGGATTCGTCTGAAAGAAGAAAGTCATATACACCTAGGATGATTCGAAGGTGAGTAAAACACAGCCTACTTTTCATTTTTGAGTGAACTAACACTTTAATAGTAGTACATTGGTGGGTCATTTCAGCAGTTCCTATAAGTAAAGCAAAGAGCAAAACTTATTCAAATACCTTCTTTCCTCAGTTTCTCAAAACTTTCCTCCACATAAACTGAAATAAGAGAGAATTTCAATGGAAGAGTTAATTATTAAACTACTTCACAAATACTCCAGACTCTGTAAACTACATTAAATATAACCCTTTCAGGCAGAATTGTATTTAGATATTAACTTATACTGCAATCAGTCAAAGTTAGTTTCTGTAATGTGATTTCTCCAAGATACCCCTGCACTCCAGCTCATTTGTGTAAAGTCACTGTTAGTTGCAGTTCCCAACTGATTGAAAAGTCTCTCCCGTTGTGTTCATTGCAGTATGGGAAAACTCCTGTTTACTCTGTCACTGAAGCCTGATTTGTTCACATTTGTATAGATGCACAAACCAATGGCACTCTAGCATGCCAGAAGGTTCGGAGCTGACCTCTATATCAAACAGCGCATGGTACCATTTCATCCGAATTTCCTCCTTTAGCAATGAGACCAACTGACTCTTCTCATCTCTTAGTGAGCTCGGAGAAAGAAACGAATCTAAACAATCGAGCTGAACAACCGGATTTGAGTGATCTCACACTGGCACCAGTACTTCGATCTGCTCGTTTGTTTTATACGTGAGGATAAGCGCCCCTCATTACATCACGTGGCTCAATCCTTCTAGGCGGAACGGAATAGAATGCTGTCACCAATGATTCTGTATCGCTGACAGCTTCACGTTTGTGTGTGCATCACTGATCATGCACTCATTGAGACAGGCTGCTTTTACTGCAAATGCATTGATATGTCCCTGTTCACTCACAGGTTACCTTACTTCAGAGGTATTATTCACACTTTGGTCTAAGTTCATATTTTGCTTGCAAAAGGAGCCATTGAAATGGTTCCTCCAGCGAACAGCGAGTCAAGCTTCTACAGCTGCTGCTTCCTCATTCCCAAGAAAGATGATGGGCTCAGACCATCTCAGACATCTGAATCGCTCTCTTACTCAATGGCTGTTCAAAATGTTTAGAACTTAGAAACAGATCCTCGCACAAATATGTCCCAAATATTGGTTTCTGTTTGTGGATCTGAAAGAAACGTTCTTTCACCATACAAATAGCACCACATCACAGACCTTTCTTAAGATTCGCATTAGAGCAAGTGGCCTATCAATACACAGTCCTGCCATGTCCCTAACCCCTCACACTTTTGCGAAGTAGGCAGATGGGAATTGCATCCTGAATTCCTTAATGATTGGCTGGTTTTAGCCAGATCAGAATGGGAACTCATTGCTCACTCGCTTCATTTATGATGCAGTAACTCCTGTTTGGAAGCTGTTATTTGACAAATTCATTGTTTTTGGTACATTTTGGCATCTAGTCTGCTAGATGCCAAAAAGAATTGGTTTGTCTGCTCAATTGTGCTCCTTCTTGCAAAAAATGATATCTATGAAGAATTTCAGTCAGGTTTTAGGCCCCGCCATAGCACAGAAACTGCACTTGTTAAAATTACAAATGACTTACTTCTTGCGTCAGACAAAGGCTGCATCTCGTTGCTAGTTTTACTTGATCTTAGTGCTGCGTTCGACACTATAGATCATGACATACTGATAGATCGATTACAAAACTGTACAGGTATTCAAGGGCAGGCTTTAAGATGGTTTAGATCCTACCTGTCCGATCGCTACCACTTTGTTTATTTAAACGGGGAGTCATCTCAATTATTACCAGTAAAGTATGGAGTACCACAAGGACCTGTCCTAGGTCCTCTATTATTTTCATTATACATGTTGCCCCTTGGTAATATTATTAGAAAATATGGGATTAGTTTCCATTGTTATGCTGATGATATCCAACTATATATCTCAACAAAACCAGATGAAACCTCTAAACTATCTAAGCTAACAGAGTGTGTTAAAAATATAAAAGATTGGATGACCATTAATTTTCTCCTATTAAATTCAGATAAGACAGAGATATTACTTATTGGACCTAAAAACAGTACACAGAATCTCTTGGATTACGATTTGCAACTAGACGGATGTAATGTTACTTCCTCTACAGTCAAAAATCTGGGTGTTATATTAGACGGCAACCTATCTTTTGAAAATCATATTTCCAATGTTACAAAAACAGCATTCTTCCATCTTAGAAACATTTCCAAGCTACGGAACATGTTAAGTGTTTCTGATGCAGAAAAGTTAGTTCATGCATTCATGACCTCTAGACTGGACTATTGTAATGCACTGCATCTTCAATAAACAAGCTACAGATAGTACAAAATGCTGCGGCTAGAGTCCTTACCAGGTCAAGAAAATATGACCATATTACTCAAATTTTACAGTCTCTGCACTGGCTACCTATTAAGTTTCGTATCAGTTACAAAATATTACTACTTGCCTATAAGGCCCTAAATGATTTAGCTCCTGCGTACCTAACTAATCTTCTATCACGCTACAATCCAACCCGCTCCCTAAGGAGCAAAACTCTGGACTCTTGGTAGTACCTAGGATAGCAAAGTCCACTAAAGGAGGTAGAACTTTTTCATATCTTGCTCCTAAACTCTGGAATAGCCTTCCTGAAAACTTTCGGGGTTCAGACACACTCTCTCTGTTTAAATCTAGATTAAAGACGCATCTCTTTAGCCAAGCATTCATATAATGCATCTCACAATCTTGTACTGCCAGTCTATCTGAACAAATGCACATTATTATACTTTAGCTTGGGTTATACTGATAATTTTTGCTTGGATGGAGCAACAGCTATGCTAATTATGATGTTTCTCTGTTTCTGGATTAACATCCCATAATTACACAAGCTTCAGTCTGGATCCAACCCTTAAATGATCTGAGATGACCGAACACCTGAGAAGAGACGATGCCAACCCCTCAGACAGTATACAGAATTAACCATATTTTGCCATAAGTTAAATATATGAAATATTAGTTAAATATAAGTTAAATATATAAATCTATTGTAGAAACTTAATTTCCTGTAAAGCTGCTTTACAACGATTGTATCGTAAAAAAGCGCCATACAAATAATATTGAATTGAATGTTAAGCTGATTAATTTACATTTATACTTAATCATTTAGCAGACACTTTTATCCAAAGCGACTTGAAAATAAGGACAATAGAGGCATGTTTTGGATGGTAAAATTATGTACGTGCAGTTTACTTACTTTTTTTGGCTGGTTTCTTCCCTGAATAAAAAACAAAAACTAATAAGCATAAGATACCTGCATAAAAATACTGTTTGAAGATAAAATAATTTCAAATTTAAACTAGATACCTGTCAGTTTGTCTCTGTATTTGTAGAGGATCAGCCCAACCAAACCCAGGAGAGCAAAAATAATAAAGGTGAGGAAAAGAGCCTTCCATGGACCTGATGAATCTGAGAAATAGAAACCAGATTCATATAAATACCTTCAAATTATATAAATAAATTACAGTAAGTTCATCATCATCATTAAACTGCATTTCTTCTGAAACTGGTGTGAGAACAAGTTGTATGCGATTTGGTTGGATTTTATTTGACGAGAGATTGATGATATCAAAGAAAATGGTTTCAGTGGTGGGGCAGAATAAAATTAAATATTATTATAGATAAATTATATTTACATAAAATGTAACTTAAATATGTAATTAGAAACCTTCAAGTAAGGTCACAGAAAAAAATAAGTAATTTTAGCGATTATGAGCCAAGAGTCAAGCAAAGTTGGTCACTTTATTTTAGATATCTACAAACATCCGTGTTCGCTAACCTGAAGAGATGATTCCCTGTATATCCAGTCTTCCTTCTTTGAACTCTCCAGTTCTGAGAGAAAGTGAACATGAGACCAGTTGAGCGTCCGACTGAGAGACAGCCGTCCAGCTGTGGACAGAGAACATCTCATCTGCTCCACGACTCTGAGATGATCCTCCAGGACGGAGAACACTTCCTTCATCTGTTGTCCATGTGACACTGGGCTCTGGATACCAACCGCTGGACCTGCAGCTGATGTTTAGACGCCCATCATCAAGAGGCTGTGGAACAAGGACAGGAGTGGATCCTAAAGCTGATGAGAGGACAGACAGACATTCGGATATTTTCCAATATATTTTATATGTTGTCTAACACAATAATTGTGTCTTTCCAGGGTCTTGAAACAGTTGAATATGTTCATTTAGAGGGCTGCATTGGGATTGGCATCCTTTGCTACAGGCAGGCGAGGGCGGTTAATAAAATATAGTTGGTGTTACACTTTGTTTGGTCATACACAAATTACATTACTGGCCCATTGCTGTTTTACAAATAAAAATAATTTAATACAGTTAAACTGGAAGCTTCTGCTCTGCTCCCATTCTGCTGAGGTTGCCAGGTCTGTGTGGAAAACCTAGCCATTCAAAACAGCCCAATGTAGCGTAATGGCCATATCCCAAATATCAAAACTCAAAATATGAAATGTCACTACCTAAAATAAATTTTACAGTCACTTTTATGCACATTGATCATAAAGCTAAGGCTCTGGAGTCAGATTTGATGGATTTCACGGGTTGAGATGACTGCTCAACAGATCCTGAGCTCATTGATGAAAATCTCATATTGATGTGCTCCATTTATACAGAGTCACCCTGATGCATGAAAATGATATATAATATTAGAATGCTTGCAGAAGCAGGCGGGACTGGACAAATTTAAATTGTGGGAGCGGGCGGGAACGGTCAGATATTCAGTGGGAGTGGGAGTAAGAAAACACTTTTAGGCATTCTGCTAACTGTAAGTAAGCTTGAACAACAGGTTGATTTGTCTGTCTGATGGTCTGTTTCTCACATAAAGCAATCATAAGACATGGATTTTAATGCATAAGTCAAATGGATGAATTTTATATCAACAGTGCCCTCAATGCTAGTCCTCATTATGCAGAAAAGAACACGCAAGAGATGATTTTAATGTTGGGCTGAAAGATTGCTTTAATGAGGTGTAGATGCTTGTTTACCTGTGACTTTGAGAACCACCTCTTGACTGTCATATGAGCTTTCTCCACTCACATAACAGTGAAATAAACCATCATCCTGAACTCCGAGTTTCTCCAGTCGTAGAGAGACGTCTCCATCCTTCAGCCCAACAGACAGATCTGACCGTAGAGTCAAAGAGGTTCTGTTTCTGAACGATTCCTCCTGGGTGTCCTGGATCTTCCCGTGATTATAGAGCAGAACAGGGTTTGCTGAACTCCTGACGGTACCAGCGGATCTCCAGAGCTTCAGCGCTCTCAGGAGGAGAGATCCAGCAGGGCAAAATCACTGTGGATCCCACATGAGCCACTATAGGATCACGAGGAACCACTACAGTGAACGACTCTGAGAGACAGACAATTCATTATTAATTGACTATTTATATTTATGGTGCAGTCACATGTATCATTGTTCTGTGAATTGTCCTGTCACTTTATTAGGAATCCACACGACTGGAAATTCTTTGTAAGGGCAACATTTTTGAAAATTATTCAATTTTGTTGAGTGGAATCTGCAAATGATAGATATTAGTTATGCTCATATAACTGTTTTTTGGCACATTACCCAACATTAGTACAAACTAGGGGTGTCCCCGACCAAGGATTTTCATAGTCGAATCAGAATTTTCTAATCTTGCCGATAGTCGACTGATAGTCGAATCTACGGAGCCCCTTAAGGGACATAGTGGAAAAAATTCTGGGTGGGAAGTAAAAATATTTTTCAAATGTTTTGGATTCCCTCGCAAAACCAGTTGGTTTCGGACAAACTCTTCCTGTTTACTTTACAGCTTGCGGTGGTTCATACAGCTCTGTATGTTCACAATGGAGCAGTTCATAGAGTTTTATTTTGAACTTGGACTGTATCTAGATGAAGATGACTCGCTGCAGTTCAAACCGAGCATCAGAATGGGGAAGAAAGGGGATTTAAGTGACTTTGAACGTGGAATGGTTGTTGGAGCCAGATGGTCTGATCTGAGTATTTCAGAAACGGCTGAGCTACTGGGATTTTCACTCACAACCATCTCTAGGGTTTACAGAGAATGGTCCAAAAAAAGAGAAAATATCCAGTGAGCGGCAGTTGTGTGGATGAAAATGCCTTGTTGATGTCAGAGGTCAGAGGAGAATGGACAGACTGGTTAGAGATGATAGAAAGACAACAGTAACTCAAATAACCACTCGTTACAACCAAGATCTGCAGAATACATCTCTGAACACACAACACGTCGAACCTGAAGCAGATGGGCTCCAGCAGCAGAAGACCACACCGGGTGCCGTTCCTGTCAGATAAGAACAGCACACGGAGGATACAACTCACCAAAACTGGACAATAGAAGATTGGAAAAACGTGATGAGTCTTGATTTCTGCTGCTGCATTCAGATGATCGGGTCAGAATTTGGTGTAAAGAACATGAAAGCATGGATCATCCTGTCTTGTCTCAACGGTTCAGGCTGGTGGTGGTGGTGTAATGGTGTGGGGGATATTTTCTTGGCACACTTTGGGCTCCTTAGTACCAATTGATCATCGTTTAAACACCACAGCCTACCTGAGTATTGTTGTCCATGTCCATCCCTTTATGACTACAGTGTACCATCTTCTGATGTACTTCCAGCTGGATAATGCACCAAAGCTCAAATCATCTCAGACTGGTTTCTTGAACATGACAATGAGTTCACTTTACTCAAATGGCCTCCACAGTCACCAGATCTAAATCCAATAGAGCAGTCAGATATTCGACAGTCATAACTACTAACTTTAACACACAGGGAAAATATACAGATGCCTCATAGATACAAACGGGGTAAATCGTGCATTTCTGCATTTCCGTTTTGAGCTCCCAAGCAAACTTGTGAAGCGGAATAAAGTACAAAAGTGTTTGTGGCGTTCTTACCTGAAGTCTTAATGAAGAGATTCACCAGTAAAGTGATAATAATCGACAACATGCCTGTGAAAATACACACAGACTCAAATAAACAAAGGGTAGGGTAGACCGGGAAGTGTTGCAACACATGGTTAGTTGTCAGTTTGACAAGTCCGAAAGAGCGCTGTGCTGACATCAATAATTATTCACTCCCATCACATGCTTGAGCTTACAGGAGAAGTGGCATGTGACTGTGAGCAACACTGTAGATTTTAAGACCAAAACAAATTATTTTCAGACTATTAAGTCTTTAGTTTACCTTTTTAGGTAGGGGGGCTAGAAATCATTAGCCTGTTTTCACATACAGGGCTCAGACTAAACCAGGATTAGGCCATAGTTTAATTAGGATATTTAAGTAGTTTTTATAAACGAGCCTTAGGAAAAAACATTACTGCTGTGCATTTTGAGACAAAATAAAGGCACTGATATATTATAATATTAGTATATATTTATATTTATCATATATGGGATCATTCTAATCATCCAGACCCTGACAATTTTATCTCTGAGTATCGGCAACATGTCAGAAGTACAGGTATGCACAAAAAAGTGCAGGTACTGTAAAGGATAAAATATAGAAGTACTGCGTACCGGTGCGGAGCGGACCACTTCAAGCACTGACAGTGACCCGTCGCGATCACGCGCTAAACAACGCTGTGAAATCCAGTAAGAAGCACTCGAGCTCAGCACATCACATCTCTTTCATTTAAACTAGTTTAAAGCCAAATCAATCGGACCTGTTATCCTCATCAACACTGACGCAACAACGACCCAGTTAGAAGACGTTTAAACCACAAATCACCCACATTTACCAGTTTTACTGTAGGGACAATAACGGTAACAGTGTGGATATTCATATTTAATATTATATTATTAATATACTATGTTAAAGGAGTAATGGCATATAATTACATTATCAGTTGATGTGGATTTGTAATTGACTAAATGTCTTTAGGCTACTGTTTTTCAATGCAAACACCATAGAAACTATATAGTTAGGTACTTTTTTACCATGGTAATGAGGTGCTGTAGTTTTGGTTCTGTATAAAAGATGAGGCTGTTATTTTCCACAAAGGTACTGTCAAATGTACATCTGCACCCCAACTCAAGCTAATGTGCATTTCTAAGAGACAACACGTGTAATATTACATGTTCAGTGCCGGTGCCACTGCTCTCCGATGTTAGTCTGGAGCCCTGATGATATCAATTGTACTGTACAATGTTACTGTAATTAGAATTTCAACTGTTTAATTTTAAATTAAATAAACAGCTTTAATAAATCATTATTTATTTTAGTTTTAGTATAAGATTATTGTACATTGCATAACACACACACACACACACACACATAAACACACACACGCGCACGCACGCACACACGCACGCGCGCATACACACACACACACACACACACATTCACACAAACACACACACACACACACACACACAGAGAGAGAGAGAGAGAGAGAGACACACAATTGTTTTTGCGCTAAATTTAAAGTCATAAAAGAAATACAATAACGCTTTTCCCCCTTTAAATAGTTCACTCTACACATAAATGATTATTCTGTGTTCTTCATCAGATTTCTTGTATAATATAAAGTATAAAGTGTAAGTGAGGGTCTTATTTCAACAGACTACACGTCTGTCCCATCCTGTGTTACAGCTCAGCCCAGTACACAGAACAGAACAGAACTCTCTGAACCTGACATCAGCTCGCAGTCTGTAAGTCAGGTTTATTAGTAAGATAAATGTGCTTAGCGTTGATCACAGTGTGAGAGATCTAGTGCAAACATATGCTCAAACTAAACCTGTTACAACCATCCATGAAAAAATCTAACTCACCGAGACAGACTCGTCCGTTAAATCACAGAGATCGAATATAGTCAAATATAAACGGTACAATAGACGCAAATCAGCGAGAGTCCAAAGCGTGATGTTCCCTTTAGGCTACTTTCATTTTATAAACGGTCAGATGACGCTTCATATACAGCGCGAGTCTGTTAAATGTTTGTGTGTGTGTGTGTGTGTGTGTGTGTGTGTGTGTGTGTGTGTGAGTGTGTCTGTGTGTGAGTGTAAGAGAGAGAGAGTGTGTGTGTGTGTGAGTGTGTGAGTGTGTGTGTCTGTGTGTGTGTGAGTGTCTGTGTGTGTTCTGTCATGAAGCGCGTGAGGGAATATAAGTGGCATGTGATGCATATGAGGATCTGTCCAACATGAGAGAAAGCCTTAGATTAGATGAGAATAAGATAATTCTGTTGATGCGTGCATAGCTTCGGGTAATTCTACATATGACTTCGCATTTTGTTTAAATGCGAACAGTTTATTCTGTCTTTTTTATTAATAAAAATATTTTATTAGAGTCCAAAGTTTGAAATGAAAATATGGTTCATTTTAACTAGCAAAAGACCAAAATAGAGACATATTTAAGGAACACAGTTGCGTGTTTGTGAGTAAGTATTTAACTCTATTGTGTTGCATGCTGGTGTCTCGTATTGCCAGATTGGCACAGAGAGAGCACCACCCACAAACACGTCCACTCCACTGATAACAGAAATCACTGCTTTAGTTTTAAATCTGAAAGTGTGATGTTTGAGTAGTTTGTCCATGCACAAGTCTTTAATCATGCCAAGTGTTGCTTTCTTTCCTCCATTCACTGAAACAGAAACTCCAGTCTTCAGCTGATGAGATTCTGACACGTTTGCATTTTCTCCTGCATCAAATCTGTCCGGAAACAAGCTCTCGTGACCAAAATCAGGACAAGCAAGAAATCAACAGATGATGCCTTATTGTGTAGTCTAACCGGATGAACAGCATCTTTGGACTGGTATCTCACATGACAGTCATTCTTCTGCTGTTGTGTCAAGCTGTCAGTCAAAAATATAAAAATATAACTCTGGCCTCTGACACATAAAAAAACCTGAAAATATACACACACTTTTCCTGCCTAGAAAACACTGGTAGGATCAATTCGAAACACTTTCTGGGAACCAGGAACACAAATGAAAGCTTGCATACAGTATAATACACCAGTGAGGCAATGACTATATCTAAATTACTATAGCAGTTTCTCTGTACTTTATCTACCATTCCCCAAAAAGTCCCCTCCCAGTTCTGCAAAAATACAGTGCATGCCAATCAATTTTGGCAATTGCAAGCTGGAGGGTGTGCAACACATTATACTGTACATAGTATAGAGAGTGTACTGTATACTGCGATTATATTGCATATTTAAAGTTTAATAACTATGTAGATTGCAATGCAGTGTCTATGACACATTTCAGTAGCTGTGTAGTTTTTCTTTTCTAAATGTACACGGCTCTCATTGATTTGAACACATCAGTTTCTGTCATGGCCATTCAGTGCTTCATATTTCATCAGGAACAAATGTTCTTTGGCCTCGTCTCCTTCATTTCATTCTCTCCTTCGTTTTCTCCTCATCAGTTCCACTAATTACAGTTTTTACGACACATTTCTCAATACTAAAGTCACTCTTCACACAGCTTAACTGTGGATCATGTTTCATGTAATCATTGAATACTTCTTTCAATTTCCAAAAAATATTTTCTAATTTCGGCACTTCAACTGTGTCCCTACAGGCCAGTTTGCACACGTTTACATACTCTTTTCAAAATTGTTAAACTTGAGTTAAAAACAATAACATAATACAAAACTGAATAAAACCTCAATTGTATGCATTTCTACGATAATACTTGATTACAGTTTTTTTTATTGCTAACACACTATAACTGATTAATTCAGCCCAATTTTCCAAACCATTCATACAGTTCTCGAAACAAAGACACGTTTCTCAAAACTTTTAACACATTTCACCTGTTTTCAAATACGTTCTAATTTGCTCAGCAAAACTCTACACAAAAATGGCATTATGTTGCACATATTTAACCATGCTCTCATTCAGAAAACACAAACACACAATATAATTAACTCAAGCATCACTAAATGAACACAAACAGCACACATTTATCCATGTGTGAACATTCAGTAGCACAACTGAAAACACACAGGTCAGGATCTCAGGATGAGATGAACAGGAGCACAAGTGATTATATGTTTTGGAAAATGAATCCTGGTAGTGGGAGACAAAGAAAAAGAGGAGGAGAAAATACAAATGAAGGGGATGAGGTTAAAGGTAATTCACAGTTCAAACAGTAATTTGTCCAGAAAGACATTATAAGTTATGCTAATGTTATTTAATTAAATTCAGATTGCGTAGAAAGCTAATAACGTTATCTTGTTACACTATCATTGACTCAAGTGCTTTGAGCTGATGTCAGTTTTAAATGTACAAGTAATCAGGACATTACTTGGTTTAACTGTTACACATGCTATCCTAAAAATAAAGTCCAGGGTTCAGGGTGGGAAATGGTACTGAAAGGTAATTTATTATTTAAATATATTAATATGATCTATTAAATCTCAAATATGGCGGCGAGCATAGCGGAAGTGATGTCTTTAGAACCCATGAAAGACTGAGATTAAGATGTTAGCTAGCATAAATACTGCACAAAATTTGCATGTGTGCAAACGCGTGATTGTGTGAAATTCATTGGCTTACCTTCATGGTTTAAAATAGAAGTATTTCCAACATTGGCATGTAACAAATTACCCCCCCCCCCCCGCCCCCCCGTATCGAAAATGTACCGTGTGTCTTATCGAACCGAACCGTGAATTTTGTGAAACGTTACACATATATATATATATATTATTTTACATTATTGAGCTGTATTTTCTATAATGTACTTCCATAATAAAATACATACCTGATATGACTTCTTATATAATTAGCATCAAACAAACAATATAATTCTTATTCTCAAGGATTAAAGATTAAGAATGTTTTTTATTTGCACCAATTAATATGTGGTGATATGCACTAAGCATTCAAATGCACTTTGAACAGAAGAAGAAGAAACAAACAGCATGGCACGCTTTTTCTCAGCATCCATTTCTTAGTGACTCGTCAATTCATAGCTTTTCAGTGTTAACCGTGAACTCTGTGTTGAATGAAACACATACCTCGAGTAATCAAGGCTTGAGTTAATCAGCCGAGAGTTCAGGGTATATACTGTATATGTGAAGATAAATTACATTTACATTTACATTTATGCATTTAGCAGACGCTTTTATCCAAAGCGACTTACAGTGCATTCAGGCTATACATTTTTTGTCAGTATGTCAAATTAACCTTGCTTTCTGAAATACACCCTTGTTCTGCTTTACTCTGACTACACACTCCTCAGATATTTAAGCCCCGTGCTTCCTTCTGTTAGTTGTCCAGTTGTTGTTAATGTTCACATGTCATGAAATCACTTTCTCCTTGTTAATTATTTATTAAACTGTATTTTGGGATTTATCTTTGTTTGAGCATGTTTAACATCAATTTACTTCTCATATAGTGTTGATTTGGAAATCCAAATTACAGGCATTTTTCTGCCAGGACATTATCCTTCAATTTTACTAACATTTCCATTAACTATTAAACTCAAAACTAAAAATGCAGGAACAAAACCTCTAAAACAATTGATTCAGATATTTTTTTTAGAGTGTAGAGATAAGAAAAGAAGAGTTGTTTTCTCCCAGTATCTCTGTGTCTGAATCTGATTCATGTTTAGATTATAAATGAGTTCATTTTACTTACTTTCTTCAGCTGGTTCCTTCCCTGCAGAACAGATCGAAAATATCAACACATGAGAGGAATAAAACATAACATGAAATCTTTAGAAATCTTTCAATACGATTGTACCTGTTAGTTTGTGTCTGTATTTGTAGAGGATCAATCCAACCAAACCCAGAAAAACACAGATGAGAACGGTGAAGAAAAGAGCCTTCCATGGACCTGATGAATCTGGTGGATCCAAGAAAATCAGTTTTGGTATAATAATGAAGCTTAAAAAATTAAGTCAGCATGAAATATAATGCACATTAGTGCTCCTGTTCATTTCATGTATGTAAACACCAGGTTTGGCATCATGATGTTAAACAAAGTTTTCCAAAAATAATTTCAATGTCAGTCTGTTTTTCACAAAAAAGCTACTGGATGACAAAGACTTGATAATATACTGGACTAGACTGTTATGATACTCTATTTTGTCCTCTTGCAGCTCAACGGCCTATTACTGAATCTGATAACACCAGTGGAGAGACAGTTCTTTTAGTTTGGAGCAGGGGCGTTGCAGGGGGTGGGAGGTGGGGAGGTGGGTTAGGACGATGAGGGGGAACACGATTTTTACCGAGTGGAAAGACATGGCAAATTTCTACTGAGGGGGACCAAACCCCCCAAATAAGAAGACACTGGTGCCATGCAATCCTTTATTTTGGCAGATAAAGTACAGTTGTCAGATTATACTTTCTGTGGTTCTAGTGTGATCATGCAAGGCATTGAGATGGGTTGCAGGAAGTTTCGGCTGCATCGTGTGCACTTACAGAGCGATCTGTGTACTGGTTTCATGAGAGTTGCAGTGTGTCCTTCACTTCCTGTGAAGGGGGTTGATTTTATCCTTGGAAATGACCTGGCAGGTGGAAAGGTAATGCCTGTTATTGAAGTAGTGGACGAACCAACTACGTTTTGTGACTTAGAGGTACTGTCTGGAACTTATCCTGATGTTTTCCCTGCCTGTGCTATTACACCTGCCCAGTCCTGCAGGGAAGGCGATGTAGTTGATCTTTCTAATTCATTCATGTTCCCACTTTTGTCTGGTGAGGCATCACTGAATATGAATTTGGAGAAGAAAGACAGTTCAAAGACAGAACACCAAGGTGTAGTTGGGTCTGATGCAGAATTACTTAAATTACCTGTCACATGAGAGAATTATTGCTGTGCAGAAAGAGGATAAAACACTTGTCACTTATTTTAATTCTGTGGTTTCTCTTTATAAAGCTAAAGGAAATACATTTGCTTATTTTCTTGACGATGACTTACTGATGAGGAAATGGTGTTCTCATGCTGACAAGAATTTAGATTGGAATGTTGTTTATCAGATTGTGGTCCTGTTTTCCTATCATCAACATGTCTTGTGCTTTGCTCATGATCACCAGCTTGCTGGTCATTTAGGAGTTAACAAGACATATAATATAATTCTAAGTCATTTCTTTTGGCCAGGATTAAAAAGAGATGTTGCTCATTACTGTTGTACTTGTCATACCTGTCAGATCGTTGGAAAGCCGAATCAGAGCATTCCACCTGCTCCTTTGAATCCTATACCTGCGATTGGCGAACTGTTCGAACATGTGATGGTAGACTGTGTTGGTCCACTACCAAAAACTAAGACGGGTAACCAGTTTTTACTAACTATCATGTGTGTTGCTACCAGATTTCCAGAGGCGATTCCTTTAAGAAAAATCACTGCGCCTGTTGTCAGCAACACTTTGGTGAAATTCTTTTCCATGTTTGGACTTTCTAAAGTAGTGCAAACCGATCAAGGTACACATTTTTTATCCAAACTTTTTAAACAAGTACTTGAATCACTGGAAATTTCTCATCGAATCTCAAGCGCGTACCATCCGCTGTGCCAGGGAGCACTTGAGCGTATTCACCATACTCTGAAGTCAATGCTTAAGAAATATTGTCAGGAAACTGATAAAGATTAGGATGAGGGAGTTACCTTAGTGTTATTTGCTGTCAGAGAGACCATTCAAGAATCTCTTGGTTTTAGCCCAGCTGAACTTGTGTTTGGACACCAAGTTAGAGGTCCACTGAAAGTTCTCAAAGAATGAATTTTACTGCCTAATCCAAATACAAACACTAGTGTACTGGATTATGTGAGTCAATTTCGAGATCGTCTGCGTACTGCTTGGTCGCTAGCTAGAGAATTGCTTGCCAAGGCTCAAAAAGATATGAAGAGCCAATATGTTAGGCGAGCGGTAGCGCGATCCTTTCAACCTGGTGACGAAGTGCTCATGTTGTTACCTGTTCCAGGATCATCTTTGTCTGTTTCATTGGTCCCTATGTTGTGAAAAAGAGAATGAGTGAAACTGATTATATGTTGTACACACCTGATCGAAAACGAAAAACCTGTGTTTGTCATCTAAACATGTTAAAAGCATATCATACTAGAGAGTCGTCAACGGCAAGTGCTGCGGAACAGACTGCAGGGCCCGCTGTCTCTCCTGTTGCGATAGCCGTGGATTTGACGTAATCTCCTGGTATTTTGGATATGGACACAGATGGCGTGGTTCTTCGCCATGCTTTTCAGCAAGGTGCAAGGTTAGCAAATTCAGAAATTTTAGAAGATCTTCACTCGTATCTTAATCATTTGACTGTGAATCAGAAAATAGACATTGTAAAATTACTTTCTGATTTAAATTTGTCTGTTTGGTGATGTTCCTACACAAACCAATGTTTTGCAACGCGATATTAAGGTGAATGGTGCTCGTCCTATTAAGCAGCATGCTTACCGTGTAAATATAGTGAAAATATCTGTTATGCGTCAAGAGGTAGAGTAACTGTTGGAAAATGGTCTAGCCAAGTCCAGTTGTAGTCCCTGGAGTTCTCCATGCCTACTTGTTCCTAAATCTGATGGCTCATTTCGATTCTGCACAGATTACCGTAAGATAAATGCTGTGACTGTGCCAGACAGTTATCCGTTACCTCGGATGGAGGGTTGTATAGATAACATCGGTTCTGCACGTTTCTTTACAAAGCTTGATATGCTAAAAAGATACTGGTCCCTCTCACCTCACAAGCTTTGGAGATTTCAGCATTCGTTACTCCAGATAATTTCCTTCAGTATACGCCGATGGCTTTTGGGCTTAGAAATGCTCCAGCAACTTTCTAACGCCTTGTTAATATCGTTTTACATGATGTACCAAATTGCAATGCGTATCTTGATGATCTAGTGTTGTATTCATTAAGTTGGACAGAACACGTTTGTCTGTTGAGAAAAGTGTTTGAACAACTTGTGAAAGCAAATTTGACACTTAACTTAGCAAAATGTGAATTTGGCAAAGCAACTGTTACTTACCTCGGTAAAGAAGTTGGTCAAGATCAAGTGCGACCAGTAGAGGCCAAGGTCACAGCCATAGCAGAATTTCCAGTTCCTACTACCCACAGCGAGTTTCGGAGGATCTTGGGAATGGCAGGCTATTATCGTGGCTTCTGTAAGAATTTGTCTACTGTTGTGAGCCCTCTTACTTCACTACTTAATCCATCTAAGTCTTATGAGTGGTCTTCTGAGAGTCAGCATGCTTTGATTCAGTTAAAACTTTGATGTGTAATGCACCTGTTTTAATGGCACCTGACTGTACACAACATTTTAAACTGGAGGTTGATGCAAGCACACTGGGTGCTGGAGCTGTTCTTATTCAGGAGGATTTTAATGGACTCGAACATCCTATCAGTTATTATTCTCGCAAGTTTAGCAAACATCAGTTAAATTATTCAACAATTGAAAAATAAGCTCTTGCTCTATTACTCTCATTACAGCACTTCGAAGTCTACGTTGGTTCCAGTAGTGCTCCGATTGTGGTATACACAGATCACAATCCTCTTGTGTTTTTTATCTCGTATGTACAATCACAATCAGCGCTTAATGCGTTGGGCTCTTGTTGTACAGAGTTACAACATATAAATCAGACATAAGAAGGGTTCGGAGAATGTCTTGTCTGATGCACTTTCGAGAGGGTAGTATTCTTGTTTTAACAAACGAGTTTTTTCTTAAGGGTGGGAGTATTACGTCCATAAACGTCCTTATATGAGTGTTTGTTTTTGTCTCTCTCTCCTGCTTGTCTTCTCTCCTTTGCCTGTCATTTTCTTAGGCTGCTCCCCCTTGAGTGCTGATTGGCTCACAAAGCTGTCAATCATCCTTAGGAGACTTGACGTCAACCTATCCGCTTCCAGTTAAGGAGTTAAAAGGATGCTGAAAAGAGGAATTGAGAGGCTTCTCTTTTTGCTCCCTGTTTGCTGTCATTTGCACTTGTTTTGAGTCATTATTAGTTTATGCCTAGATTCGTTGTGTTTGTTTCTTGATCTTTATAACCTCTTGGTTGTTGTTTTGTGTTGGTCTTTGTTACTTTGATTTGGATGGCGTTATTCTTTGATCTTTTAGTTACGCTCTATGACACTTACTCTTCACTTAAGAGGAAGGTGGATAGGGAAGATGCTGTACGATTTCCATTGTGCAACACTTAGGTAACTCTCTGTATAGAAACACCAGGTAAGAGGTGAACGCCACCCACTGTATGTTTGTTTGTTAGTTGAGAGTAGGGCAGTATACGGCGCTTGGCGCTAAATACTTATTTTCTCTTTTCTTCCTTAAGCTAGGTAAGGGGTTTAATTAAGGTAGAATTGGTTTTGTTTCTTTCTTTCTTTTGGTGTCACTAGCGTCGCCTTTCTCTTGGGTTGATTTGTTTAGGTCTTAGCTTCCTTTTTTCTCGAGTTGTAAATATTTGTATATGTTGATTGTCTCTTTAATGATTTATACTTTTGTAAATATACTTTATTGTATCATAACTGTTCACTTATATTCTTGTACTTAAATTATTTTATTAGTATCAGCCCTGCACAAAATGGCATTCAGCGACTTGACCAAGAACAAGAAAAGCAAGAAATCAAATGAAGACACCTTGAAGAAGGTATTGAGAAAGCTGGTCTGTTGTGTCAAGTTGATCAAGTTCTGCTCATAACACAACCCTGCTGAAAAAAACAATAGAACCCTGCCCAAAACACGATGGAACATGTATTGGTTTTAATGGAAACTATAAAGGTTTCTACTGATATGTGATAGATTATATTGGTGGGATGTTAAATCCTATTGGAAAAATTCCCAAAACACAATCGAAAATGGAATTTTGTAATGGTTTTACTGGAAAAATCGAATGGTTCATAATGGTATTTTAATGGATTTGTATTTAAACCTGCGCTTAACTCACTCTAGATGCCAGTTTGTTTGTTTTTAAATCAGTTTAGCCCGAATCCTACTTCCATTTGTATGTCTGCGTTTAACGCACGTGAAAACTGCATGCAACTTAAAGAGATAGTTCACCGAATAAAGAAAATTACCCTATGATTTTCTCACCCTCAAGCCAACCCTAGATGTATTATATGACTCTCTTCTTTCAGACGAAAACAGAGTTATATTTAAAAACGTCCTGGCTCTTCCAAGCTTTATAATAGCAGTGAATAGGGCTTGAGATTTTGAAGTCCAATAAAACGCATCCATCCTTCATAAGGAAGTGTCCCACATGGCTCCGGGGGTGAATAAAGGTCTCCTGCAGTGAATTGATGCATTTGTGTAAGAAAAATATCCATACTTAAAACTTTATAAACCATAATCTCAAGCTTCCGCTAATTGACCCTAAAAAAAAACTTCAAACACAATTAGCATGCAGAAAAATATGCTCTGCCACATAGAATTTACAAAGCACAAAATATTATAATATTAAAATAACCGTCTTTAACTTTTCACCAGGAAAAGTAACTGAGTCAACAGCTTTACCCATGTAAAGAAGGCTCAGATAACAACAAAACACCTATAAAACACAGCTCCCCCTTGGAGCTGGGAGAAAACATTACATTTCCCAAGATAAGTATAAAGCAGATTTCATTCAGCTGAGACACCAGTAATATTCTCAAGAGCTGTTGCTCATGGAATCACATTTAACCAGTAATTTCGTTTATTAGTGTAATTACATAAAGAGATAAAAGTGCACCAGGTAGAGAAAATAGATTTGTGTTAGTAAAATTAAACCTTAATAATAAAAATTGGTGCTAGAAACTTATTTCTATGCACATTATTTCATGAAAAACAAACTATTAAACAGAGAATTATAGCAGAAATATAACAAAATAAGAATTAAAACAGAGACGTTTTGTTATTTTTAGAAACAACAGTTTCACTTTCTAAAGAAACTTGCAAAAAAAAAACAAGGCTATAAAAGTAAATCATAAAAATGTATGAAAACAATTAAAACCCTCACTCATGATTAATGCAGATGAAGTTGAGTTTGTGGGTTTCAGGACGGCTGATCCAGCGCTGATCTCCTCCAGACTGAACTGCTCCTTTTCTCTTCTCGAGTTTGCAGTTTTCTGGTGTCGTTCCGTTCCCTGGAGCCCAGTTCTGATAGCACACGATCTCTCCACTCACCCAGAGCCACATGTTCATGCTGCAGTAGTTGTGTAAACCTAACCACACCTCCGCAGTAGATGCTAGTTTAACCACGTTCATCACACGACGCTGAATCTCTTCTGAATGAACCGAGACCAGATCCACATGATTCTGTCTGCAGTATCTCAGAGCTTCAGACCACGTCAGATTCTCTCGGATCACAATCAGTTTATCTGGAAACCAAACAAAGCACAAGCAGAAACTGATCAAAAACTACATGCACTGGATGAAATTGTCATGTCCAGTGTTGAGGAAAGTTACTTTTAAAAGTAATGCATTACAATATTGTGTTTGTCCCTAAAAAGTAACTAATTACGTTACTTAGTTACTTTTTATGTAATGCGTTACGTTTCTTTTGAGTATACTTTTTAAATCTGGGCAGGGCTTGCTTGTTTATGTTTTAAATGTAATATTTTTGGAAAATGCAAAGCCCTTTCACACCAAAAGTGAAATGAATACGGCTCAAAAAGGACATGCAAATTCACGTCTGTACAGTAGGCAAATAACATGAAGAATATGACGCAGAAGAAAGGTCAACACTATTCAGAAATAACTCAAATAAAACACAAATATGTCATTTTTGCTTAATAGTATAGTTGAATTGGATCGTTGAAGGTCAGCAGCAAAGACATTGGTTAATAAAATTAGATTAAATTTTCAACGATTGTATCGTGAAAAGCAATATCCAAATTATCTTGAAAAAAGCGCTATACAAATAATCTTGAATTTAATTGAATTAAATACATAAATTTAATTTGTTTTATTTAACGTTTAATTATTGCAGTTTGTTTAATATTTTGAGTTTACATTTGACTGTTTTATTGATTTTGAGGAACACTGAATGTGTTTATGTGCAGGTGAGATGAGTAAATACATGATGATATTAAGCCTAGAACTACAGTAAGGCATGTTCACACACAATGCTCTGCACTTACTCCTGATTTTCTCAACACCAGAGACACCAGAGCTGTCACTCAATACATCAGAAACAAAGTAACTGGAGTTACATATTTGAAAAAGTAACTCAGATATTTCCTTCTAAATTAAAAAAGTAATGTGTGACTTTATTAGTAACTTAAAAGTAATCTGATTACTTAAATCGCATTACCCCCAACACTGGTCATGTCAGACATGTAGCATGAACTTTAAGAGATCTGGAGGTGATGGATGGATTGTGTGTGTTTTGTGAGGATCTACTCACCTTCATGACACACAAAAGGAAAACTGTTGTTGCAAGAGATGTCGTTCCATTTTCCCTGAACGTTTGGCTCGATCACTGCACAGTTTTCAACACCTCCATAATTATCAGGTTGATCAGGATACCAGTATCTGAATGAGGAGTTACTCTGATCTGACCACTGCCATGAGTTTTCTCTGACTTTGAACAGACCCATCCAGACACGTCCATACTTCTTCAGTTCGTTCATTTCGTTCATGTTGTCGATGGTGGCCAGATCTGTGTAATTCTCTCTGCAGTATCTCTGAGCTTCAGTCCAGGTCTTCATCTCATTTATAAAGTGATACTGACGCTGAACACATTTAGATACGGAGCAGAGAGCTGTGAAAGAGAGGCTTTGCTTTAATTATTTTCATATAAGGATCAAACCGAATGAAACTAGAAACCATAAATAAAACCCCAAACACGCTCACCAATGAGAAGAGTGAAATACAGAGTTTGGTCCATTTCTGAGGAAGAAACTATATTATATTCCTCTTGAAATAAAATATAATCATGCAATTAAAACATTTAATCAACATAACATCTTTAAGACAAAATATATCAAAGTGAAAATATGTCTAAAGTGGTAGAAGGATGAACATGTGAGTTGTTCTTACTTTTAGGTGTGTGTTTCGGTCCTCAGTCTGATGTTTCTGTCTGCCGCTTTGAAGCACTTGTTCACTCTATATCTGTTCTCATCCATCAATCACATCACATGATTTGTTTATTACTCTAAACAAAGGCCTTTTTCTTTTTTCTTCCTCGTTTACACATTTTGCATGTGTGTGTGTGTGTGTGTGTGTGTGTGTGCTGTGTTTTCGATGCTATAATTCTGGAATTCTTTGGAAAGGATTTAATTACATTCAAATTAGGACGCTTCCAAAGAATTACAGAATTATAGCATCGAAGACACAGCACACACACACACACACACACACGCACACATGCAAAATGTGTAAATGAGGAAGAAAAAAGAAAAAGGCCTTTGTTTAGAGTAATAAACAAATCATGTGATGTGATTGATGGATGAGTACAGATATCTTCGGTGAACTTGACACAAAGAGTCAAGTCAGATATTCGACAGTCATAATTACTGACTTTAACACACAGGGAAAATATACAGATGCCTCATAGATACAAACGAAGGTAAATAATGTTCTGCATTTCCGTTTTGAGCTCCCAAGCGAACTTGTGAAGCGGAATAAAGTACAAAGGTGTTTGTGGCGTTCTTACCTGAAGTCTCTATAGGGTTCAAGGTTCTTTATTATTTGTCACATACACAATCATACAGGGTATAATCAGTAGTGAAATGTAGGTCAGGACAGGTCCGCTCAGTGGAAAGTGCAAAAAAAAAAAATATAATAATAATAATAAAATAGAAAATAAAATAAGCAATAAAACAATGAAACATAACACAAGAGAATATATATATAAATATAGGTGAGAATGAAAAAGGGAACAAATAATAAAATAAAATGAGTAAGATGTGCAATGAGATAAAATGTGCAATACAGTTACTGTGGATAATAAATATTAATAATAAACACGGAAGTGCAAGAGAATATGCAAATAGGTTGTACCGGGTATGTACACATAGCAGCAGTGTGGATGATGGAGAATAATGGATGTGTTTACAGTTTATTAAATTGAGTCCTGTGGATGTTATGATGTTATGAGACTGAGTTTAGGAGCCTGATGGCCTGAGGGAAGAAACTCCTCCTCAGTCTCTCGGTTTTTGCCATCATGCTCCTGAAGCGCTTGCCAGATGGCAGTGAAATGAAAAGATGGTTACCGGGGTGATTCGAGTCCTTGATGATTTTAGCAGCTCTGCTTCTGCAGCGTTTGAGGTAGATGTCCTGCAGAGAGGGGAGAGCAGACCCTGAGATGCGCTCAGCTAAGCGCACGACTCTCTGTAGAGCTTTGCAGTCCTGGTTTGTGGCATTATTATACCACACTGAGATGCACTGAGTCAGAACACTTTCTATGGCCCCTGAATAGAAAGTTTTCAGGATAGCTGGTGAGACCCTGAATTTCCTCAGCTGCCGCAGATGGTACGATAAGGAGATTCACCAGTAAAGTGATAATAATCGACAACATGCCTGTGAAAATACACACAGACTCACATAAAACAAAGGGTAGGGTAGACCGGGAAGTGTTGCAACACATGGTTAGTTGTCAGTTTGACAAGTCAGAAAGAGCGCTGTGCTGACATCAATAATTATTCACTCCCATCACATGCTTGAGCTTACAGGAGAAGTGGCATGTGACTGTGAGCAACACTGTAGATTTAAAGACCAAAACAAATATTTTCAAACAATTAAGTCTTTAGTTTAACTTTTTTTTGGGGGGGGCCTTTCACATACAGGGCTCAGACCAGGATTAGGCCATAGTTTAATTTAATTTAAGGATATTTAAGTAGTTTTTATAAACGAGCCTCAGGAAAAAACATTACTGCTGTGCATTTTGAGACAAAATAAAGGCACTGATATATTATAATATTAGTATATATTTATATTTATCATATATGGGATCATATAGCCTAATCACCCAGACCCTGACGATTTTACTCTGAGTACCGGCAACATGTCAGAAGTACAGGTATGCACAAAAAAGTGCAGGTACTGTAAAGGATAAAATATAGAAGTACTGCGTACCGGTGCGGAGCGGACCACTTCAAGCACTGACAGTGACCCGTCGCGATCACGCGCTAAACAACGCTGTGAAATCCAGTAAGAAGCACTCGAGCTCAGCACATCACATCTCTTTCATTTAAACTAGTTTAAAGCCAAATCAATCGGACCTGTTATCCTCATCAACACTGACGCAACAACGACCCAGTTAGAAGACGTTTAAACCACAAATCACCCACATTTACCAGTTTTACTGTAGTGACAATAACGGTAACAGTGTGGATATTCATATTTAATATTATATTATTAATATACTATGTTAAAGGAGTAATGGCATATAATTACATTATCAGTTGATGTGGATTTGTAATTGACTAAATGTCTTTAGGCTACTGTTTTTCAATGCAAACACCATAGAAACTATATAGTTAGGTACTTTTTTACCATGGTAATGAGGTGCTGTAGTTTTGGTTCTGTATAAAAGATGAGGCTGTTATTTTCCACAAAGGTACTGTCAAATGTACATCTGCACCCCAACTCAAGCTAATGTGCATTTCTAAGAGACAACACGTGTAATATTACATGTTCAGTGCCGGTGCCACTGCTCTCCGATGTTAGTCTGGAGCCCTGATGATATCAATTGTACTGTACAATGTTAATGTAATTAGAATTTCAACTGTTTAATTTTAAATTAAATAAATAGCTTTAATAAATCATTATTTATTTTAGTTTTAAAATAAGATTATTGTACAATGCATAACACACACACACACACTCACACATAAACACACACGCAACATTCATACAAACACACACACACACACACACACACAGAGAGAGAGAGAGAGAGAGACAGACACACACACACAATTGTTTTTGCGCTAAATTTTTTCATAAAAGAAATACAATAACGCTTTTCCCCCTTTAAATAGTTCAGTCTACACATAAAGGATTATTCTGTTTTCTTCATCAGATTTCTTGTATAATATAAAGTATAAAGTGTAAGTGAGGGTCTTATTTCAACAGACTACATGTCTGTCCCAGCCTGTGTTACAGCTCAGCCCAGTACACAGAATAGAACAGAACTCTGAACCTGACATTAACTAAGCACAGTCTGTAAGTCAGGTTTATTAGTAAGAGAAATGTGCTTAGCGTTGATCACAGTGTGAGAGATCTAGCGCAAACATATTCTCAAACTAAACCTGTTACAACCATCCATGAAAAAATCTAACTCACCGAGACAGACTCGTCCGTTAAATCACAGAGATCGAATATAGTCACATATAAACGGTACAATAGACGCAAATCAGCGAGAGTCCAAAGCGTGACATTCCTTTTAGGCTACTTTCATTTTATAAACGGTCAGATGATCCATAACGCTTCATATAGCCTACAGCTCAGCTACAGATTGATGTTAAACAAAGTTTTCCAAAAATAATTTCAATGTCAGTCTGTTTTTCACAAAAAAGCTACTGGATGACAAAGACTTGATAATATACTGGACTAGACTGTTATGATACTCTATTTTGTCCTCTTGCAGCTCAACAGCCTATTACTGAATCTGATAACACCAGTGGAGAGACAGTTCTTTTAGTTTGGAGCAGGGGCGTTGCAGGGGGTGGGGGGTGGGGAGGTGGGTTTGGACGATGAGGGGGAACACGATTTTTACAGAGTGGAAAGACATGGCAAATTTCTACTGAGGGGGACCAAACCCCCCAAATAAGAAGACACTGGTGCCATGCAATCCTTTATTTTGGCAGATAAAGTACAGTTGTCAGATTATACTTTCTGTGGTTCTAGTGTGATCATGCAAGGCATTGAGATGGGTTGCAGGAAGTTTCGGCTGCATCGTGTGCACTTACAGAGCGATCTGTGTACTGGTTTCATGAGAGTTGCAGTGTGTCCTTCACTTCCTGTGAAGGGGGTTGATTTTATCCTTGGAAATGACCTGGCAGGTGGAAAGGTAATGCCTGTTATTGAAGTAGTGGACGAACCAACTACGTTTTGTGACTTAGAGGTACTGTCTGGAACTTATCCTGATGTTTTCCCTGCCTGTGCTATTACACCTGCCCAGTCCTGCAGGGAAGGCGATGTAGTTGATCTGTCTAATTCTTTCATGTTCCCACTTTTGTCTGGTGAGGCATCACTGAATATGAATTTGGAAAAGAAAGACAGTTCAAAGACAGAACACCAAGTTGTAGTTGGGTCTGATGCAGAATTACTTAAATTACCTGTCACATGAGATAATTATTGCTGTGCAGAAAGAGGATGAAACACTTGTCACTTATTTTAATTCTGTGGTTTCTCTTGATATAGCTAAGGGAAATACATTTGCTTATTTTCTTGACGATGACTTACTGATGAGGAAATGGTGTTCTCATGCTGACAAGAATTTAGATTGGAATGTTGTTTATCAGATTGTGGTTCTGTTTTCCTATCATCAACATGTCTTGTGCTTTGCTCATGATCACCAGCTTGCTGGTCATTTAGGAGTTACCAAAACATATAATAGAATTCTAAGTCATTTATTTTGGCCAGGATTAAAAAGAGATGTTGCTCATTACTGTTGTACTTGTCATACCTGTCAGATCGTTGGAAATCCGAATCAGAGCATTCCACCTGCTCCTTTGAATCCTATACCTGCGATTGGCGAACTGTTCGAACATGTGATGGTAGACTGTGTTGGTCCACTACCAAAAACTAAGACGGGTAACCAGTTTTTACTAACTATCATGTGTGTTGCTACCAGATTTCCAGAGGCGATTCCTTTAAGAAAAATCACTGCGCCTGTTGTCAGCAACGCTTTGTGAAATTCTTTTCCATGTTTGGACTTTCTAAAGTAGTGCAAACCGATCAAGGTACACATTTTTTATCCAAACTTTTTAAACAAGTACTTGAATCACTGGAAATTTCTCATCGAATCTCAAGCGCGTACCATCTGCAGAGCCAGGGCGCACTTGAGCGTTTTCACCATACTCTGAAGTCAATGCTTAAGAAATATTGTCAGGAAACTGATAAAGATTGGGATGAGGGAGTTACCTTAGTGTTATTTGCTGTCAGAGAGACCATTCAAGAATCTCTTGGTTTTAGCCCAGCTGAACTTGTGTTTGGACACCAAGTTAGAGGTCCACTGAAAGTTCTCAAAGAATGAATTTTAGTGCCTAATCCAAATACAAACACTAGTGTACTGGATTATGTGAGTCAATTTCGAGATCGTCTGCGTACTGCTTGGTCGCTAGCTAGAGAATTGCTTGCCAAGGCTCAAAAAGATATGAAGAGCCAATATGTTAGGCGAGCGGTAGCGCGATCCTTTCAACCTGGTGACGAAGTGCTCATGTTGTTACCTGTTCCAGGATCATCTTTGTCTGCTCGTTTCATTGGTCCCTATGTTGTGAAAAAGAGAATGAGTGAAACTGATTATATGTTGTACACACCTGATCAAAAACGAAAAACCTGTGTTTGTCATGTTAAAAGCATATCATACTAGAGAGTCGTCAACGGCAAGTGCTGCGGAACAGACTGCAGGGCCCGCTGTCTCTCCTGTTGCGATAGCCGTGGATTTGACGTAATCTCCTGGTATTTTGGATATGGACACAGATGGCGTGGTGCTTCGCCATGCTTTTCAACAAGGTGCAAGGTTAGCAAATTCAGAAAATTTAGAAGATCTTCACTCGTATCTTAATCATTTGACTGTGAATCAGAAAATAGACATTGTAAAATTACTTTCTGATTTAAATTTGTCTGTTTGGTGATGTTCCTACACAAACCAATGTTTTGCAACGCGATATTAAGGTGAATGATGCTTGTCCTATTAAGCAACATGCTTACCGTGTAAATATAGTGAAAATATTTGTTATGCGTCAAGAGGTAGAGTATCTGTTGGAAAATAGTTTAGCTAAGTCCAGTTGTAGTCCCTGTAGTTCTCCATGCCTACTTGTTCCTAAATCTGATGGCTCATTTCGATTCTGCATAGATTACCGTAAGGTAAATGCTGTGACTGTGCCAGACAGTTATCCGTTACCTCGGATGGAGGATTGTATAGATAACATCGGTTCTGCACGTTTCGTTACAAAGCTTGATATGCTTAAAGGATACTGGTCCCTCTCACCTCACAAGCTTTGGAGATTTCAGCATTCGTTACTCCAGATAATTTCCTTCAGTATACGGCGATGACTTTTGGGCTTAGAAATGCTCCAGCAACTTTCCAATGCCTTGTTAATATCGTTTTACATGATGTACCAAATTGCAACGCGTATCTTGATGATCTAGTGTTGTATTCATTAAGTTGGACAGAACACGTTTGTCTGTTGAGAAAAGTGTTTGAACGACTTGTGAAAGCAAATTTGACACTTAACTTAGCAAAATGTGAATTTGGCAAAGCAACTGTTACTTATCTTGGTAAGGAAGTTGGTCAAGGCCAAGTGCGACCAGTAGAGGCCAAAGTCACGGCCATAGCAGAATTTCCAGTTCCTACTACGCACAGAGAGTTTCGGAGGATCTTGGGAATGGCAGGCTATTATCGTGGCTTCTGTAATAATTTTTCTACTGTTGTGAGCCCTCTTACTTCACTACTTAGTCCATCTAAGTCTTATGAGTGGTCTTCTGAGAGTCAGCATGCATTCGATTCAGTTAAAACTTTGATGTGTAATGCACCTGTTTTAATGGCACCTGACTGTACACAACATTTTAAACTGGAGGTTGATGCAAGCACACTGGGTGCTGGAGCTGTTCTTATTCAGGAGGATTTTAACATCCTACATCGAACATCCTATCAGTTATTATTCTCGCAAGTTTAGCAAACATCAGTTAAATTATTAAACAATAAAAAAAAATAAGCTCTTGCTCTAGTACACGCATTACAGCACTTCGAAGTCTACGTTGGTTCCAGTAGTGCTCCGATTGTGGTATACACAGATCACAATCCTCTTGTGTTTTTTATCTCGTATGTACAATCACAATCAGCGCTTAATGCGTTGGGCTCTTGTTGTACAGAGTTACGACATAGAAATCAGACATAAGAAGGGTTCGGAGAATGTCTTGTCTGATGCACTTTCGAGAGGGTAGTATTCTTGTTTTAACAAACGAGTTTGTTCTTAAGGGTGGGAGTGTTAAAGTCCATAAATGTCCTTATAGGAGTGTTTGTTTTTGTCTCTCTCTCCTGCTTGTCTTCTCTCCTTTGCCTGTCATTTTCTTAGGCTGCTCCCCCTTGAGTGCTGATTGGCTCACGAAGCTGTCAATCATCGTTAGGAGACTTGACGTCAACCTATCCGCTTCCAGTTAAGGAGTTAAAAGGATGCTGAAAAGAGGAATGCAGAGGCGTTTTAGACGTGGAAGAGGAACAATGGATTCAATTATCAAATTAGAATCAGATATTAGGAAAGCTTTGATCAATAAAGAAACAATAAAAGCAGTTTTCTTTGATGTTGAGAAAGCTTATGATATGTTATGGAAAGAGGGTTTGCTAATCAAATTAGATTAAATAGGAATAGGTGGAAAAATAGTTTTTAATTGAAAGAAATATTAAAGTAAAGGTTGGAGATTATATTTCAAGGGAGGGAAGTATTGAGAATGGCACTCCGCAAGGAAGTGTCATAAGTCCCTTGTTATTTATAATTATGATTAATGATGTTTTTGCAACAATAGGGGAAAATATAAATAAATCTTTGTTTGCAGATGATGGAGCTTTGTGGCTTAGAGGTAGAAATGTTGAGTATATTGTTAATAAAATGCAAACAGTTTTAATAAGTGTTGAAAAGTGGTCTTATAAATGGGGTCTTAAATTTTCTGTAGATAAAACTAAATATATTTTCTTTACAAATAAAAGGAGAAGTATAGATTTAAAGTTGAAATTATATAATAAAGAGTTAGAACAAGTTAAAGTGATAAGATTTTTAGGTATGTGGTTTGATGCAAAAGTTACATGGAATAATCACATAAGTAAGATGGAGGGAAAATGTAAAAAGATTTTGAATGTAATGAGGTGTATTTCTGGACGAGAGTGGGGAGCTGACAGATTGGCATTAAAAACCATTTATTCAACAATGATTAGAGCAATATTAGACTATGGATGTATTGTATATGGTTCAGCAGCTAAGTCGCAGTTAGGAAAATTAGAAAGAATTCAATCACAAGCTTTGAGAATTTGTTTTGGAGCTTATCCTTCCTCCCCAGTTTCAGCGTTACAGGTAGAGATGGGGGAAATGCCGGTTCATCTAAGAAGAAAACAACTGATTTTGACGTATTGGGCTAACTTAAAAGGCCAACAGGAATACTTGAGGCTTGTTGGGAGCATGGGAAAAGTTAAGTCAATAGTTTTGGTTGGATCATTAAAGATTTAGTGCGGGAGATGGAACTAAATGAGTATAGAGTTATTCCAACGGTAATTTTACCAATGATACCTTTATGGATTTTACCACAACCAAAGATTGATTTATTCTTACTGGAAGCAAGACAAGATACAGATCAGGAGTTACTAGAGGCAGAGTTGACAAAACAGTATATTGGGATTAAGTATGAACAGTATGTTAAAGTATTTACTGATGCATCTAAGCATCCACAGAATGGTCAGGTGGGAGTAGCGTATGTTATTCCAAGGTTGAAAGTGTCTGGGGGGGAAAAGAATATCAAATTATGTGTCAGTGTTATATATGGATATATAGTGGAAAGAAGTAAGCTAATCGTTGAACTTCAAAAGAATGGAGAGCAGCAAGTAACATTAAAAGAGATTTTGAATCCAGTAGGAGGGGATAGTCTGTTAATAAAGTTTCTAAAAACAACTCAGTTAATTCATAGAATATAGATTATTATTATTATTATTGTAATTCCTTTTCTCTGGGCTGGGAGGGACTTGGGCTGTAAATGGAGGAGCTGAACACGCAGCAACATCGAAAGCTTGAGTTCTGATAGGTCTGGGGAAAAGGGAATTCAAGTCTCTGATCCATTGCTTCAGTAGATGGAGGTAATGCTCAATTTGTGAATGCGAGCCGCCAATAAAAAACAAATAAGAAGAAGAAGAATGGAGAGGCTTCTCTTTTTGATCCCTGTTTGCTGTCATTTGCACATGTTTTGAGTCATTATTAGTTTATGCCTAGATTCGTTGTGTTTGTTTCTTGATCTTTATAACCTCTTGGTTGTTGTTTTGTGTTGGTCTTTGTTACTTTGATTTGGATGGCGTTATTCTTTGATCTTTTAGCTAAGCTCTATGACTAGGGATGGGTACCGAAACTCGGTATTTAATCGGTCTCGGGGCTAAATTATAAAAGACCGGAGTATCGATAAGCTCTGACGTTAACGGTTCTGTTATCGGTACTGGAGAAATTAAGAAAACACACATACATTTATTATTGCTATATATACACATTATCTTGAAAATTCTATCCCGCCAGAGTCACCAGCTGTTTTTATGAGCAATAATATTCAAAAATTTGTCTATGATGCATTTTTGCTATTCCCAAATCAGAAGCGCGATCGCTCACGTGGATGAGTTCAGCACGCGCAACATGATAGTTTATGATAGAAGAGAGAACTAACCATTAAAACATGCTTACACTTTAGGCCTGTGGCTGTTATATTAAACTGAATTTATTTAATGTTTTTTTTTAGCTTCTAAAGATTATAGCCGTGTTTCTTCTAGCACAACTTCCTTCCCTTCACAGCGGCGTGCATTCGTTCCTCCCTGACCAAAACTCAACGTCAGAATCAGATCAATCGTCTGTCGATTGTTGTAAAATGCCGTCTTTACAGTTACTAAATTGCTGGACATGTTTGATAATAAAACGTTGAAAGTACAATCCACACGAGAGACGCTGTTCCTCAGGCTGAAGTGCGTGTGTGTGTGTTTGCGTGCGTGTGTGTGTGTGTGTGTGTGTGCGCGTGCACGGCGCGCTCCAAAACAGACAAGCAAAGTACACTTTGAGCTTCGGGCGCGTCCAAACGATCAAATACACACACAATATGTAAAAAACGGACGGCTTGGAGAGTATTCACTTAAACAGTTTATATCTTCAAGTGAACGAGAACAGTTGGGAGAAAATTGTGTGTCAATATTTTGTCTCAGTGACAGATTGGAACTTCTTCAATGTTAATCAAAGAACAAAATACAAAGACAAAATCACTCACAGCTCTTAATCTGAATAAAGTAATAGCTTTAATAAGCATTAATCTATCAATATATACAGTGAAAACTATGCAGTGTTCATTTATATTTGATCACTTTTAGATTTATTTTGTAGCTATTATTTACCTGAACATTAATGTAGTAGACCATCATAGATAAATGAAAGCACTGTGTTATTTTTTTTGTACATTTGTTTTATGGTATGACAAATGGTATATTTGTGAGTTTATTTAACTTTGTTTCTTTGTTCATGTTCTTACTCTATCTTATCTTATGTATATAAAACACTAAAAATGCCTGCACACTGGTGCATTTACAAATTGATGTTTTATATTTATTTAATGAAATATTTCTTTAACATTTCAGAATATAAAGCCATGTTAATTAAGCTGCTAATCTATCATAGAAATATATATTTCATACATATATGTGTATGTATGTATGTATATATATATATATATAAATAACAAAAAGTACCGATAAGAATACCGTTAAAGTACCGGACCGATAAGCAGTATCGATAAGAGTAGTAGTACCGTTAAAACCTTAACGATACCCATCCCTATCTATGACACTTACTCTTCACTTAAGAGGAAGGTGGATAGGGAAGATGCTGTACGACTTCCATTGTGCAACACTTAGGTAACTCTCTGTATAGAAACACCAGGTACGAGGTGAACGCCACCCACTGTATGTTTGTTTGTTAGTTGAGAGTAGGGAAGTATACGGCGCTTGGCGCTGAAGACTTATTTTCCCTTTTCTTCCTTTAACTAGGTAAGAGGTTTAATTAAGGTAGAATTGGTTTTGTTTCTTTCTTTCTTTTGGCGTCACTAGCGTCCCCTTTCCCTTGGGTTGATTTGTTTAGGTCTTATCTTCCTTTTTCTTGAGTTGTAAATATTTGTATACGTTGATTGTCTCTTTAATGATTTATACTTTTGTAAATATACATTGTTATTATATGGATTCTTTCACTTTATATAATAAATCCACTTTCGTTGGCAGTTCGTGTCTTGCATTTTCTCTTGCTACCTCCACCATTCCACAGTTTTTCCATAATCTCAATGTTACTCCTTTTTTCCCTAGACAATCTTAAAAGGGGTCGTAACAACAGGGTTGTTGAACTCGTGACGGAACCAGCGGATCTCCAGCGCTTCAGTGTTCTCAGGAGGAGAGATCCAGCAGGGCAGAATCACTGTGGATCCCACATGAGGAACCACTACAGTGGACCCCTACATCCCTACATTATTAAACCTTTATTTAACCAGGAATTAAAAACTCTTGAGATTTAGAATCTCATTTACAAGAGGGTCCGAGTTTACGAGTTTAGTAAGGTTTACGCTCTGCTAAGCCACTGGCTCCGAAGTGTCGTTGGTTCGAGTCCCGCGTGGTAAAACTTTCGGTCTTGTAACCCGAAGGTCATGAAATGGATGAGGATACATTATATATTAGATGCACGTTTGGGAATGTCCCATTCGTTGTGGAATTCACAGATTCAAACTGATTGGGTGTAAAGTGCATCCTGTGCATCATTGCTACAATATTGACAACAACTGACGTTTTTGTACTTTATTTAATACCTACGTTTTCAAGAGTTAAGACGTATGTATTCTAGTGCAATAACATAACATAGAAATCGATCACATATGTTACTCGATAAATACTATTTGTTCACCTCATCTAGACTGTGTGAAATATGTAGCTAAGCCATAAAACTGAATGAAATCCAAACATGTTTGTGTTTTTACCTGAAGTCTTTATGAAGAGATTCACCAATAAAGCGATAACAACTGACAACATGCCTGTGAAAATACAGACAGACTCACATAACACAATCTCTGAGGGAGATTCTTCTGGATATGAGAGATTATTAATCGATGTCGTCTGACGTATTCAAAAAGGAATCAACACACCGAGACAAAGACTCCTCCGTTAAATCGGTTTAGAAGAATTTGATCCATTAGACACAACAATAGAGTCCAATATAAATAATAAACAGACAAAAATCAGTCTGAATAAAACACGCTCTTGATTTCTCCTCCTACTTTACTTTCAGTCCGATGATGCATCAGTGTCAGATGTCCTCAGATGATGGATACGCTTCATATTCGGTGAGATTATGTTAGATGTGATTTTATGTAATGATGTTTGCGTGTTTTCTGTTGTTATGAGGCGCGAGGCGATTGAACATAATGAAAAATCCACACAGATCTTCTTCTTTCTGTTCGTGTGTTTGACAGAAGAACAGCGTTGGGAAAATGTACATATGGTAATCAAGGTTTGTGTTTTGTTTGACCCTGTTGGATCTGATCCTCTAATAGGGTTAGGACAACACAGAGACTTTGAGAAAAATGCTATAGCCTATTGTAAATCTCCAGAAATTGAAATCAAAATATGGGTTATTTTAATTAGCAGAAGTAATTACCAAAATAGTGAAATATTATGATAAATACTTTGGTAAAGTACACTTAAACAAAACAAATTGTGTATGTGATGTGTTTCATGTAACTATTTACAAATGTGTTGTCACATTTATGTTGATATACACTACAGGCACAGAAAAATAGCGCCACCTACAGTCAGGTAAGGGAGAGTTTAGTCCATTGATAACCAATAATTCTCCCAATCATAACTGTTCACTTAAATTCTTATATTAGTATCAGCCCTCCACAAGATGGCATTCAGCGACATGACCAAGAACAAGAAAAGCAAGAAATCAAATGAAGACACCTTGAAGAAGGTATTGAGACAACTGGTCTGTTGTGTCAAGTTGACCAAGTTCTGCTCATAACACAACCCTGCTGAAAAAAACAATAGAACCCTGCCCAAAACACGATGGAACATGTAATGGTTTTAATGGGAATGGTATTGGTTTTAATGGAAACTATAAAGGTTTCTACTGGTATGTGATGGATTATATTGGTGGGATGTTAAATCCTATTGGAAAAATTCCCAAAACACACTACAAAAAGGAATTTTGTAATGGTTTTACTGGAAAAATCAAATGGTTCATTATTGGTATTTTAATGTATTTTTATTTAAACCTGCGCTTAACTCACTCTAGATGCAAGTTTTTTTTTTTTTTTTTTGTTTAGCCCGAATCCTACTTCCATTTGTATGTCTGCGTTTAACGCACGTGAAAACTGCTAGCAACTTAAAGAGATAGTTCACCGAATATTTAAAATTACCCTATGATTTTCTCACCCTCAAGCCAACCCTAGATGTATTATATGACTCTCTTCTTTCAGACGAAAACAGAGTTATATTTAAAAACGTCCTGGCTCTTCCAAGCTTTATAATAGTAGTGAATAGGGCTTGAGATTTTGAAGTCCAATAAAACGCATCCATCCTTCATAAGGAAGTGTCCCACATGGCTCCGGGGGTGAATAAAGGTCTCCTGCAGTGAATTGATGCATTTGTGTAAGAAAAATATCCATACTTAAAACTTTATAAACCATAATCTCCAGCTTCCGCTAATTGTTTTACATGCATACACAAAATAAATAAACCCCAAAATGCCCCCGACCCTAAAAAAAAACTTCAAACACAATTAGCATGCAGAAAAATATGCTCTGCCACATAGAATTTACAAAACACAAAATATTATAATATTAAAATAACCCTCTTTAACTTTTCAACAGGAAAAATAACTGAGTCAACAGCTTTACCCATGTAAAGAAGGCTCAGATAACAACAGAACACCTATAAAACACAGCTCCCCCTTAGAGCTGGGAGAAAACATTACATTTCCCAAGATAAGTATAAAGCAGATTTCATTCAGCTGAGACACCAGTAATATTCTCAAGAGCTGCTGCTCATGGAATCACATTTAACCAGTAATTTCGTTTATTAGTGTAATAACATAAAGAGATACAAGTGCACCAGGTAGAGAAAAAATTTAACCTTAATAATACAAATTGGTGCTAGAAACTTTGAGAGCACATTATTTCATGAAAAACAAACTATTAAACAGAGAATTATAACAGAATTATGACAACAAAATAAGAATTAAAACAAAAGTTTTGTCATTTTTTAAAAGCAGAAACGTCTCAGGTTACGTATGTAACCATGGTTCCCCGAGTGGGGAACGAGACACTGCGTCCCCTAGGGGTCGCTACGGGGAACGCCCTCAGCGTGACTCGGTCTGAAGATACATATGAAAAAACACCACCTGTTGGCCGGCGACAGCCCATGACGTCACTACCGGCGTGCCACAATAAAAGTGCCGCCGGGAGAATACATCATCAGCTTCTTTGTCTGAAGCTTGCGTCCGAAGCATGGCTCGAAGCCTAGGGGACGCAGTGTCTCGTTCCCCACTCGGGGAACCATGGTTACATACGTAACCTGAGACGTTCCCCTTCATGGGAACTCGAACTGCGTCCCCTAGGGGTCGCTACGGGGAACGTTATACCAACTTCACCATGCTGAGGGGAATGCAAGCCAATTTCTCAAAAAAGGCGAGCACCAAGCCAGCTCTACCCGGCTAAGGGAGTTGCCCCTGGGACGGCTGATGGCTGTCAGTGATATTATCCCCTTCGGCCAAAGGCCCGAGCTGCATACCCTAGTACTTACCTGCTTTTCTAGGTGCCGGGATTACCGGGCCTAGGGTAGAGCTCAAAGTCTTGGAATCAGAAAAAGATTCCTTTAAGGGGATATGGCCAGGCACCTGCTCACTAGGTCCTGGCCGATCACTCAGGGGTTATCACTTGCTCTCAAGCTTACCGAGGGAACTGTCTCAACAGACCTCTTGGTAGCGTACACCCCTTTCTTTTCCCTTTTTTTTTTTTTTTTTTTGGACCCAACATATATGGGACAGGGGAGCGGGGCCCAAGGCACAAGCCGGGGCTTTAACCAACTCAAAAAAGGGCACGAAGCTGTGCGCGTAACCCTACCCTTACGGGATTTTTAGAAAGAACGCAGAATCTTTGATGTGCGGACTTACCACTGAGTGGATTTTAGAAAGTGCCCAAAGTCTAACGTGCGCACTTACCATAACATGGATTTTTAGAAAAGAACGCAGAACACTTGATGTGCGATCTTACCACTGAGTGGATTTTAGAAAGTGCCCAAAGTCTCGCGTGTGCACTTATTAGAAGAACGTTCTATGCCCTGGAGCGGAGAACTACTCATTCCTCGGAGTGAGAGGGAACTCAGACGCTCAGAAGGGAGCGGCAAGCTCATAGATGACCCTCTGGTTGAGGGGAGCAATGCTGGCTCGATCAACAAGGCGAGCGACCTATCACAGAGCTCTGGGGGGCGGAGAAACTCGGACGCTCAGAAGGGAGCGGCATGCTCATAGGTGACCCTCCGGTTGAGGGGAGCAGTGCTAGCTCTACCGACGGCGAGCCCTGGAGAGCGGAGAACTCATTCCTCGGAATGAGAGGAACTCAGCTACCAATGAGGAGCTCTAGAGCGGAGAACTCACTCCTCAGAGTGAGACCTATAACGAGCTCTGGAGAGTGGAGAACTCATTCCTCAGAATGAGAAGGCACTCTGCCGCTCAGAAGGGAGCTGCAAGCCCAACTATGAGCTCTGGAGAGCGGGGAACTCATTCCTCAGAATGAGAGGGAACTCCCCGCTCAGCAGGGAGCGGCATGCTCATAGATAACCCTCTATAGTGAGGGGAGCAATGCTAGCTCGACCAGCAAGAGATCACAGAGCTCGGAGGAGCGGAGAACTCATTCCTCAGAATGAGAGGGAAACTCAGACGCTCCGCAGGGAGCGGCATGCTCAAAGATGACCCTCTAATGAGGGGAGTAATGCTGGCTCTACCTATAACGAGCTCTGGAGAGCGGAGAACTCATTACTCAGAATGAGAAGGAACTCAGACGCTCAGCAGGGAGCGGCATGCTCATAGATAACCCTCTATAGTGAGGGGAGCAATGCTAGCTCTACCTATAACGAGCTCTGGAGAGCGGGGAACTCATTCCTCAGAATGAGAGGGAACTCCCCGCTCAGCAGGGAGCGGCATGCTCATAAATAACCCTCTATAGTGAGGGGAGCAATGCTAGCTCGACCAGCAAGAGATCACAGAGCTCGGAGGAGCGGAGAACTCATTCCTCAGAATGAGAGGGAAACTCAGACGCTCCGCAGGGAGCGGCATGCTCAAAGATGACCCTCTAATGAGGGGAGTAATGCTGGCTCTACCTATAACGAGCTCTGGAGAGCGGAGAACTCATTACTCAGAATGAGAAGGAACTCAGACGCTCAGCAGGGAGCGGCATGCTCATAGATAACCCTCTATAGTGAGGGGAGCAATGCTAGCTCTACCTATAACGAGCTCTGGAGAGCGGGGAACTCATTCCTCAGAATGAGAGGGAACTCCCCGCTCAGCAGGGAGCGGCATGCTCATAAATAACCCTCTATAGTGAGGGGAGCAATGCTAGCTCGACCAGCAAGACAGATCACAGAGCTCGGAGGAGCGGAGAACTCATTCCTCAGAATGAGAGGGAAACTCAGACGCTCCGCAGGGAGCGGCATGCTCAAAGATGACCCTCTAATGAGGGGAGCAATGCTAGCTCTACCTATAACGAGCTCTGGAGAGCGGAGAACTCATTCCTCAGAATGAGAAGGAACTCAGACGCTCAGCAGGGAGCGGCATGCTCATAGATAACCCTCTATAGTGAGGGGAGCAATGCTAGCTCTACCTATAACGAGCTCTGGAGAGCGGGGAACTCATTCCTCAGAATGAGAGGGAACTCCCCGCTCAGCAGGGAGCGGCATGCTCATAAATAACCCTCTATAGTGAGGGGAGCAATGCCAGCTCGACCAGCAAGACAGATCACAGAGCTCGGAGGAGCGGAGAACTCATTCCTCAGAATGAGAACCGTAAATTTCCACCTAACCTCGGTCAGGTGAAGTTTACGGTGGTTACAGGGGAATTAGAGAGGAATGAGAGGGCTTGCCTCTCTCTGACCCGCGCCTTTCTCTCACCCTAGCCGCAGGAGGGGGAGGGGCATGAGTCGCGAGACTAGCCTTCTGAGCCCATCTCTGACCCTCAGACCGAGATGGGCTAGGACCCCTGGTTGTTCGGGCTCAGACCTGGATTATATAGAACCTTATCCAGGTCTTTCAGCAGATCAGTCTGGTACGCCTTAGTGTGCAACGAAGCGACGGTCTGACCTGCTGCTGCATGTACCCTGCCATTTAAGCGAGATTCAGGGGCTTAGGTGGCCAGGGGGGAGCCTTGAGAGAGGATGTCTGCCACAGAGAGATAAGCTGTTTATCATCTCTTGCACAGGGGACATCCCCTCATAGCCATTTTCACACAATGTCAGCATAACTAGTATGCTGAAACCTATGAATACGAGAAAAAATAGCTTTTTTTCACTCCTTCTCAATCTCCACATCGAGATTTCATGAAGAAGGGAAGGCTCACTCGAGCTGGGGGTGATTTTTATGATCCACAACCCCCAAAACTCGTTCATATGCAGAGAAGAGCACTAGCTGCTGAATCTGATTATGTCAGAAAGATCGCATCGTCACAATCCAGCAGCTCACTCTCGTTCTCGGCCGACGCGCGCGAAAAGGGGCGGTCCCTCTTTTCACTCATCGGCCACATCCAACTGCTAATTTCATTACCTCCGTGCCTCGGCAGCGGTGGGTCCCGAATAGCGGGAAGCAGACGGCTGCCCCTCTTCCTCGGAAAGGGACAGGACGAGAGCGGAGCTTTTACATAGAAAAAACTCACAGTGCACGCAGATTCCCCTCAAGGACATCGCGTGCGTGCTCCTTGCCCAAACAAAAGACGCAAAGATTGTGTGTGTCATCGCGGTGGGTCCCGATTTTATCCACACACAATCTTAAACGCCTTGCTAGTGCTCGCCATAGTAGAAAGAAAAACTGTACTCTTACCAGATTCAGTTGCACGCTTCAAACAAACCAGTCAGTGAAGACGAAAAAGCTGATGATGTATTCTCCCGGCGGCACTTTTATTGTGGCACGCCGGTAGTGACGTCATGGGCTGTCGCCGGCCAACAGGTGGTGTTTTTACATATGTATCTTCAGACCGAGTCACGCTGAGGGCGTTCCCCGTAGCGACCCCCGTTCGAGTTCCCATGAAGGGGAACGACAGTTTCACTTTCTAAAGAAAAAAATCAAGGCTATAAATGTCAATCATAAAAATATATGAAATCTATTAAAACCCTCACTCATGATTAATGCAGATGAAGTTGAGTTTGTGGGTTTCAGGACGGCTGATCCAGCGCTGATCTCCTCCAGACTGAACTGCTCCTTTTCTCCTCTCGAGTTTGCAGTTTTCTGGTGTCGTTCCGTTCCCTGGAGCCCAGTTCTGATAGCACACGATCTCTCCACTCACCCAGAGCCACATGTTCCTTTTGCAGTAGTTGTGTAAACCCAACCACACCTCCGCAGTAGATGCTAGTTTAACCACGTTCATCACACGACGCTGAATCTCTTCTGAATGAACCGAGACCAGATCCACATGATTCTGTCTGCAGTATCTCAGAGCTTCATACCACGTCATATTCTCTCTGATCACAATCAGTTCATCTGGAAACCAAACAAAGCACAAGCAGAAACTAGAGAGAGACTGATCAAAAACTACATGCACTGGATGAATTTGTCACGTCCAGTGTTGAGGAAAGTTACTTTTAAAAGTAATGCATTATAATCAGTGCTTAATTTGAGCCGGATCCTGCCAAATCCTGTTCCGGAAAATGTCAGATTCTGAATTTTTGCATTCCGGTATTTGTTTTTAAAGATCCGGCATTAACAAGTGCAGATTGTGACAGTGCGTGCATGCATACGAAACAGAGCGATTGCGCGTTTATGTAGATGTATTTGAAGCATAATTTGTACATTATGTATTGGTCCTCAACATATTATCGACCAATGAACTTTAACTTTTTAAGTTCAAAATCGCTCTCGTTGATTTGTGCTACTGCTTAACCCACTCCCTCCAAAAGTTCCGCTGCTCACAAAACAATAATTTGTTTTGTGAGCAGCGGGATGCAGGAATATTTGGAAAGAGTCTTATAATTCAAGAAATACCAGAAATAATACCAAATAAAGTGAAATATTATATTATTTAAAAACACTATAATCATAGCCTATTTCCCATCACTCCAAAACAAATCACTTAAATGTAACGGTATGCAGAACAGATCAAGAATGAAAAAAACTCAAGCGAAACTGAAAGTACCGTTGGGATCACGTACCGCTCTCATTCGGCACAAATCCAATGTTTCCGTTTTCACAATGAATTTCAATGTTAAGAGAACTGGAACTGGAGGTGATGGATGGATTGTGTGTGTTTTTGTGAGCATGTACTTACCTTCATGACACACAAAAGGCAATGGGTTGTCACAAGCTACGTCATTCCATTTTCCCTGAATATTCTGTCTGGTGGCTGCACAGTTTTCAACACCTCCCACATTATTAGGTTCACCAGTGTTCCAGTATCTGTATGAGGAGTTCCTCTGATCTGACCACTGCCACGGGTCTCTGATCAGACCAATCCAAGCTTTAAATATGTTATTATTAATCATCATCTGCTCAACCTGTTGATTCTCACTGTGATTCTTCACACTGACCAGATCAATGTGATTCTGTCTGCAGTGACTCTGAGCGTTTCTCCAATCCTTCTGCTGATTGACAAAGACCAGTCCTGTATTTGCTTTAAGAAAAAACGAATTAAAAATATTATTTTAGCAGTTTGTTTATTCTTACGCTGCTTTGTAGTTCGGATTTGAACTCAGAAAAGGCTTGATCTGTTATGGTATGTGTATGGATATTACTATGAGGTCCTAAGTCTTTATACTAAGGGTTGGCAGTTGTCTCTTTTTGTAAATGTTTAAGTTAATAATAGGATTGTCAGAAATATCTGCCACAACATTCCAAAAGTAGATTTAAAGTGCCCCTATAATGGATTTTTGACAATTATCTTTCATGCAGTGTGTAACAGTGAATAAAAACATCCTGCAAAGTTTTAAATCTGAAAGTGCACCTTGTATAAAGTTATTGTCTCTCAAAAGAAAGAGTCGACTCTGAATCATCGAAATTAGTCGTTTTTAAAACGAATCCCTGTTTGACATCAACATGAAACATTAGCATATTGCCGCCCACTTGTTGGTCATTTCTCGTTGGTCTGATAGAAAATGTTCCTGTGGCTCAGTGGTAAAGAATTGCGTTAGTAGCGCAAAAGTTTGTGGGTTCAATTCCCAGGGAACACATATACTGATAAAAAAAATGAAAAATGTATAACCTGAGTGTTTGTCTTCTAAATGCGTAAATGTATTTCTGTGCCAAAGCATTAAAAATAGCGGTTTCCCTGGTAACACTCTACACAAAGTAACTCACACTAACTAACTCAGTAACACTGCTTTAAATGAAATCGGACGAATCAGTGCAGATTAGCCTCATGCAATTGAGGGGTTTGGAAAAATGAATCGTTCAACGAATCGTTTGGGAGTCGTTGAGCAAATAAGGTAAAATGTGACAATAATAAATGCATAATAATAAATGCATATTATAAGACAATGTACGTGTGTTTTTTTTACCTGGACCATTCATGTCAATGCCATAATAGGAGCACTTTAAAGGGATGGTTTTCCCAAAAATGTAAATTACCCCATGATTTACTCACCCTAAAGAATCCTTGGTCTATAAGATCCTTGGTCTATAAGAAGGTCTATAAGACCTTCTTCTCTCAGACGATTACAATCGGAGTAAGGGGTGTCATGCACTCATTATTTTTGAGGTGGCACAAGTTTTGTCATGTGACGCACTGCATGTCTGGAAATATCTTGATTCTCACCTTTATAGATTATGTTGCTCTATACTCGGCGATGGTCAAAGTAACCTAATAATGTAATCTATTAACTATGCATAAAAACTTGTTCACTTAACATATATGGGTGTCATGCCATTACATATTTTTAATACGACTAACTTTATATTTAATGTGAATTTAACATTGAATGTAAATGTGAATAAAAACATTGTATGTTTGGCTACTAATCAAAACACAGTCTAGAGTTCAAGCACTCTTAAAAAACTCCCATTAAAATCACTGAAGCTGTTCACACTATGATATTAATGTCTTACAAATACGTACACACATTTTCACTTTGTTGTTTCTGACGAGAGAATTCGCCAGAAAGAGGTATTCAGTCAGCGAACGAGTGAAGAAAACACCGGCATCTCAGCGATGACTCATCTGAACGCCTCTGATTGGTCATTGCATTCAGAAGCTCAACAGAATCGTGTGATTAGTTATAATGCAGCGCTGTAAAACGCGTCTGTCTTTGGCTCAGCGCCAGCCAGCGAATGCAGATTTGAATTTAGCAGCTGAAGATATCACGCGCTGAACGATCTAATCACACGGGTGAGATTGTATTAAATATAGAAAATATTTATCTGCTATTTTTTGTCTTTTGTAAGCTGAATTCAAAATCCACTTGGCTCAAAAATCCACTTGGCATATACCTCCTCACTTTGAATGGGCATGACGCCTCTGATCGGAGTTATATTTAAAAACGTCCTGGCTCATCCAAGCTTTATAATCGCAGTGAATAGGTGTTGAGATTTTGATTCCCAAAGTAGGGAGTCCATCCATCATAAAAAGTGTCCCATATTGCTCCGGGGGCTTAATAAAGGCCTCCTGAAGCGAATCAATGCATTCGTGTCAGAGAAATATCCTTATGTAAAACTGTAATCTCTAGCTTCTGTTTACTGTTGAATGCACATTTACGAGAGAGTGGGCGTTCTAGCGGATGATGTTGTCACAGTGCAGGCGAAGGGCACCGAGGAAAAACAGGGATCTGAGTCCAAAAGCAGATAAGCACGAATTTTAACGAAAAAAAGGCCAACTTGGAAAAAACAAAACAGTATACAAAAAGGGACACCACAGACGGCAACACAGTGCTGGTGTCCTAGAGAGCAGACTCGACATGAACAACAATCATGCATGTATACATACATATAATATAGCCAGGCAGAGTGGTGAGTGAGAAGGAAATTTAAAGACAGTGATGATGGGGAACAGCTGAGGGTGTGATGAATGACAAGTGTATGGAGTTTAGGGAAATGAGTCCAGGAGGAAGGGAGATGGCGACCTCTGGTGGTGAGAGGGAGAAACACAGGGCCTGGACTCATGACAGACGTAGGCGTAGCGTAAGCCATATACACCTAGGATGGCTTGAGGGTAAGTAGCTTAACCATGGGGTAATTGTAATTTTTTTGGTGAACTTTGATGTTTTTGATGTTTTTCATTTACATTAAGTTGTTTTATTGCCAGATTACAATTTTTTGCCTATGGAGCATCTTTTGTTTAATGAATGTTTGTTGGTACTCACTGTTGTAGCAGAAAAAAGGCAAGATGTCACTACATTTCCCTTCCTCCCATTGTCCATATTTCATTAAAGCACACCCATCTTTGCCAGCTGGTTGTCCAGGAGCCCAGTTCAGATAGAGCACAGGATCACCTGCAGACCACTGCCATATCCTCCACAGCCCAATCCAGACCAACCAAACACCTCCCTTATTCACCTTGTTCAGCTCGTTCGTGTCATTTATGTTGTCAACGGTGGCTAGATCTGTGTAATTCTCTCTGCAGTATCTCTGAGCTTCGGTCCAGTTCATTAGCACGTCTATATAGTGATACTGACGCTGAACACATTCAGATACAGAGCAGAGAGCTGTGAAAGAGAGAGGGTTTGCTTTAACACTTTTCATATGAGGATCAAACATGAGTAAACTAGAAACCATGAATAAAACCCCAAACACGCTCACCAATGAGAAGAGTGAAATACAGAGTTTGGTCCATTTCTGAGTTAGAAACACAATTAAAATTTTCCCCTTGAAATAAAATATAATCATGTAATGAAGTAATGAAAATATTTTATCAGCATTACATATTTATACTATATATATATATATGTGTGTAATTGTGGAGTTATTCTTACTTTAGATGTTGTTTGTTTCGGTCCTCAGTCTGATGTTTCTGTCTGACGCTGTGAAGCACTTGTGTATTCTATATCTGCTCTCACCCAGCATCAAGTACATCACAAGATTTGTTTATTACTCTAAACAAAGGCCTTTTTATTTTTTCTTCCTCATTTTCATTGTTTCAGTGTGTGTGTGTGTCTTTGATGCTATAATTCTGCTATTCTTTGGAAGCATGCTAATTTGAATGTGGTAGAAATGAGTAGATCACAAAGTATTTCCATACTGGCTTCACATGAAAAAAACACCACAATATTTTAGCATTTTATTTTCCATGTTCTTTCACCTTAACAATGGTTTTACCACAAAAAAATACAGTTACTATACTTTTGCTACACCAGCCATAGTTTAAAGTAGAACCTGATTTTACCGAGTGCGACATGTTCCTGGGTCATCATCTTTGTTGTTATTAACCAATCAGATTTGAAGAACAAGTTTATAATTTAGACTTATAATCAGTGTTTGTTGCTTGTACATCAGTGTCATCTATACTTTTCTCTGATTTTAGGGATTACTCATGATTAAGGTTAGGTTTAGGTGTTGAAAAATGTTCAAGATTAAATTTTTGGATTAAAATGTTGTTCCAGGGTCAACAATATATGTTATGAACACATCTAACTCAGCAAAATCAGGACGTGCATAGTTTAACCATGGTATTTGTAGTAAAACTGTGGTTATACATATGGTAATCAATACACCAAAACAAAATGGTTGATATACTTTTACTACAATCAAATTTAAATAAACATAATACTATGTTTATAAGAAATTACAAGAGTAATTTGTATATATAAGTAATAATACAAGTGTTTTATTGATGTCGATTTAGGACTAATGAGCATTTGTTTGAGAATGAGAATGAGCTTTATTGGCCAGGTATGTTTACACATATGAGGGATTTGTTTTAGTGACAGAAGCTCCACAGTGCAACAAAATGACAGCAACAGGACAAGACACAGATAATAAATAATAATATACAAATATACAATTAGGCAATGTAAAAAAAAAAGCAATATATAATATAGACAATTATTTGTGTACAGATCTTGTATGTACAAATCTGAAATGAAAAAATAAGTAGGTGTGATGAATACATAATGTATAATAGTGTTGTGTGTTCCACATTTAACGTCAAGTGTTCATGAGATGGATTGCCTGAGGGAAGAAACTGTTCCTGTGTCTGGTCGTTCTGGTGCTCAGAGCTCTGTAGCGTTGATCAGACGGTAACCGTTCAAAGAGAGAGTGTGCTGGATGTGAGGGGTCCAGAGGGATTTTAACAGCTCTTTTGCTCATTCTGGATGAGTACAGTTATTGGAGAGTGTGGAGGGTTGCACCAATGATACGCTCAGCAGTCCAGACTACCCGCCGTAGTCTTCTGAGGTCAGATTTGGTAGCTGAGCTGAACCAGACAGTTATTGACGTGCAGAGGACGGATTCAATGATGACAGAGTAGAACTGCTTTAGTAGCTCCTGTGGCAGGTTAAATATCCTATAGTACAGCCTCTGCTGGGCCTTTTTCACAATGGAGTCTATGTGATTGTCCCACATCAGGTCCTGAGAAATTGTGGTGCCCAGGAATCTGAATGACTCCACTGCAGTCACAGTGCTGTTCATGATGGTAAGTTTGGGGAGAGCCGGGGGGTTTCTCCTGAAGTTCACGATCATCTCCACAGTTTTGAGTGTGTTTTTAAGCTCCAGGTTGTTAAGACTGCACCAGACAGCCAGCTCCTTAACCTCCTGTCTGTAAGCAGACTCGTCTCCGTCCTAGATGAGGCCGATGACTGTGGTGTCATCTGCACACTTCAGGAGCTTGACGGAAGGGTCTTTAGATGTGCAGTCATTGGTGTAGAGAGAGAAGAGCAGTGAGGAGAGAACACAGCCCTGAGGAGCTCCAGTGCTGATGATACTTTTCCAAGCCTCACTAGCTGCTGTCTGTCTATCAGATGGAGGTGAGGACGGAGAGCTGTGTCAGTTTATTCTGAAGGGTGTCCGGGATGATGGTGTTAAAAGCGGAGCTGAAGTCTACAAACAGGATCCACACATAAGTCCCTGGTCTGTCCAGATGCTACAGGATGAAGCGCAGTCACATGTTGACTGCATCATCCACAGACCTGTTTGCAAACTGCAGGAGCTCCCCTCTCTGCAGGACATCTACCTCAAACGCTGCAAAAGCAGAGCTGCTAATATCATCAAGGACTCAAATCACCCCGGTAACCATCTTTTCTGTTTACTGCCATCTGGCAAGCGCTTCAGGAGCATGATGGCAAAAACTGAGAGACTGAGGAGGAGCTTCTTCCCTCAGGCCATCAGGCTCCTAAACACAAACTCAAACTCGGTCTCATAACATTTACATGACTCAATTTAATAAACTGTAAAATATTCACTTTTCTCCATCATCCGTATTGCTGCTATGTGTGTATACCCGGTACAACCTGTTTGCACATTCCTCTTGCACATTCCTGTTCATATTACTATTTATTTAGTCCACAGTATACTGTATTGCACATTTTACTCTTTATTTTTTCTTATTATTTTTCTTTTTTACCTATATTTATATATATATATATATATACTCTTATGTTGTGTTACATATTTTGCACTGTCCATTGAGCAGACCTGACCTGACATACATTTCACTACTGATTATATCCTGTATAACTGAGTATAATTGAAAAGCTGCCCGTGGGACAGAGTGATATGCATCTTTAATTATTGTGTAACAGTCATCCAATATATTACTGTCTCTGGTGGTACTTGTGATGAGCTGTCTGTATTTTGGCCGTTTTCAGGAGAGATTTGCTTTATTAAAATCCCCGAGAATAATTAAAAAGGAGTCTGGGTGTTTTTTTCTGTGTCTGTGATCTGATCAGTAGGCCTAAACAGTTTCTGTAAAGCTGATCTCGCATTAGACACTCACGAGAATGAACGAACAAAACTCCTGCAGCGAATAGAACAGCTAGCAGTTAATGAAGAGTGTTTCTAGATCAGAACAGCACATCTTCTTTAATACAGTTACATCTGTACACCACAGTCATTGATGTAGAAGCACATCCCGCCGCTGTGCGATTTCCCTGTTGATTTTGCGTCGCGATCTGCTCTGATCAGCTGGAAGTTCAGCAGATGGAGCGCGCTGTCCGGTATTGCATCATTCAGCCAGGTTTCCATGAAACACAGAGCAGCAGAGTTTGAAAAATCCTTATTCGTCCAGTAAAGTAGAAGAAGTTCGTCCGTTTTGTTTGGTAGAGAGTGGAGATTTGCTAGATGGATGCTAGGCAATGGCGTTCTAAGTCCGCGGTCGGCTGTCCGGCCCGATTCCCCGTCTGGGCGTCCTGAAGCGTCTAAACAGCACCGTAGCTCTACGACTACAATGTCCAGCAAAACGTCTGAATAATCAAAATCCGGTAAAAGATTATGTGGTGTGTCCTGCTGAATGTTCAGCAGTTCATCCCTGGTTAAACTGATTGTGTTTGAGAAACAAAAAACAGGAAAAACAAAACAAACACTGGAGAGCTAAGCACTGTAGCTGCCATCTTAGATCATCATTTGGAATATTAAAGGCATAAAACTGAATTAAATCCAAACGTGTTCAAGATACAAGATTTTTATTCGTCACATACATAATTATACGGAATATAACCAGCAGTGAAATGTAGGTCAGGTCCGCTCCATGGACACTGCAAATATATGTAACACAAACACAAGATAATATACATAAATATTGGTATGAAAAAACAAACAAATTGTGTTTGTCGTGTTCTTACTAGAAGTCTCTATGAGGAGATTCGCCAGTAAAGTGGTAATAATCGACAACATGCCTGTGAAAATACACACAGACTCACATAAAACGATAAATGATATGAGAAACACAATCGATCAAACTGCCGTATTCAATGAGGAAGCAAACTCAGATCGCTGATATCAAGTATATTCAAATATAAATTATGAAAATCAGCGAGAATCTAAACGTACTCCTGAATATCCGGTTTTACTTTCGCTTCCTAAAAATAACGCCAGGTGATGCCTCACTATGACAGATGTCATCAGATAATGATGCTTCATACTGTTTTTCTCCCGAGTGTGCCTTTCCATTGACCTAGTTCCCCCCTCGTGTTGATTATTGCCTTAGTTTCACCTGTGTGTCATTAATTATCTAGTTTTCTCCAGTGTACTTAAGCCCTGTGTTTCCTTGTCTCCAGCATCCGGTATTATTCATCTGCTTGTGTTCCTTTGGATGTGGATGAATAAAGAGTGTTATAATTGTGAAACTCCTACGTCTCCGCTTCTCCTTGCTCCAACACAGTAGGCACGCGTGACACATGCATGGCGTGACTAAGTGTAAAGATATTTGGGGTGTGAACTTACATTTGTCTGTGTTTTCGGTTGTTATGAGGCAATTGAGTGTAATGGAAAATACACACTTGCCACTTTGACATGTAACATCTATGAGATTTTTCTCCTGTTATATTGCTTATATAAAACCCTGCCCTGCGGTATGTGATAGTATGACAATATGGATTGATAATGAACAAGATTGATGTCGGTTTGCATTTAATTTGACCCTGTTAGAGCTGATCTTCTGGCCGGAGCATTTAGCGATACTTTAATTATGTTTTGCTTGCATTATGTCTTATTGCTTTATTTCTTTTTTATCTTGTATCTTGGTTTTATACTCTGTAAAGGACAGTGGTCAAGTCCTGTTGTGTTTATTTGTGCTTTATTAATAAATGTATGATCCTCTAAAAGGCTGAGGGAGAGATTTATTCTGCATTTCTATTTAATAAAAGCGCTACAGAGTTATTCAGAGTCTGAAATAAATTATGGGTTATTTTAACTATTAAAAGACCAAAATAGTGACATATTATGCCAAATACTTGAATAAGACCACAGGAATGGTCTCTTATTGGCCGATGCAGAATGGCACAGAGAGTGTTTGAGATCTCAGCTGGTCCGGTGGAGGCTGGAAGAGAAGATGAAGCATCAATGTGACTCTATTTTCCCCATTCAGTACAATTTGTTTCTAATTGACTTTTTATTTCAGTGTCATTTTACACTTTACAAACTGGGCAGAAATGAGGTGAATTCAGTAGAGATGTGTGATATTTCTACAGCAGAAAATAACATGGTGAAATGGTCAATGCAGAAATTTACTTGAACTTACTTCTTCTCATTGGCTTTATGATCCTTGCTAGTTCAGTCAGAAGTATAATAAAGATGATGTCCACTGTCCTGGACTCCAACAACTGCTCGGTGTTCACAAGCGTCTGAGGAGTAACGTCTTTAGCGATGACACTGAAGAAATGGCAGATGATGTTTGAAGTTTAAGGTGACATTACAGAATCTTACATTACTTTACATAAACATAAGATATGATTCTTTTCTAGAAAAAAAAATTCAAGAAACTGCTCATTTTGAGCTTTCAGTATTTGATTATTCTTTCTTACCAAGTTCTTAAAAATCCCAGCCACAACAATTCATACACAATTACAGATAATTAAGCATATACATGGTCAGTCGGTTCACCTGGTTTCTTGGCTTCATTTTTAAGTAAAAGTAATGCTTCAAAAAAAGCCTATTAGGCCTATTTTTAAGTTTGACTTGTTTTAATAAAACGATATAACCTTAAAATGTTGTATATGTTTTTGTGTCAAAATCAATATGAAGTTTAAATGTTACATTTTTCATAACGATAAACGGCATTTTGCAGAATTACATGACTGGCGTTAGTTTAATATTGCATTTAAAAGTGTTAAGAATGAATCAGTTAAAATGTGTTACAATAGTCAGATAAATCCAACTTTATAGCCAAATATTAAGCGTATGGTGGGAAAACTCACACAAAATTAATGAATGAATAAAAAAACAAAATTCTGGCAGTTTATTTCTAGCTTCCTTTGCAGCGCACGCGTCTCCAGAAAGCCAGACTAATTGAAAAGATAACGATCATTATGCTGCTTCCACGTGTTATCAGAATTAATGTAAATATGAGTTTCATAATCAGGGGTCCGTTCTTAGTTCCTCTCTTAATACATCTGAGATGATTTGAGAGATGGCAGATCTTAAATCGGGATAACTGGTCTCTGGCTAATGCGTATTTCATTAAAATATCTGGATTCATTTGTGTAAGATTACTGCGCGTTCTAGTGTTCCCTGAAAAGGGCAGATGTATCTGTCACGAATCCGGTTCATGGGCTTCCTTTAACTCACCACAGAGGTCACTCACTCACCACATGGACTGTTGCACTCCACCTCAGACTACAATTCCCATCATCCATTGCATTGATACACACAGCTGATTGCACTGATCACACACTCTACATAAACCATGGACTTCCTCTTCCTCTCTGCCGAGTATTGTATAGCGAATATTCTAGCGATAGCTACTCTACAGAGCCCACTCAGTAGTTCTAGTCTTGCCTTGCCTGTTTTCTCGTGTTTTGATAACTGCCCGTGTTACCTGGATTACCTCTCTGCCTTGCCCTGTTGGATACTGTTCACAGATCGCAGACCTACGCTTGCCCTAGGATTACTCTTTGTCTTGCCATATATACAGAATATATACCTGTTTGCCAATGTTTGACCCATGCTTGTGTCCGACCACTCCTTCTAATAAAGCCTTGCAAATTGATCCTCATGCCTCACGCCTCGTTACAGTATCAATACTCGAGACATGATCAGCAACGCAGCAATTGGCTGGCGGCATGACAGCAACGTAATGACATTATATAATTAAAAAAAGACACCTGACGAAAAACTTGACACATTTCTGGACCTTTATAAGGAAACAGCCAAGCGAACAAAACTGCATAAATGCATATAAATAGATCAATTAAATGTGCTCTGTTTTTAATTTATTTGTATTTTTTTACATGATTCCCAATTATTTCTATTTATGATTTCTAGTATTTGTACAGGCTTTACATTTTTACTTCAGTGTTGTAATTAGCAATTCATTTTATTTTATATTTGAAACAGATTTGTTATGTGACAGCATTAATTACAGTTTCTTAAAGATCATGTTATCTGCTTCATCAAGCCACATCCCATAATATCTGTCCTCACTCAAATTAATGCATGGCTCACATCAGGGGCGTAACCATGGTATAGATATTGGGGGGGGGGGGGGGGGGTTCCAAATGTGAGCCCTCCCCCAGATATTTTTTTTAAGTTCAGTCGCGGATCAGATCGTAAAAACAAACAGGCCAGGCCATCAACGAATGAATAGAGCGGGAAGTGCGGGAACTCCTTGGTCTGTGACTCCAGCAGTTCATTATTCAGACTATTTTCAGGGTATCATGCTAGAAACCTTGCTATAATACTGAGCCATTTAAACGTGATATTTTTTCACATTTATTCAAAAAATTGCCGCGGTATTTTTGACCATGGCACTACTTTTTAGGTGTCTACTTGCTTACCGTCTGAAAAAAAGGCGAATGTCCGTCTGTTCGTCCTGCTTCTTTCTTTTAGCTCCGACCTTCATTTCATTTAAGCACCAGTGACAGTCGGACTGAGCGGTTTTTTCAAACGATGCCGCGAGCCGGCGTTTACGGGCTCAACCAAGTGTACAATCGAGGGGGGGGGGGTCACAGTTTTGTTTCCCTTGTTTTTCCTAAATTGAAAGTAAATCGGAAATAACAACAGATCCACTAGGCTACAACCAGGGTTCATAAAAGGAGGGCATATCATATGTCACATATTACAATATAATAGGCCTATTATTGGGGGGGGGGGGGGGGGACAGATTGGTATTTTTCCAATATTGGGGGAACATGTCCAATCTGGCAACACTGAGCGACAGTCAACAAAATGAACCCGCGACTGCGTAAAAATGTTACTGGCAGCTGTTGAGCACATTACATTAGATTTGTGTGTTACTGCTAAATACTGCAGAACACAGAAACCGTGTCAGGTACAGCATAATTACAAACCATTTGTTTGTTATTATTAATGACGGTGCTAAATATTGCTAACCTAAACAAACAACAAAATAATAAGAGTATGGACACTTACATATGTTTTTATATTATACTATCTATATATGCATCTATTTTCCCGTTTTTAGAGCAGTAAGAGCTTTCTTTGAAAGCGCCGCCATTTTTCTCTGGTTCCGTGCGAGGTGGTAACAAATGAATGCTAAGTATATAATTCAACTTGTTTATTAATTTGTAATTTCTAGAATAAATATAATATTGTAATCACATTGTCCCGCTTCGCCTACTATGGAGGAGACGCGGATACGAAGGAGAGCGGAAATGAAGGAGATTAACATTAACAGACTTTATTCATCCAAATACTGGGACACACGGAACAGTCAAAGTCAACTTTTGCGTATCAATACCAAGAGTTTTTGTTTTTATTTTGCGTACTATTTATATGCACTTTCATGAGATCGGGTTATGTATTTTATAAAATTAACAGTACTGGGCTTGAAAACCAGCTCCTGGATGAGCAATTTCTTAGCTGAATAAAGTTTGCATCCCAGAGAACACATACTGACAATACATGTATATGCTGAATGCACTGTAAGTCGCTTTGGATAAAAGCGTTTGCTAAATGCATAACTGTAAACGTATAATAATGCATAACGATTAGCGCACTCTCGCTGACTCACACCACAGCATTAATGTTTTCGGTGTCTCCATGGCAACGACCTGGGACACACGCTTGTGTAGAGGAAGAGAGAGCGCGCGCGCGCTCTGACAACAAAAAACGTCACATTTTAATGTTAAATTCAAATCTACTGTTATTAGCTTATTTATCAGTCACACGGTAACTTAAACACATATACGTTATTCTGTGTATGTAAAAAAAAAAAAAAAAAAGCAGGCGAGGCAGAGCGGCCCACCGGGAATTCTCCCGGTTCTCCCGATGGCCACTCCGGGCCTGTGTGGAAGTGACCCGGGTCGGATGCAAAAATTGGATCTCGAGTGGATTTTTGTGTTTACACATGCGAAGCAAATTCCGGTCAGATGTGAGCAACAAATCAGTTTTTTTTATGCCATTGTAAATTCAGATTGAATCATCTTGTGTTTTGGCATTTTTTAGTGTACGAATGAAGTTCACAATATTTTGATTATTGATTTATTTATTGTGTCTTTAATTAAAATGACAAAGATCGCTAACACTTTATTTAAACTGTCCTTGTTACACGTTACATTTACTTACTATTAAAATAATACCTAATCATGCAAGTAATCCTAAACCAAACCCTAACCCTAACCATATAGTGATCAGTACTTAAATGTATAATTACACTATTACAAGGACACCTTAAAATAAAGTGTAATCTAAAGAACAATTACTCAAAGCAAAGTGTACTTCAATATCAGTTACAATGTTTTAGTAAAGAAATGTATTACAAAGGCCCATCCAGTCCAGTAGACGTGAATCGTCGTGTCACGTCCAGTTTAGACAGCATCACTTAGCATTAATTGGCTCTTGGCTGGTGTAGAAACCGGACTCAGTAAAGATTGATTGGACTCTGATTCTGCAGCTGGTTCTTCAGGTTTTGGACAATCCAGGATTCTAAGTGCAGTCTTATCACCAACTCCAGGATTGAACAGAGGAACGACTGATCCAGAGAATCTGCTGCTGATGGTCAGGAGATGTTTTCTCTCTGTGACGTTGTAAAATGACAGCTGACCGTTATCATAATCTAACAGAACTCCCAGTCGTTCAGGTCTCAGTGTCAGTGAGAGTATAACTGGGGGATCAGTGTTGGTGCGAATGCCATTTTGTCCTTCTAAACACAGGAACCAATATCCGTTTGATGGAGTTAAAGCCAGTTTGTTTTTTACAGCAATGTTTTCTTCTTTCGTCACACCGATTAACCAGTATTTTTTTGTTGTTTTTTTTGTATCAGCTCTACCTCCCAATAGTGTCGACCAGAAGAATATTTTTGGGCTCCAAATGCACATAATTCGTAAGGAAATGTCTCTCCGTTGTATTTATATTTTGGATTGTCCCTCATGGATTTACCATCCAGAAAAATCCTCAGATTTGGAAATACATGCTGACGATCAAGACTAAACTTTTGATCTAGGAGGGAAATAAAAAAATAAAGCAGCTATCATTAGTCCTCTTAAACTCATGTTTGAGAGCATATTTATGCATGCATGCATTTTTTTAAACATCTATGTGCATATGTTACTGAGATGATGTCATACCTGCATATTTCCTCATTTGTTCTATATCTGCAACTTCTCCCACAAAAAAATAAAAATAAAAATGTAGATGTTTTAAAGAAAACTACAGTGTTAATCAATATATAACATATGCCTGTATACAGACATAACAGATAACAAAGCAGTAAAATGACATTGATCTATGCATTTTTGTTGATCATTCAGTTCAGGGGCCTATTCCATAAAACAGGTTTACCAAATAAACCAGGCTGATTAAAGTTAGTTTGACTTATTTTGAACCAAATAAACTGAGTAACTGAAATAAACCTGTCTTCTTTGGTAAACTTGTTTTATGAAACAGGCCCCTGGACTGGCTGTTTCTTTATTCTGTTCATTTCATTTTCCACCAAATCGGTTATAATCATGTTTCCTTCTACTACAACATACATTTAGATGTGTATTTGATAATTAAAGTTCTTATAAACGTATAGCACAGAGCATTCAATGTCTTCAGATACCTTCTTTTGTCAGTTTCTCTATACAATTTGAAATGAGAGAGAATTTCAATGAAATATTTAATCTGCTTCACAAATAATCCAGATGTTGTAAATCGCATTAAATAACAATTTCCCTTTAAGGCAGAGAGACAGACTATCTGATTAAACACTATTAATTTATGGTATTTAATTATGAAAAAAATAACAAAAAATTATGAAAAAAATTATGAAAAAAATAACAAGAAAAGTTCTGTTTAACATAGTGTCAGACCTGTGTCCTGTCTTGACTTGTGGTTTTCTGTTTTGTGCTCCGCTTGACCTAGTTTAATCTCTTGTATGCCCATATTTGGTTACTTTCCTGTTCCTGTTCCTGTCCCCATTTAATGAATTGATGTTCATTCTCAGATTCTGAGCCTAGCCCTAAATGGGCTCTCGTTCCTAAGTTATATATTTTTTATATATAAAAAAGGGGGGGGCTAACAGAACCGTGACACGTTGTTTAAAAGCATTAATAATAAAGTGGAACAATGGTGGGAAGTCAAGTATTTTCATCTAACTAAATAGCTTAAAAAATACAAATAGTGAAGAAAAAGGAAACGCATTACAAGCAATAAAACAAATTGAGTTCTGTCAATAACTGCTTAAGTTTATCAGACATGAGCGGCGTTTCTACTTTTCTCAACATTAATGCTGTTTGATTATTGATGATGACAGCACAGATCTCAGTTGTTCTTATAAAAATACAGCACAGATCAAACTATGTCTTCAAATACCTTCTTTTGGCAGTTTCTCCATAGCTTCTTCTTCACATGCTAAAATGAGAGAAAATATAAATAGACGATTTAATTGAACTAATCTGTTTCATAAATACTCCAGATTTTGTAAACCACATAAAATCATGACTGTGTTCAGATGTAAAGTCTGAGGTGCTTACTGTCTTTCGCTGGCTTCTTTCCTGCTGAGCAGATCCAAAATATCAACACATGATGCATGAAACAAAAACCTTTTCAAAACCACAACAACAACAAAAAAACAAAAACTTTCAACCAGACTGTACCTGTTAGTTTGTGTCTGTATTTGTAGAGGATCAACCCAACCAAACCCAGAAGAGCACAGATGAGAACGGTGAAGAAAAGAGCCTTCCATGGACCTGATGGATCTGAGAAAGAAAATCCAGATTATTGTAAAATGTAGTGAAAAATATAAATCAATAACTGTCACGATTCACTGGGAACGAGGAGATGCTTCAAACAAACTTTAATGATACAATCACAATGGGATACACTCAGGAACGCAGGAGGACATAAATTATGGATGCTAGACACAGGAAAAAACAGGGCTTAAGTACACTGGAGTAAACTAGGAAATTAATCAAACACACCATAAACCAAGGAACAATCAAACACGAAGGAGAAACTAGGTCACGGAGAAGGCACATGGGGAGAAAAACACAGGACACAGGGACACAGGACTGACATTTTCTCCCCCCTCCCGGAAGGCGCGTCCCAACTTCCAACGGGGAGGGAGGCTGGGTGCTCTGGAGGCCCATCAGGGCAGGCTTACCGGGACGGCTGGCCTCCAGAGCATTACCGTTCTGGAACCCATGGCCGATCCACAAGACTAGGGAGCCATGGCGTATCAGGGAACTCAGGGGGCAGTGGCAGAGCTGGGAACTCGGGGCGCCATGGCGAAATAGGCAGTCTAGGGGGCCAGGGTAGCACAGTAAACTCCAGGGGCCATGGCGGAACCGCCTCTGTGGCCTTAGCCTCGACCCTCGTGCTGACCCCCTATAGACCCCCAAAAAAATTCCCTTGGGGGAAACTAGAGGCCTACTGCCCAGGATGGGTGCTGGAGGAGTTGGCACTGGAGCCTTCTCTGGGCTGAACTCAGGGGCTGGAACCAACACTGAAGCCGACTCAGGGGCTGGGGCCTCAGGAGTGTGGAGTGGACTCAGGGTCTGGAGCCGACACTGAAGTGGACTCAGGGTCTCGAGCCGACACTGGAGCCGACTCAAGGGCTGGAGCCGACACTGAAGTGGACTCAGGGGCTGGAGCCGACACTGAAGTGGACTCAGAGGCTGGAGCCAACACTGAAGTGGACTCAGGGTCTCGAGCCGACACTGGAGCCGACTCAAGGGCTGGAGCCGACACTGAAGTGGACTCAGAGGCTGGAGCCGACAGCCTTTTCCTTCTCAGATTCCTCTTCTGGTTTGCGGTGAGGGATGCAGCTGCTGTCGGCTTAGGGCTTGACTGGGGAACGGCCGGCGGGCTTGATGGCTGGCTGGTTCTGGATCGGGGCTGGACACTCTCCAGATACCGGAGGAGCCCTTCCCTTTAGCTCAGTCCTGTGGTGTCTCGGAGGCCCACGGGTGATAGCAATTGGCCCCGATCCAGAACAGAGAGTTGAGAGTGGTGTCGTCCAGCGCTATACTCGCGGAGATCCCGCAGAACTCCCACGCAAACTCCCTAAATGGGAGATATCTGCGGACTAATGTGGAGAAACGAGCGGCCGGGGAGAGAAAATATGGGGAAACTAAAATCTACAAAACCAGGAAGAAGGTTGACTATTTTTTTTGTGTTATGTCACGATTCACTGGGAACGAGGGGACGAGGAGATCCGGAAGATGCTCCAAATAAACAGTCTTTAATGATACAATCACAATGGGATACACTCAGGAACGCAGGAGGACATAAATGACGTAAGACACCGGACGCTAGACACAGGAAAACACAGGGCTTAAGTACACTGGAGTAAACGAGGAAATTAATCAATCACACCTGAAAACGAGGAACAATCAAGCACAAAGGAGAAACTACGTCACAGGGAACGGCACATGGGGAGAAAAACACAGGACACAGGGACACAGGACTGACAATAATATTAAGTAAAAAAACAAACAATGAAAGTCAGCATGAAATGCCATTTGCATTAGTGCTCATGTTCAGTTCATGTATGTTCACATCAGGCTTAGTTTCATGATGTTAAACGAAGTTTGCTGAAAATAACTTCATCTTCACAAAAAAGCTACTGTAGGACTACAAAAGACTTATTAGAGAATATGTGGCATATTATGTCGAAACAAATGGTCATTTATGACTCACCAGTGATTTTGAGAGCAACTTCTCGGCTGTCATATTCTCTGTCTCCACTCACATAACAGTGAAATGGACCATCATCCTGAACTCCGAGTTTCTCCAGTCGTAGAGAGACGTCTCCATCCTTCAGTCCACCAGACAGATCTGACCGTAGAGTCAAAGAGCTTCGGTTTCTGAAACACTCCTGGGTGTCCTGGATCTTCCCGTGATTATAGAGCAGAACAGGGTTGTTGAAGTCCTGACGGTACCAGCGGATCTCCAGCGCTTCAGCGTTCTCAGGAGGAGAGATCCAGCAGGGCAGAATCACTGTGGATCCCACATGAGCCACTATAGGATCACGAGGAACCACTACAGTGAACGACTCTGAGAGAGAAGTAAATATACTACGCATTAGTCTTTATTGACTATATTCAGGCTTGGAGAGTAACGGAATACATGTAATCTAATCTAATAACTGTAATCCTTTACAGTAACTTCATAAAGTATTCAGATTACAGTTACATTTTGTAAAAAGTGGGAATACTATCATGATTATGACTAAAATAAATAAATGAGTTTTTGACATAATACCGATATATTTAGCGCTGCTGCATCATAGATTAGCTCCTGGTTCTGTTGACACTAATACTGACTCATTACTGCTGGTAAATAACACCGTCTACAATTATTATTGTGTGCATTATAATAATACAAATTAAACAGTAAAACTAAACTGTATATCCATTAGATGTCTGCATGGCCTTTTAAATAAATATATACGGGCTGTAATATCTAGATGGTGAAACAAGACACTATTTTTAATAGTTCAATTACTTTTTACCACAGTTTTTATATTAGTACTTTTACTATTAGTTTTCATTTTAAAGTCATGGTTAAATAAAAGTAGGCTACTTTAGAAATGGCATTTATTTACATATGTACTGTAACTAAATGAAATCCAAAAGTAATCAGATTACATTACTTTCATATTGTGATACTTGGATTACATTACTGAATACTTTTTTGATGAAGTAATATGTAACTGTAATAGAATCGATTTTAAAATTAACTTGAGGTGCCACCTGTCCATTAAAATGTGTAATCGTCCCGTATTTAAAGGTAAAATGAAGCAAGGATGCAATTTGTCCCGTATTTTACTAAGGCCAACACATAGTTGAATCAACAAATACGTTTTGTGCACTGTTTATAATACTTATAGCAATTATAATGAAATCAATTTCATATGAGGTATTGAAGAACCTCATTTGCGCGTGATTTCATTTTGGCTTAAAGGGTCAGTTCATCAAAACATACTAAATGTGTCCTCGTTTACAAACCCACAAGATGCTCCAAACCTCTAATAATTTATTTATTTTGTTGAACATAAAATAAAATACTTTGAAGAATGTGGGTAGCCAAAGAGTTTCTGGTACCCAATGAATCTGATAGTATATATATTAGTGGTGGGCCGTTATCGGCGTTAACGTGCTGCGTTAACGCGAGACTCTTATCGGCGATAAAAAAAATATCGCCGTTAATCTATTCTCAAAGTTGGGTTGGGAGCTGGGTCTATACTACGCAAGCTATGATGACTTTCACCCTGATATTTTAGCGCGGATGTATACCTAGCCGAATTGCACTGTAGGGGGCGAGAACGAGTCTTCGAACTAGAGGCTCGCAGTCCGTGATGGACAGATTGTTAACGGCTGGTCTATGTGGTAATACAATCGGGCAGGACATCCAAACGCTCACCTATCATTCATCAACCTCAAATATGGCTTTTCATCTGAAAGATGTATGTAGTAGCAACTTTACATGGCCGCTCAATATGATGTTAACCTAGAGAAATGTGCGCTATTGAAGTGTTTGTGTGGAAGCGCGTTTGCGCAGGACAGGCTCCGGTGCGCTCACTTGCTCTTAAAATCTCTGTCATTCTTGGTCATACAGATAAAAGTAGCCTAATACATCTTTCGAATCTGTAAAGACTCTACGTTTATTTGTGTGCACTCAGAATAACAACGAAACGTTGCGCTTTTAAGCAAACAGGATGCGCTTTAGGTCTCATGTGAACTTGAGAATTCACTCCCGTGTCACCCTCTGCTTCGAACCTGTGTGTATGCCTAACGTTACTGTGAAATTACCACATCAGACGTGACGTGCTAACATGGATGCAGCTATGAAGCCGCCGGGTTTGCTTCAGGGAAAATTTATTTTTAAGAAGCTTCCCAATGGAAACTGTAAACAGTTCATCACGACCTCTTATGTAGGCCTACAGTTCAAAATTCATGTTTAACTGAATAAACAGTTAGTAAACACAAGTACATCTTATTGAACATAGTTTATTTTCATCACCAATTATCATAGTAGAACAGCTTTCTCAAGCAGTTTGTGATGCATTTTGGAAACAGGAGATGCGCCCCTGGTCTAATGCGCACCTGGCTTGAGAAACCCGTTCTCAAAGACTTACTTTTAGTCATTATTTGGGTAGCACACATATTCTGAATGCCTTCGGCAGAATTCAAATGAGCCATTTTAATCTAGATTAATCTAGATTAATTCCAAAATTAATCTAGATTAATCTAGATTAAAAAAATTAATCTATGCCCACCCCTAATATATATATATATTAGGGGTGGGCATAGATTAATTTTTTTAATCTAGATTAATCTAGATTAATTTTGGAATTAATCTAGATTAATCTAGATTAAAATGGCTCATTTGAATTCTGCCGAAGGCATTCAGAATATGTGTGCTACCCAAATAATGACTAAAAGTAAGTCTTTGAGAACGGGTTTCTCAAGCCAGGTGGCGCATTAGACCAGGGCTCATCTCCTGTTTCCAAAATGCATCACAAACTGCTTGAGAAAGCTGTTCTACTATGATAATTGGTGATGAAAATAAACTATGTTCAATAAGATGTACTTGTGTTTACTAACTGTTTATTCAGTTAAACATGAATTTTGAACTGTAGGCCTACATAAGAGGTCGTGATGAACTGTTTACAGTTTCCATTGGGAAGCTTCTTAAAAATAAATTTTCCCTGAAGCAAACCCGGCGGCTTCATAGCTGCATCCATGTTAGCACGTCACGTCTGATGTGGTAATTTCACAGTAACGTTAGGCATACACACAGGTTCGAAGCAGAGGGTGACACGGGAGTGAATTCTCAAGTTCACATGAGACCTAAAGCGCATCCTGTTTGCTTAAAAGCGCAACGTTTCGTTGTTATTCTGAGTGCACACAAATAAACGTAGAGTCTTTACAGATTCGAAAGATGTATTAGGCTACTTTTATCTGTATGACCAAGAATGACAGAGATTTTAAGAGCAAGTGAGCGCACCGGAGCCTGTCCTGCGCAAACGCGCTTCCACACAAACACTTCAATAGCGCACATTTCTCTAGGTTAACATCATATTGAGCGGCCATGTAAAGTTGCTACTACATACATCTTTCAGATGAAAAGCCATATTTGAGGTTGATGAATGATAGATGAGCGTTTGGATGTCCTGTCCGATTGTATTACCACATAGACCAGCCGTTAACAATCTGTCCATCACGGACTGCGAGCCTCTAGTTCGAAGACTCGTTCTCGCCCCCTACAGTGCAATTCGGCTAGGTATACATCCGCGCTAAAATATCAGGGTGAAAGTCATCATAGCTTGCGTAGTATAGACCCAGCTCCCAACCCAACTTTGAGAATAGATTAACGGCGATATTTTTTTTATCGCCGATAAGAGTCTCGCGTTAACGCAGCACGTTAACGCCGATAACGGCCCACCACTAATATATATATATATATATATATATATATATATATATATAATTATTTTTGTATTACTGAGGACCAGAAGCTGTATAGTTACCCACAGAAGCATCTTCTTTTGTGTTCAGAAGACAAAAATAATTGTATGCAGGTTTAGAACAACCTCTGTAGATTATGACATAATTTTCATATTTTTAAAGTGACAGACACATCTGTGCTTCAAGGCATAGGCCTATTGTTTTATTAAAATTTGGATAGTCTATTAATATAATATCCCATACATTATCAGAACTTGGTAGACCTAATTATTATATTTCTAGACATTATTATACAGATTAATGTTAGACCCTATTTATTAATTTATAATTTATAGTAATCATACATTTGTAGTAAATAATAACACAAAAATATAATATACAATTTGGCATTTTATAAAGTATTTTTGTATTGATTAGATAAATAAATGTAGCCCTAATTTAAGAAAAACAAATATTTATAAAAAAAAACTAAATCATCCCATCCCGGTAACAGCTGCAGAGCTGTCAGAATAAATAGACTAAAAATAATGAATAATTATAAATAATAAAGTTTTAAATGACTATATAATATGTTCTGTTGGAAGTTTATATACTTCAGTGAGGTTTTTTTGGAGGGGGGGTATAATTCTGCACGAATTATAAATACAGGTACATTTATGCATTTAGCAGACGCTTTTATCCAAAGTAACTTACAGTGCATTCAGGTTTACATGTTTTTATCAGTACATGTGTTCCCTGGGAACCCACAACCTTTGCGCTGCTAACACAATGCTCTACCACTGAGCCACAGGAACACTAGGGACTGTAAACAACGAATCAGTGTCACTTTGTTGCACTTCCGTGCACTGCCCTTTATCGTGTATTTTAGAGTCAAGTTTGGGATCAGAGATTGTGTCTCAGATTAGTCTAAACCACTGTCCTCCTTCTGTATGTAATCTAAACTGATCACGTGTATTAAATACTCGATAAATATGAACATTTTGATGTCTGTATGAAATATTTAATGTTTGTGGTGTTCTTACCTGACGCCTCTATGAGGAGATTCACCAGTAAAGTGATAATAATCGACAACATGCCTGTGAAAATACAGACAGATTTACATAACACAAACTCTGAGAGCGATTAATCCGGAATAAATGATACCAGAGACACAATTCAACTCACCGGGGACTGTTGAAGAATTGAATTTGAGCCGTTCAACACAACAATAGCGTCAAATATAAACTATAAATAAGTTGATCCAACGGATCCAAGCGTTCTCTTCCTTGAGTTTTATTTTCACTTTAACCATAGTTTATGACCCTCAATAAACAAACCCACGTCAGCAGAAATACAGCAGGTCTGCATGGGCCTATGTGAAGGGTGGGAAAAACAGCGTGCATTTATTGATGAACTGCAAGACATTAAACTAGCATGATGTAGTTATAGAGTATTTTATTAGTGTAAATAGACGTTTATTAATTTAACAGAGCATCTCTAGCCTGGAGAAGATGGAAGCGTTGTTATTCTGCAGTAAGATGACGTTTTATTGGACTCTGTTTAAGAGATCAGTTTGTTTCAGGCTGTATTTGGTCCTCTAACAGCTTGGATTTACTCTATGTTCAGTCTACTTCGGGTAGAGGGGGGGTTGAACGCCCCCCTACTGTTTTCCCTAAAGTAACCACAAGAGACAGTCCAGATCAATTGTCATTGTAACTAAGGACTGTGTTGACGATAGTGATGTGGAAGTTTTCACCGTGAAGCTTGCACTGGTGATGAAAACAGTGATCTAATTTTCAGAGTAAGAACGTGTTTGAAAGCATGTTGTTATGCAGAACATCACAGTTATATAGTAGGGGCTGTAGATAGAGAGTATGTTTTATTTGATTAAAAATCATCATTTCAGAATGACATCATTTTGAATAACCGAGGGGTGCAATGAGCAATTACTGTAGTTACTCTGTTCTGAACATCAAATCCGTTGTTTTTCCATCAAATATATTCTAACTAGTTGGTTGAATAAAAATATTTGGACTTTTTATTTTAAAATTACCTAGCTAGTTAGCATCAGCTAACATTTGTTTTTTATTTGAAATAGACCATTATAATTTTGTAATTCATAATTAATGTTTATATTCTTGTTTAATTTTGAGCCAACACTGCCTGTGCTCTGATTTTACTGTAAACTGTTAGTCTTGTGTCCCTTTGTCTTGTGTTTCCCTCCCTCTTTTGACCATCTTCCGGTGTTTGTCCTTGTTTAGTTTCTTCATTAGTTCCAGGTGTGTGTGTGTGTTATTAATTATCCTTTTACTCCTCTGTTTATAAGCCCTGTGTTTCCCTTAGTCTGGGATCCGCTCTTATACGTCACGTGCTCGGATTCTGTGGGCCCGCCGCGGGGACAGCGTGGGAGGACGCCACTCTTAATTTGCTGTTCTGGCTCGGGGGTGCTGACTTAAGCCTAGAGCACGCTCCAGTGCCAGCTCCTCATAAGCGCTATGCTGTGCCTCCAGAGCGCCCCGAGTGTCCGCGCCTCCCAAGTACCAGACTATAGCAGCCTCTACTTCCCCCAAGGATTTTCTTTTTTTGGGGGGGGGGGGGTTGAATGGCTGTAGCCGTTGAGGCTGGGGCGGGGGCTGGGGCCGTGGCCTCGGAGGCGGTCCCACCATGGTCTCCGGGATCCCTGGATCCGCCATGGTTCCCCGATCCGCCGTGGGTCCCGGAAGGGGCACCGCCCTGGAGGCCTTCTGTGCCCGAACTCTGCCCCTTGAGGCCTCCAGAGACACCTGTCTTTCCCGTGTTGGATAAATAAAGATTGTACAAGTGAATTCTCCCAACAAGTGAATTCTATAAACCAAGTATTTTTCATACTTGGTTTATAATTCATGTCATTGTCACTAAAACTGATAACTTTTCTCAACACATAAAACTTGTGTTTCACTGAAAAAAGATTACACAATCCTTAAAGGGGGGTGTTTCCCTTACTCTACCCTATCTGTCAAAAAAGTTATAGACTATGTATGTATTCATGTACGCATGGAAGTTATTCAGCTACAGAATGGCACAGAGAGAGCGCCATCTACAGACTGGTGAAGAAACGTTCAGTCCATTAATGTTCATTAATCATTCCCCTAACTTATTTAGATTTTCTGTCCATGATGTTCAGCTATAGTTATGAATGTTGAGATCTCCGCTGCGCTTTAATAACCCCAGGACCATTCCATATTGATGCATAGATTAATATCTAATCACTCAAGCACACAGTACAGCCAGACTCGAGGACAGTACTGTTGAACTAAATCAGTCCCTGTATTTGCTGGTCTCTGAAAGCTGAGGTTAAGCCCTGGCATGATCAGGTTCCTCTGGTGCTTTCTCTTCGATCCGCACCCGTGTTTCCTGATTTAATCTGGACACGTTTAGCCAGTTAATCCCCTTTAAGATGTTCTGACGCAGAGACGGAGGCACAGATTGAGCAGGACCTTCAGATCCTCAGCGTCATCTTCTTCTGTCAACGGTGAGATCTGTCTGAAGAAACCACGGCTTTGATGGAGACGTAGAGGTTTAACCAGGTTTGAGTGTGTGGTCTGAGCTTTAATGTGGTTTCAGACTGAATCTGTAGAGTTAAGGTTGGATTTGTTCGGTCATTTTTGGATTTGTGCGTGACATTGGTGCTATTCAAATGCAGAATGCATACTGGATTTTTTTTTTTTTATATATATATGTTAAATATATGTTGTAAAGAGTGACGCTCAATTAATTACATTTTTGAAACTGAAAATAGTTTTGTTTCAAACTTCAAATACCAAAATATTATGTGACAAATGGAATGTATTTTCTTGGACTGAGTAATATGGAGGACAAAGTATATTTTTTAATGCTTTTACATTTTAGAAAATGGCTTATATATATATATATACATTTGACCCTGGACCTCAAACCCAGTCATAAGTGTCAATTTCTGAATAAATAGCTTTCCATTGATGTATGGTTTTTGTTATGATTGGACAATATTTATAAATCTGGAATCTGAGGGAGCAAAAAAATCTAAATATTGAGAAAATCATCTTTAAAGTTGTTCAAATGAAGTTCTTAGCAATGCATATTACTAATCAATAATTATGTTTTGATATATTTAGTCAATATCTTCGTGGAACATGATCTTAATATCCTAATGATTTTTGTCATAAATAAAATATAATTTGACCCATACAATGTATTGCTACAAATATACCTGTGCTGCTTATGACTGCTTTTGTGCTCCAGGGACACACACACACACACACACACACACATATTTATTTATTTTTTCATTTTTGTATATTTTGAAATATATAAAAAAATATACTCAAAGGACATTTTTTGCCGTATAGGATGGTTAATGTTAATGTAGTCAAAAGAACTACAGCAGTTTGACATCTGAAATAAAATGAGAGTAGTTTAGTAAAGCACTTATGAAGTGTTTGTGATTTAAGTTATTCATTGAACTGTTTGCTGTGAATCAGGCGAAGCTTTTCTAAAGAGAATCCCATAGTCGTCACATGTATATTAATATTCTGATTATGTCTCTCGTGAACAGCTGTAGAATGGCACAGAAAGCAGACAGAACTCCGTCTACAGAGAGGTGAGGGAACATTTGCAGCGATCTTCTGAATGAACTGAACTCATGTTAAACCACAACAAAGAAGAAGAATACAGCATGTCCTAACCCAGATTGATTCACTATTTTTTTTAATTCTGAAACAGTGTTGCATGCAAATGTGTCTGTTCTGATTAGTTTCTCACACAAGTGCATGTTTTCTTTATCAAACTCAACCAAATCCAGCCCATCAGCTGATGGCTCCGCCCACAAATCCAGCCCATCAGCTGATGGCTCCGCCCACAAATCCAGCCCATCAGCTGATGGCTCCGCCCACAAATCCAGCCCATCAGCTGATGGCTCCGCCCACAAATCTGTCCTCCGCAAGACATCGTCCAGCGACGTCTCCAAGAAGAAGAAAAGCAATACATCTAACGAGGATGCCATGAACAAGGTGTACACTAACCTGCTGAGCAGCATCTTCGGACAGGTATCTCACACTCCGTCCCTTCTGCTCTTGTGTTTAGAGAGTCTTACTACAGCCTTAAGCACCTGAATCAGCTCTTTAAATCAATCATTCATGCATAAATGACAATTCTGCACAGGCATTTTCTTCTGCAAAACACAAAGTACTTCACTCTGCTTTTCTAATGATGCTTAATTGTGATCACAATCTGACAAGCTCCAAAAAGGAATAAAATGCCATGAAATACCATTTAATAGCTAGTGAGTGATGAACAGACCCAAACTGAAGTCATTATAGACTGATAACCTTCCCTTGGTGATGTCACTAAACATACAGCAGCCTACAGACGTCAAACCTAGTGACGTATCTGCAGTTTCCATGCTTAAATGTGTGATTGAGATTAATTGTGCTTAAATGTTTACTTGTGACTGAAACGTCCCTTTAGCAATCAACCACAATGCATGCAATATTATACAGTAGAGTGAGCCATCTATGCTTAGGGAGGCAATAATCCGATACTGAGGATCGGTATCGGCTCCGATCCAGTCATTTTCTGCGGATCGGGTATCGGTCAGACGAGACCGATCCAAATCCATCCTGTGCTTGTAAGCTTATACTATTCTGTGTAGTTGTTAAGCCCCACGGAAGCCACAAAAACATCATAAAGCACCATAAAGTGTTCGCACACTATATTTCAAGTGTTCTGGAGCTGTTCCATAGTTTAATCTGAGGTACAGATGAATATTTAAGTCGTTAAATTTAAGTCCACGTGAACTTCTCTCTCCGCTGCGTCTGTCAGTCAGTCATCCTCCGTTCAGCATTCAAACCGCGCGTCGCGTTCGGTTACTACAGTTAAACTCTTCAAGAGCGCACAGTCACTGAGGTTTAACACTGTTAAAAGAAAAGGCTCAAAGTAAACTAACTCACAGATTTAATACACTTCGCATCAATATCTCTTCCCTCTGTACTTTTCTTCTCTATGCGGACTCGGAGGGCTGCGCAGCCTGTGTGCTGTGACTCCGTGTTTCAAGAGCATCATTCTGCGCACGGGATGCGCATTGCGCCGCTCTGTAATGAGCCTTTCGTTTTATAATACTTCTGCTCAATGAAAGATAATAATAGTATTTCTTGTTCTGTCCAGTCTATAATATGTTGCTGCCTTATTATTGTGCTATACATTTAAAATACGTTTATTTTAAATGTTTATATATAAATGTATTTGCTTGTTTTTTAAATGTATTTTATAATACAAAGAGCAAGATCTATTCGTAGACTTATTCACTTTTATTTGTAAATAAAAATGTTTCACTAGATTTTATAATATATATATATATATATATATATATATATATATATATATACAGTGCTCAGCGTAAATGAGTACACCCCCTTTGAAAAGTACAATTTTAAGCAATATCTCAATGAATACAAAAACCATTTCCAAAATGTTGACAAGACTAAGTTTAATATAACATCTGTTTAACTTATAACATGAAAGTAAGGTTAATAATATAACTTGTATTACAAATTTTTCAGTTTTACTCAAATTAGTGTGATGCAAAAATGAGTACACCCCACAACAAAAACTACTAAATCTAGTACTTTGTATGTCCTCCATGATTTTTAATGACAGCACCAAGTCTTCTAGGCATGGAATGAACAAGTTGGCGATATTTTGCCAGATCTATCTTCTTCCATTCTTCAAGAATGACCTCTTTTAGAGATTGGATGCTGGATGGAGAGTGATGCTCGTCTTGTTTCTTCAGAAGGTGTTCGATTGGGTTCAGATCAGGACACATACTTGGCCACTGAATCACTTTCACCCTGTTCTTCTTCAGAAATACAACAGTGGCCTTAGATGTGTGTTTAGGATCATTGTCATGTTGGAAAAGTGCACGACGACCAAGGGCACGGAGTGATGGTAGCATCTTCTCTTTCAGTATAGAGCAGTACATTTGTGAATTCATGATGCCATCAATGAAATGCAGCCCCCCCCCGACACCAGCAGCACTCATGCAGCCCCACATAAGGACACTGCCACCACCATGTTTCACTGTAGCCACCATGCATTTCTCTTTGTATTCCTCACCTTTGTGACGCCATACAGTTTTAAAGCCATCAGTTCCACAAACATTTATCTTGGTCTCATCACTCCAGAGTATAGAGTCCCAGTAGTCTTCATCTTTGTCAGCATGGGCCCTGGCAAACTCTAGGTGGGCTTTTTTGTGCCTGGGCTTTAGGAGAGGCTTCTTTCGTGGACGGCACCCATGCATGCCATTCCTCTGCAGTGTACGCCGTATTGTGTCACGGGAAATAGTCACCCCAGTTTGGCTTTCTACTTCTTTAGATAACTGCAGTGAACTTGCATGTCGATTTTCTTCAACCCTTCTCATCAGAAGACGCTCCTGACGAGGTGTTAACTTCCGTGGACGACCTGGACGTCTCTGTGAGATGGTTGCAGTTCCATCTTTTTTAAATGTTTGTACCACTTTTGCTACAGTATTCTGACTGATAAGTAAAGCTTTGCTGATCTTCTTGTAGCCTTCACCTTTCTTGTGTAAAGAAATTATTTTCTTGTGACATTTCTCTTCCATGTGGTGCCATTGCTGACAGCATGAAATGGGAAGGGGTTTTCTTTAAGTAACACCCTTTTATAGTCAACTGTCACCTGTGTAATGAATAATTAGACTCACCTGTGGTTGAATTCTTGTTAAATTAGACATTTGTAGTCTAAAATTTAGCTTTGCTCCAGAGACTTTCAGTGGGGTGTACTCATTTTTGCATCACCCTAATTTGAGTAAAACTGAAAATGTTGTTCTCTAAGTTATATTATTAACCTTACTTTCATGTTATAAGTTAAACAGATGTTATATAAAACTTAGTCTTGTCAACATTTTGGAAAATGTTTTTGTGTTCATTGAGATATTGTTTAAAATGTTACTTTTCAAAGGGGGTGTACTCATTTACGCTGAGCACTGTATATAAAACAAAGCGAGTTTATTTCACAAAAAATAAGTCAAAACTGTTATGAATATATGACTGAATAAACAGCCTATAACGCAAGGCTATTAAATAGTCGTCCAAAACTTAATTTTTTGTTAATAAAATTAATTTCTATGAGCCAGCACATTCATTTAAAGCAGTGGTTTTCAACCCGCGACCCATCAAGCTGAACATAATCAAACATTTATTTCAGTTATACAATTCATTTTTAGTTTTTACATTAATAAAAACATATACGAAACAAATAAAAGCTATGTTTTTGTTATGTCAAATAATTTAGTTTTTCATATATTATTTTTAGGCATGAGCACTCATGTAATTAATGTTACGCATTTAACAACGCGCACTGTGGCAGAATTTACTTCAGATAGTCATCAGCAGCCTTTCATTCGGTAAAACTGAGCATCAGAATGGACACGTTTGTTCAGAGAGGAAACGAAATGTGGAAAATGCCAGCGAAGAAACAATATCAGAATCAGCAGTGCTTGCCTCACACTGAACATGTTCAGGTAAAAAGAAACATCATCCTTATCATCCTTAATTACAGAAAATGTGTCAAAACATCTCTGGAGAGAACCTTAGATTATTGAAAATGCTCTCCATATTTGGATCAACATAGGCTACATTTGTGAACTTTTCTGTAATGTCGCGTGTGGAGTCACGCTTCCGCGCGTCTTACAGACTGTAACTTATAATCACAACTTTATTGTGCTGTTACTCTCCAGCAGAATTTATCAAGATTCAAGATTTTTATTCGTCACATACATAATTATACAGAATATAACCAGCTGTTAAATGTAATTGGTCAGCTCCCGACAGCATCAGGAGTTTTATTAATGGTGAGTAGAATTATTTATTTATTTAAATAAATGTAATCGTTTAGATATCATAATATTTAGGCTATAAATAATATAATAAATCTGGTTGGTTTGTATTGTAAATGACATGCGTGCGGCCCGAGAGACTTGCACTTGGACCATAGTGCTGCCCGGTGGAAAAATAGGTAGAGAACCACTGATTCAAACATATAGCCTACACAATGACACGAAGTTAAAATATCATGGTATTTTTTGGTTATGAAAACAACCTAGGGGACTGTTAATGAAACGTGGAAACTGCTCCTGAATAGAATTAATATCACACCGTCATGCAAATCCTTCCCAGCAAACACACGCAGTACAGTAATGTGATTTGTTGGTGCTGTAGGCTACTTTTATTGTACTGTACTGCCGCATGCTTGTAGTTGCTGCGCTTTAGTGAAGTTAAATAGCGTTACAGCCCGGCGCCGCGTTCGTGCGTGCTAAAGAGCGCGCGCCACCAGCACAGGACAATTTGTTTTTTTCTGAGGTGAGAGACTTTTTATTTCATAACAAGTTATGAAAATAACGATAGAATAATGCCACTGACATTAAACCTGTCAACATCTCATCTGAACGCAGATACTGAATTGGGACAGAGCCTTTTTCTCAGGCACTCTTTCTTTCCTTAAACTGCCTCGGAGTCAGGTGATCTGACGGTGTCAACAGCTTCCATGCACGTCTTTTAAAATAAAAGTCTCGCATCAGAAAAGCATTTAGAATTACGTTTTTTGTTGATGTCCTTTCTTTGGCTGTAAATAATCCGCGACCCACTCAGAACGGTCTCGCGACCCACTTTTGGGCTGCATACCCAGCACTTTTAACCAACCAGTTGAGAAACACTGTAATAGATTGTGTTTAACACACAGAAGAGTGACGATCGGGTCAACACAGAGAAGTATAGAAATTCTAAGTTACATTAAAAAAAAAAAATCCTTCGCTGGTATCGGATCGGATCGGTTCTGAAAAAATGGTATCATTGCATCCCTATCTATGCTTTATTGCTGAGATTTTGCACAGTTATACATGAGATTCTGCACTGATGATTCATGATGATTCATGATGAAATCAAGCACAGAGTGCCATGTCTTTGTATTTAGTGCATTGCCTCTTGTGTTTTGTGTGTCTCAGAGCGTGATATGTGTCTGTTAAATGCTCGTTAACCCCTGTAATCCCACTCAGACTGTAATATTAGCACATGATGCGGTTCAGTGTCACTCTTCATTTACTCTAACGAGGTATAACGAGGCTTAAGCGGTCGGAAAGGGACTGAAGGACAGTGGTGGTGTTTGATTCATGACTTGACTCGTGCTCTACACGTGTGTTTCCTACATGCCATGCAGATACAATTCTTTCTTATAGTGTTGAACACAAATGTTTTTTTTTTTTGGGGGGGGGGGGTTACTTTTGTAGGAAATATCAAATCTGTACCCATTCTGGTGTTTTGAAAATGTAAAAAATGTAAAATGTTGATGTTAATGTTTTTTTGATTGACAAACTCTATTTAAACATTTGTATCTGGTTTGTGAAAATTGCAAACCTCGTATTAAAATCACATGGAGATGATGATAAAGCTCATTTTATACACAGTTTTATCTTTAGGGGTCACCATCAAATACATTTATCAACTGATAGCTCATGACATTGTGACAGAAACAGTAAAAACAAACAAAAAAAATGTTTTCATGATATTTAAAAAAATGCTTTTAATTTTCAATTTATAACATTTTATATTTAGCTAACTGTAGCAAATAGAGTGTTAAACTTGCGTAAAAATAAATAATGAAAAACAATTTTTTTTTCATCTGTATATGAAAATTTTTCATTAGAGTATATATGTGTTCATTTTTTAAATGTAACAATTTGCTAATTAAAGTATTCAAAGAGTTAAATGGAGTAAACATGTATAATAAAAAAACAAAAAGCAAAAAAAAATTGTTGACAATTTCAAATGTATTATATCTCAAAGTGTAAGGAGTTAAATGGAGTAAAACCTCAAAGAAACAGAAAAATTGCACCATTTATGTTGTTTAAAATTGGACAATAAAAAACAAAACAGAAGAGAGAGAGAGAGAGAGAGAGAGAGAGAGAGAGAGAGAGAGAGACTGACTAGGAAATGTTTTCATCAGATTATTTACAGGTGGATGCTGCACATTGGTGGTGGATGAGGAGATAGCCCCCTTACTATGTAAAGCGCTTTAAAGTGTCTAGAAAAGCGCTATATAAATGTAACAAATTATTATTATTATTATTTTACATTTTTGGGGGATTTTCATGTGTAATAATTTTGCATACCACAGCATGTAATGCTAATCGAGGCAGAGTGATAATATAAAAGAGAAGCACACAGGGACCATGCAGTGGAGTCTTGAGCTATTTTTCTGTGACCAAAAACATGCCATGGAAACTTGGATTGAGTCAGAAGCTTAGATGTGAATGTGTCCTGATTGATTCTGAGCCAAAAAAACACTTGATTGTTTCAGATAAGCATTCAGATCTTATAACAATCACAAACACAACTACATTTACTTTTACATTTAGTCATTTAGCAGACGCTTTTATCCAAAGCGACTTACAATTGGGGAGTACATAAAGCGATTAATCTTGAAGATGCAAACATACAGAGGAAGTGCCAATAACACCAAGTCTCAGGCATTGTTCAAATAAGTACATGCTAGCAAGGGAATGAGAGAAAGATAAAGAGAAAGATGAAGATTTTGAAAAAGTGAAAGTTCAATTTTTTTTTTTTTTTTTTTTTTTTTTATGTAGTCAAGTAGAGTTGAAAGAGATGAGTTTTCAGTTGTTGCTTGAAGATTGACAGGGATCCAGCATTCCGGATGGGGGTGGGAAGATCATTCCACCGGCCAGGAACGGTGAAAGAGAATGTTCTGGAGAATGATTTTGAGCCTCTCTGTGATGGTACCACGAGGCGTCGCTCACTAGCAGATCTCAGACTTCTGGAGGGGATGTAAGTTCGTAATAGTGAGTGAAAGTAGGCGGGGCTTCTGGAGGGGATGTAGATTCGTAATAGTGAGTGGAAGTAGGCGGGGCTTCTGGAGGGGATGTAAATTCGTAATAGTGAGTGGAAGTAGGTGGGTGCTGAGCCTGTGGTTGTTCTATATGTAAGCATCAGTGTCTTGAACTGGATGCGAGCTGCAACTGGTAGCCAGTGCAAGGAGACAAAGAGAGGTGTAACATGGGCTCTTTTGGGCTCGTTGAAGACCAGTCGTGCCGCTGCATTCTGAATCATTTGTAGAGGTTTGATTGTGTTTGATGGAAGTCCAGCTAGAAGAGCATTGCAGTAGTCCAGTCTAGAAATGACCAGGGCCTGGACAAGAAGTTGTGCAGCATGTTCTGTCAGAAAGGGCCTGATCTTTCTGATGTTGTGTAGTGCAAACCTGCAAGATCGAGCAGTCTTTGCAATGTGCTCTTTGAAGTAATGTGTGGTGTGATGTCTCTGTGTTTTCTGTCAGGAGCGAGAGCTGTCTCAGCCGGAGCTGGATGGTGAGTATCACATCTTCTGACCACATTCACGTCTCCACTCAACATCATCACACCTCCGGTCATCACATCACATATCACAGATCACCACACCACAAATCATCATATCACAAATCATCAAATCAGAAATCATCAAATCACAGAACATCGCATCTCGGATAATCACACCACAGATCATAAAATCACAAATCATCACATCACAGATCACCACATCACAAATCATCATATCACAAATCATCAAATTAGAAATCATCAAGTCACAGAACATCGCATCTCGGATAATCACACCACAGATCATCAAATCACAGATCATCACATCGCAGATCATCAAATCACAAAACATCACAGATCATCACATATCCACTCCACATCATCAGATAACAGATAATCACAGCTCATCAAATCACAATTCATCACATCACAGATCATCACATCTCAAATCATCACATCACAAATCATAAAATTTTAGGTCATCACATGACAGATCATCACATCACAAATCATCACATCACAGTTCATCACATCACAGATCATCACATCTATACTAAACATCATCACATCACCGATCATCACAAATCATCACATCACAGATAATCACATCACATATCATCTCATCTCAGATCATCACATCACAAATCATCACATCACATATCATCACATCACAAATCATCACATCACAAATAATCACATCACAAATCACAGAACATCACATCTCTGATAATCATATCACAGATAGTAAAATCACATATCATCTCATCACAGATCATCACATTACAAATCATCTCATCTCAGATCATCATATCACAGATCATAAAATCACAAATCATCATCACATCACAGATTATCACATCACAAATCATCACATCACAGATTATCACTCATCCTCTCAACATTAGCACACGCCTACTTCTGTTCCAGAGCTGGCCGAGGCCTTCAAGGAGTTTGATTATGATCAGGACGGCTATCTGAACTATAAGGATCTGGCCGAGTGCATGCGAACGATGGGCTACATGCCAACAGAGATGGAGCTGCTGGAGATCATTCAACAGATCAAGATGAGGCGTCAGTATCTGTACACACTAAAATAATGAACTGAAGTATTATATATCAGGATCTCAGGTCACCTGCTGTTTCTGTGTGTTCAGTTGGAGGTCTGATGGATTTTGATGATTTCTGTGAGTTGATGGGTCCCAGGATGATGGTAGAGACGGCGGATATGCTGGGACTCAAAGAGCTCAAAAGCTCCTTCTGTCAGGTACAAATACAACCACAAACACTCATTCAGTCACTTCAACGCCGAGGAACTTAAAGCTGTTTACCCTGTTTATGTATGCAAATTAGTGCATATTTAATTAGATGCCTCATTTGCGTATTTGAACATTCCATTTCAGAAAACGTGTAATACAAAGAAAATGTTTGCATCAATCAATTGTAGTATGGTGAAATCTTTTTTTTTTACCCTATTCAGCTGTAATGTCTTGTTTCAAATGTAATTGAGCAGTTTACATTTACATTTAATCATTTAGCAGACGCTTTTAACCAAAGCGACTTACAATTGGGGAGTACATAAAGCGATTAATCTTGAAGAGGCAAACATACAGAGGAAGTGACAATAGTTTTCAGTTGTTGCTTGAAGATTGACAGGGATCCAGCAGTCCGGATGGGGGTGGGAAGATCATTCCACCGGCCAGGAACGGTGAAAGAGAATGTTCTGGAGAGTGATTTTGAGCCTCTCTGTGATGGTACCACGAGGCGTCGCTCACTAGCAGATCTCAGGCTTCTGGAGGGGATGTAAGTTCGTAATAGTGAGTGGAAGTAGGTGGGTGCTGAGCCTGTGGTTGTTCTATATGCAAGCATCAGTGTCTTGAACTGGACGCGAGCTGCAACTGGTAGCCAGTGCAAGGAGACAAAGAGAGGTGTAACATGGGCTCTCTTGGGCTCGTTGAAGACCAGTCGTGCCGCTGCATTCTGAATCATTTGTAGAGGTTTGATTGTGTTTGATGGAAGTCCAGCCAGAAGAGCATTGCAGTAGTCCAGTCTAGAAATGACAAGGGCCTGGAAAAGAAGTTGTGCAGCATGCTCTGTCAGAAAGGGCCTGATCTTTCTGATGTTGTGTAGTGCAAACCTGCAAGATCGAGCAGTCTTTGCAATGTGCTCTTTGAAGGTCAGCTGGTCATCGAAGATTACACCAAGATTTCTGACCGAAGCTGATGGGGTAATTGTTGATGAACCTAACTGAATCGTGAAATCATGCTGTAGAGTTGGAGTTGCAGGGAAGACAAGAAGCTCAGTCTTTGCCAGATTGAGCTGTAGATGGTGTTCTTTCATCCAAGCCGAGATGTCCGCCAGGCAGCCTGAGATCCGTGCAGCTACCGTTGGATCATCTGGTCGAAATGAGAGATAGAGCTGTGTGTCATCAGCATAGAAATGGTAGGAGAAGCCATGTGCCTGTATGATGGGAGCCAGTGATGTAGTGTATGTGGAGAAGAGGAGGGGTCCAAGAACCGAGCCCTGGGGAACCCCAGTGACCAATTTATTTGCTTTGGATACCTCCCCTCCCCAGGCCACCCTGAAAGACCGACCAGTGAGATAGGATTCAAACCAGCGAAGTGGAATCTCAGTGATATCCAGTGATGAGAGGGTGGACAGGAGGATCTGATGATTGACAGTGTCAAAAGCGGCAGAGAGATCCAGCAGAATGAGGACTGATGATTTGGAATTGGCTTTTGCAATTCGCAGGGCTTCAGTGACCGATAGTAGCGCAGTCTCAGTTGAATGGCCACTCCTGAAACCTGACTGTTTAGTGTCCAGTTTGTTGTTCTGTGAAAGAAACAATGAGACCTGGTTAAAGACAACTCGTTCAAGTGTTTTGGCAATGAATGGAAGGAGAGAGACAGGTCTGTAGTTTTCTATAAGAGAAGTGTTTAATGTAGGTTTTTTGGGCAGTGGGGTTACTCGAGCCTGCTTGAATGCAGTGGGGAAGATGCCTGTGAGGAGAGATGTGTTGATAATGTGTGTGAGTGCTGGTAGGAGTGCGGGAGAGATTGCTTGGAGAAGGTGTGAGGGGATAAGGTCTAGTTTAGTTTGAGCAGTGAATGAGCTGTGTGTGTTTGGTATTTGTGCTCAGTTTGACACCGACGGTGATGGGAAGATCTCTCTGGACGAGATGAAGGAGGCTTTGAAGAATCTGTTAGCAGAGAAACTCAAGAAAGGAGAGCTGGAGGAGATCCTGAAGGAGCTGGACCTGAACAGAGATGGAACCGTGGATTTCGACGGTGAGAGATCTGTTCGAACTGCAATGTAATATAAAAACATGCTGAAAAGTAAGCATTCAGAGACGTGAAGCAGCAGTGATCTGATGTGTGTTATATAAATATGATTTGACTCTTCCAGAATTTGTGATGATGCTGTCAGTGCAATAACACCCTCATCTACTGATCCAACGGCAGATGATACGTGAAAAACTGGAAATATCTAGGCTCTTTATAACTGTGACTTACAGAAGAAATCATTCAAGGCCACAGTGATTTCTGTAATGAAAATACATTTCTCTAGTTTGCTCTACACTATAGTATTTCATGGACTAGATATTGGTATTTATTGACTAATGCTAATAACTATAATAGTTTAATCCTATCATTTTGCACATTTTTTCCTTGAATGGAGGATGCCAAGTATTTTCTGTGAAATGAGTTCATGGATGTCTGAAAAATGCATGGAGATCAATTCTGGAAAAGTGTGATACGCATGATTAAAAAAGTATGATTTCATCACAAACTAGTTTCAGGTAGAAAAAACTTTTTAAAAATCAGGTAGAACATTTTTTGTAAAATTGTTACATTTTCTAAAGGATTTGTGAAAGTAATGCAGTGTAGTATGTACTGTAGATGACTATGATTTTAATGTAAAATAATGTATATGTGTCTGATGTGTAAATGTATAGAGATATTTTTGTGCAGAGACATTTGAACAAGTGTACAATTAATTATTTTTTCAGTTTTGTTAATAAACAGTAAAGGTCTGGAAAAAGCATGAGAATCTATATAAACATTATAAAATAACATATTTATTTGAGAAGAGGGTTGTAAATATGTTTTAAAAGGCATAGAAGTAGAGCGTCATGCCTGAGAGAAGAGAGACATGGAGAATGGAAAAACTATATTTCTAAAGTATCAGATATAATGAGAACATCAGAGGAAAGAAGAGTTCTTTTCTCTGTGATTTGTTTGTTCTACAGTATTCCTGTAGTTTACAGCAGTGTAATCAGCTGACAGTGTTTTACAGTATCCCTGTAGTTTACAGCAGTGTAATCAGCTGACAGTGTTTTTACAGTATTCCTGTAGTTTACAGCAGTGTAATCAGCTGACAGTGTTTTACAGTATTCCTGTAGTTCACAGCAGTGTAATCAGCTGACAGAGTTTTACAGTATTCCTGTAGTTCACAGCAGTGTAATCAGCTGACAGAGTTTTACAGTATTCCTGTAGTTTACAGCAGTGTAATCAGCTGACAGTGTTTTACAGTATCCCTGTAGTTTACAGCAGAGTAATCAGCTGACAGTGTTTTACAGTATCCCTGTAGTTTACAGCAGTGTAATCAGCACAGTGTTTTACAGTATTCCTGTAGTTTTTCAGCAGTGTAATCAGCTGACAGTGTTTTACAGTATTCCTGTAGTTTACCGCAGTGTAATCAGCTGACAGTGTTTTACAGTATTTCTGTAGTTTACTTTATTCATTTAGTTTACAGCAGTGTGATCAGCTGACATTGTTTTACAGTATCCCTGTAGTTTACAGCAGTGTAATCAGCTGACAGTGTTTTACAGTATTCCTGTAGTTTACCGCAGTGTAATCAGCTGACAGTGTTTTACAGTATTCCTGTAGTTTACAGCAGTGTAATCAGCTGACAGTATTTTACAGTATTCCTGTAGTTTACAGCAGTGTAATCAGCTGACAGTATTTTACAGCATTACTGTAGTTTACAGCAGTGTAATCAACTGACAGTGTTTTACAGTATTACTGTAGTTCACAGCAGTGTCATCAACTGACAGTGTTTTACAGTATTCCTGTAGTTCACAGCAGTGTAATCAGCTGACAGAGTTTTACAGAATCCCTGTAGTTTACAGCAGTGTAATCAGCTGACAGTGTTTTACGGTATTCCTGTAGTTTACAGCAGTGTAATCAGCTGGCAGTGTTTTACAGTATCCCTGAAGTTTACAGCAGTGTGATCAGCTGACAGTGTTTTACAGTATCCCTGTAGTTTACAGCAGTGTGATCAGCTTACAGTGTTTTACAGTATCCCTGTAGATTACAGCAGTGTGATCAGCTGACAGTGTTTTACAGTATTCCTGTAGTTTACAGCAGTGTAATCAGCTGACAGTGTTTTACAGTATCCCTGTAGTTTACAGCCGTGTAATCAGCTGACAGTGTTTTACAGTATCCCTGTAGTTTATAGCAGTGTAATCAGCTGACAGTGTTTTACAGTATTCCTGTAGTTCACAGCAGTGTAATCAGCTGACAGAGTTTTACAGTATTCCTGTAGTTCACAGCAGTGTAATCAGCTGACAGTGTTTTACAGTATTCCTGTAGTTTACAGCAGTGTAATCAGCTGACCGTGTTTAACAGTATCCCTGTAGATTACAGCAGTGTAATCAGCTGACAGTGTTTTACAGTATCCCTGTAGTTTACAGCCGTGTAATCAGCTGACAGTGTTTTACAGTATCCCTGTAGTTTATAGCAGTGTAATCAGCTGACAGTGTTTTACAATATTCCTGTAGTTTATAGCAGTGTAATCAGCTGACAGTGTTTTACAGTATCCCTGTAGTTTACAGCAGTGTAATCAGCTGACAGTGTTTTACAGTATTCCTGTAGTTTACAGCAGTGTAATCAGCTGACCGTGTTTAACAGTATCCCTGTAGATTACAGCAGTGTAATCAGCTGACAGTGTTTTACAGTATCCCTGTAGTTTACAGCAGTGTGATCAGCTGACAGTGTTTTACAGTATTCCTGTAGTTCACAGCAGTGTAATCAGCTGACAGTGTTTTACAGTATTCCTGTAGTTTACAGCAGCGTGATCAGCTGACAGTGTTTTACAGTATCCCTGTAGTTTACACCAGCGTAATCAGCTGACAGTGTTTTACAGTATCCCTGTAGTTTACAGCAGTGTAATCAGCTGACAGTGTTTTACAATATTCCTGTAGTTCACAGCAGTGTAATGAGTTGACCGTGTTAAACAGTATTCCTGTAGTTTATAGCAGTGTAATCAGCTGACAGTATTTTACAGTATTCCTGTAGTTTATAGCAGTGTAATCAGTTGACAGTGTTTTACAGTATTCCTGTAGTTTACAATAGCGTAATCAGCTGACCGTGTTTTACAATATTCCTGTAGTTTACAGCAGTGTAATCAGCTGACCGTGTTAAACAGTATTCCTGTAGTTTACAGCAGTGTAATCAGCTGACAGTGTTTTACAGTATGCCTGTAGTTCACAGCAGTGTAATCGTCTGACAGTGTTTTACAGTATTCCTGTAGTTTACAGCAGTGTAATCAGCTGACAGTGTTTTACAGTATTCCTGTAGTTCACAGCAGTGTAATGAGTTGACTGTGTTTTACAGTATCCCTGTAGTTTACAGCAGTGTAATCAGCTGACTGTGTTTTACAGTATCCCTGTAGTTTACAGCAGTGTAATCGTCTGACAGTGTTTTACAGTATTCCTGTAGTTTACAGCAGTGTAATCAGCTGACAGTGTTTTACAGTATTCCTGTAGTTCACAGCAGTGTAATGAGTTGACTGTGTTTTACAGTATCCCTGTAGTTTACAGCAGTGTAATCAGCTGACTGTGTTTTACAGTATCCCTGTAGTTTACAGCAGTGTAATCAGCTGACAGTGTTTTACAGTATTCCTGTAGTTCACAGCAGTGTAATCAGCTGACAGTGTTTTACAGTATTCCTGTAGTTTACAGCAGTGTAATCAGCTGACCGTGTTAAACAGTATTCCTGTAGTTTACAGCAGTGTAATCAGCTGACAGTGTTTTACAGTATTCCTGTAGTTCACAGCAGTGTAATGAGTTGACTGTGTTTTACAGTATCCCTGTAGTTTACAGCAGTGTAATCAGCTGACTGTGTTTTACAGTATCCCTGTAGTTTACAGCAGTGTAATCAGCAGACATTGTCATGGAAAGAGTCTGGAGGAATAAACGAGGAACCTCTGAAACATAAGAGCATAATCAGTGTTGGGGCT